>VYXC01008726.1:378446-697922 GCA_013397175.1 Platysteira castanea
CCCCCACCCCTCGCCCCCCCTTTGCCAGCATTCCCAAGGCGCTGGGTCTTTGTCTTAGAAGGAATGGAGTGTCTGAATGGTGTGAAAGGGACAGAGAGGGTTGCTTCAAATCGATTTTACTTGTCCTCTCTGTCTTTTCGGATCAACGCCCTTCAATGGACACATAGGTGCTCTTTCAACCAAAAACTTGTGCAACATTTTCTGCCTGTATTGGTGCTAAATACAATAAATGCTGGGCAGATTTTTTTTTTCTTTCTTTCCAAAGCAGAAAGAACCCTAATTAAATTGTTTTATATGGACAGTCAAGACAGACCAATTAAGTATGCATTAGTATAAAGATATATTCGAGAGATAAGCGCTCTATAGGAGCCTTGTCTAGGCAAGGTGTGGAAAGTGTCCTCTCGAAGAGAGGCTGTGAGCAGGGTTTCATATGGATTTTTCCCCTCCATTGCCTCCTATACTCGAGTAACGGGCTGAATAAGTTAGCGAAAAGCCATTAGTGAAAGTGGTTTCTAAACAAAGTTAACAGGTGGATGTAGCTGGTTTTACATTTGAATAACAGTCGCACATCTGTAATACACAGCCCTGGATTTATGCAGCGCCTGTGCAGGCAATGTCCATTTGCAGAGATAAACGCCTTCGACCTAGAGCTGAGGTGCAAACGCACACGCACGGGAATAAAATAAATATCTGGGCACCTCTGTGGGCTGCAGGGCACGATGTGAGTGAGCACACGCAGGCGATGCAGATAGAACTGTGTAGCCATTGTGTGGAGGCACCCAGCCTGCACCAGACAGGCACCCACACACCAGGCACAGACTCATGGTGCTGTCTCAGACATCTCACCGGGCACAGCACAGTCCTGGGGTAATTGCTAGGGGAGGCATTGGCTTTCCCAGGAGTGAAACAGCAGATCAGGATAAAACATACACATACACACGCGAACTTCTCCTTCTGCCCATTTTATCACTCTGGGAAAACTCTCGTTATGGTTAACCACAGGAAACGGGCTTTAAGCTCTTCTCCATTTCCATTATTATTACTATTTTTTTTTCTTCACTGCAGATTTTCCATGTCGTTCAAAAAAAACACCCCAAACAAAAACCCAGACAAACAAACCACTGAGCCCTCAGTCCTGCCTCAGCCTGGTCCTGGGGCAGGCAGAGCCGCGGGATGCGATGAGGAGGAGGAGGGAGCTGGGCTGGAAGTTGCTGAGGCACCCTCCATCCCTGGGCACATCGTTCGCACCCGCTGAGGCTGAGCTGTGGGAGCGAGCCCTGTGCCCGAAGATGCTGCAGGGTGCGACCGGGGAATCGCCCTTTTGCCGTGACACTGCACCGCCGAGAGCGGACTGGGTTTTGCTGGAGGGGTCGGGGAAGAGGGGATCGAGGGGTTCAGGGATGCAGAGCAGCAGTGCGAGGGCTGCCCGCTTTGATACCCATTTTCCAGCAGCGCTCTGCATCATCAGCCCATCCCAGGGATATGGGAGACGGGGAGAAATAAGCCATTCCTTGCTTAGGTGCTTTAATGGCACGGTAAACAGGTTAGAAACAGACGTTTTTAAAGACTCAATTTTTCTTTATTGTTCACCTTCGAGGATAAATCATAACAGACAGTATGGGGGGCAAAGAATTCATCTAAAGGAGATCTCAGCAAGTCACTACCCGGACAATAGTCCACCTCCTGTTGGGTTGCGTATTGATCAGGAGAGGAGCTGAGGATGTCGCCACACTAAATATTTACTGATCACACACAAATAGCCGCGACTTGAACGATTTTCTCCTGTGAGGAGAGCAGAGAGAGAAGGGTAAATCATTTTATTAGTGTGTATAAAGCAAAGAGCACACTCTGGCTTGGAGTGTTTTAAGATGTGTCTTCAGCTGGATGAAAAGAGTTAGGGAAATCGATATGGAGTGATTAGACGAACCAGTCGTGTCAAAGAGAGAGGCTGTGAATTTCATGGATTTGGTTATACCGGGAGGGGGAAAATATACCGAGAGATTAAAGGGAGGAACCCATTGTAGCAGAGCCAATGAAAAAATAATATCTAATCAGAGCCGGCAAAGGTAGGGACGGGATAAGACCCACATTTCTAAAGAATCGCATCAGCTGGAGAGGGATCAGGGACACACATGAAAGAGGCAAACGGGGGGAGAGCTGGACAGTAGGAGCCTAGAAATGCTACAGAGCAAATCCAGGAGAGGCAGAGAAAAGTCGCTTCTTGGGAGCGAGATACCACGAAAATGGGGACAAAAGGCTCAGGAGCGAGGGAGAGGGCTGGAGTAATCGGGCGCCTGCCTTGGAGGTGAAGTTGAGGGGTCCCCAGCCCGTGTACCCACCAGGCAGAGAGGGCTCTGACAGCAGAAGCGAGAGCACATCCAGCTCCCATCCGAGGGGTTTAAATCTTTCTCCTTCAAGTTTGTTCTCCCCTCTCCTTCCCACCCCACTCCCTCTCCACAGGCAAATGTGGTGAGTAAAATGGATTTTAGCGTTTAACCACCTCGTTTTATCCACGTAATGACAAGGCTCGTAATATGTAATCTAGAGATTACTGCCATTCGAGGGTGACCACAAGTGGCATAAAAAAAATAATAAAAAAAACAAATTCAGCATTTCTGCAAATGACAAAATGGCTAAAATCAGCCCTTGCTTTAAGTATTGAAGTTGGGGAGTTGCTGCTGCAGGATTTTATCGGTCGTAGGGAGCAATTTCGCCGTGGTTCAGGTACAGCCCTGGAGTGTCTCGGCGGATCAAAGAAAACTTTGCTGGAGACAAGCAAAAATCTGAGTGCCAAAGGGCAGAAAGCTGGGAGTAGGACAGGGCTCTGCCAAGCGGTGTTAAAATACGTTCTGTAGGGATGCTCGGGATTATTATTGTTATTTTTTTGCCTCGAATCTGTGATGTTTGGCCCGTGTTCACGTGCTACCTTCTCTCCGCGTATTTTTCTTTATCAGAAAATAGGATGCGACTGCAGAGAACTAAGTCAAAGGAGAGAGAGAAAGTTTGAACCGCACTTTAAATGATGCTGATTGCTGAGAGGGAGGAAAGGCATCTCAAACTAGGAACCGAGGAGTAAAACTGATGTGAAAACAGCTTTTCACTTCTCCTCCAAGTGCTAATTTTGCTACTATAAACAAACACTGAAGTTAGAAACAGCTGCAAATAGCCTGCCGGGCACCCAGGGCTCAGGGACCGGAGGGGGTTGACTTTTGTTCATCTCTTGGGCTGAATTTTCCCGCAGCTTTGCTTTTCTTTACCCCGCAATCAGGGGCTGATGCTGATTTCACTCGTGGAGAAGGGACAAAAAGTATAGGCATATTAAGAGCATTTCATGTGAGCCTATGGAGTGCAGGCAGCTCGGCTGGATCACTAATGCAACAGGAAACCTCGGGACAGACTCAGCCTAATTAACAGTTTTCCATAGCTGAAGCGATTTTTAAGAATCCCAGTGGATTAGCCCAATATGTTCAGGTGTGAGGCTACGAGGGCCTATAACTCCTTTCACTATAATCTTATAACCTCCTTACCTAATTCCTTAGATTGCAGATAGGAAGAGTCTGACCCTGGAGGTCGTAAAGAGCTGGGTTTCATTAACCCTTCCCTCCCCGGCGCCGCTCCGAGGTTAACTGCGCCGGGCTGTGTGCTCGGGGGAGCGAGGGGGGGCGGCCAGGAGAAAGGGATTTGCAAGAGGGGTCGATCCGACGGGAGGGCAAAGCTTAAAATGATTTCTGCTCCCTTCATTCTCTCCCTTCAGCCAAAGGAAATATGGAAATAGGGAACTTTTCTCTTTCCCATGCATCCGGAGGTGCATAAATGTACGGATGTTTTTGAGGCAATTCATCCCCTCTATACCATTTCATTATTGTTTATTATTTTTAAATTATTTTTTTCCCCAAACGTGGAGGAAATGAAACATTCTAGAATCATCAGCAAAAAGCAAAGCAATCTCCATCTTTAGGACTAGCACCAATCTCTTGAGCTTCTTGTCCGCAGAAGAGCTGTAATCTTTAAAGAATAAAAAAATACCTAGAGAAGCTTCTCAGACTGTATTTGCCTGGGAATACACCTGGTTTATATTTTAATAGGCAGTTACATTGTATTGATTCAGGGTACATCATTGATGTTGAAAGTTAATAACTCTCAAATTATATCTATCTGCCTACATACATAATTGCATACACAGTATAACACTGGAGGAATTTGCATTTTGCAGCACATTCTTTGTTCTTAAATCTTTTAACACATTGAATTGTTCCTTTGAAGAAAATGTTATTGAACCACATGTTTAAGGAAAAGATGCTTCTAAACTATATGTTTAAGCAATGAAATTGTTGAGTGAAATACGGTTTTCTTTGTATCTCACACAAACCTTGCCACACGCCAATCTTAACCTACACATCGAACTGCCTTTTTTTTTTTCCTCCCAGTTAGAAGGCAGAAATATGTGAACTGCTGAGAGAGGTGGGTACTTTTTGGTAAGTATGTTTAGATATGATCTTCAGATACATTTATTGTACTTTCAAATTCTTGGGATACTAATTGAGCTAGCAAACAATATCCCAGCTGAATGTCTCAGCTTCTTCCCTATTTAACAGGCTTTAATGTAGAAGAATATTGTAGCCACCCTTCTACTAAACAATGTAGTGGAGGAGTCAGCAAAAAAATGCAAAAAACATGTTAAAACCAAATTATAATTGCTGCCTTATATCTGACTCTGCTTCATTTCCACAGTCCTAATGAACTCTTTAAAGTTTTATTTATTTATTTTTTTTATTTCTGAATGACAGATCAAAAATAATTAGCAGAATCAGAAGCAGCCGGGAAGCTTGAAATAATGTGTCTAAATATTTCATATTGCTACTTATAATACCAGCCCCTCAGTTGTAAAAAGGAACCATTCCCTATTTATTCTGTGGTGGTTTATAAATATGGAAGGATAGATTCTTTTTTTTTCCCAGGGCCTTCCTCAGCAATGCCATAAATAGAGATTGAACTATCAGGAAGAAAAAAAAAAGAGAAAGAATAAAATAAAAGCAAAACCCTGGACAGGAATAGAGACTGACAGATAAATGTATAACTGCATTTGAACAATGTTATGTAGCACATTAGGAGTTGGTAAAAAAAATTAAATCTATCGCATATTTATAACCTCATAATTAAAATCCATTCTTATCTCTCTCTTCTGAAAGGTTGCAGCTTTCTTGGAAGTATTTTGAGTGCATATTTTAAACTCTGTGTTTGAACTGAATTAAGATGAGCTGTTTTGCCCAAGAGTAAAACCCTTGTTTACAATTTAATGCTTAACTTTCAGCTGCCTGCCCATCGCCATATCATTTTCTTTATATTTCACCTCCTTACATTTGCAGACTTTATTTAAAATGATGTTATCTTATATCAAATCTGAATTTCTTATCGTAAGAAATTAGTCAATATAATCCAAAACAGTCCTCCTGGTCTGATTGAGGTAAATTGGATGAGAATCTTTCACATTCAAAGAGTTAATGTTAAACTAAAAACTTTAAAGCAAAGAGATAGCAGCAAACAGTGAAAATTTGTACATCTGCTCTCTCTTGACAAGCTTGCACTATATCACATGCAAGGAAACCCAAATTTTTGAATCTAAGACCAGTTTTAGTTTTTAATAGGAAATAATTACATGGAACTTTATTTCCAGAGAGAATGTCCCTTCCAGCTATAGTGTTTTGCTTTGATCTAAGTATTAACTGGTAATAAAATAACCATATTTTGGATCCTAAGCGTATTGATGCTTAGAGGAATGTTATGCTTTCAATCAAATTTTAACTTTAGATTATCCCAAGGTATTCATCCTTCTTTTGTCAAAAACCAATTTGCTCTCTTACTCCTACAGCTACTCACATGCGGTTTAGTACACGTTGTTATTTTATAGTGGAATTTGCACTATCGAGGTGGAAAACTTTTAGATGGAATGAGATCATGTTCCAGCCTGGCAATTTGGGCTGTTTCTCATACAGGTCCCCAGTCCAGCCCTTCTTTACACTTGTTGTGCACCACCACCATTGCTCACCTCTGAGGGCGACCACCGCACCAGGATTTTGTTTTAAATATTCAGATTTTTTTAAATTTTTTTTTTTTTAACCTGAAGAATCAATCATTTGGACCCATCCTGAACAATTAACCTCCCCTTTATATTAGAGCCCTAAGTGCAGTACTTCATAAAGACATGAAAAGGACATCCCAGTCAGCAGGACCTGAGCCCAGGCTTGTCACAGAGTATAAAAGGAGAGAGAAGGGGAGTTTTTATCTCTTTGCCCTGCCAACTCTTAATAGTTCTAAGTTTCAGTGTGACAATAAAACAGTTTTGATAACATAGCTCGTGGGTTTCTCTGCCACATAAAGTTTTCTTAATAATAAAAAAGAAGAAACTTTATCCCTGCTAAATTAAAATAGGGCAGATGTTGGATATGGTTCATATTAGCCAGCCTTTCACCCCTTTGCCCCTGGCACTAAAGTTCTGACTTTTTCTTTCTACTATGTCTGTTTCTAACTGAAAGGTATTATTCCTGCCCTGGCTCTCTTCTTCTATTTATTTTTTCAGTGTCTAAAATTAAACCTATTCATTTAGTAATATACATTCTATTTCACATTGCTAAACCTGGCCAGAGAGGGGAAACGTTTTCCAGAAAAGTGATGCACCACTGACCCTAAAAGAAAACATGCAGCAGGGAAAGCTGTTCTTAAAAGGTTTATTTCTAGAGAATTTTGTAGCTCTGTTGACATTATAGGGATAATGGCTGTATTGCACTGGGCTTTCAAGGCCCAAGAGGTTTATGTTTTCTTCTGACCATAAGTCTAATAAAATTTTAAAGGTGCACAAAGTTTCATCACTTTAGATATTTAAAACTAGTTTGAAAAATCTCTTGGGAAACATGCATTACGGTGGATAGCCCCACTGAGAAAGCAGGGGATAGACAAAAAAAATATCCTGAGTCCAAACCCAAATAAACCCCCCCAGTTTTTTTCATGCTAGCTCTATGAAAATCCTGGCTATTAAACTCCCAAGGATAGTACAGCTCTTTTCTCCAGAGCTGTGCAGATAGAATTTATTGTCCATTTGGAGTGATCAAGTTTAGGCTAATAAAAGGCCCTCTGTAAGCAGAAATGCCCAAGTTGATGTTTGGCAGAGTTTTCAGTGGTGGAGTTTATACAGGACGGGGGCTCTGCACTATTTGAAATTACTCCTATCCCAGCAGCTGAAGATGATCTGACACACAAGTAAACGTTAGCAGGCAGTGACTGGAGGTTAATCAGTGCTTCTTTCTGAGCTGGGTGCTTGAAAGCAGGAAAAAGTGAAAGCTGCTCTCCCTAGCCCTTCCCTATGCTAAGGTGCTGCTAACTTTTATGATTTTTTCCCCCCTTCCTCTTTTACTATCTGTCTTTATGCCTGAGGGCCAGTGAAAGAACACTGCAGATTCTAGATTGCTTTCAGAGTTTCCCTTTGCTGATGATGGATTACCATGTCAATTTAAACGGCATAGGATTAATTTGTTTCAATGATTTCTCTTTAGGCTGAATGCCAGTCTTTTTTTCTATCTCTCTCCTTGCTCTTCAGAAAAAATAATAACAATAATAATAATAAATCCTTAAACCCCCCAAACACTTTTGGTATCCCGTGTTAAAAAGACAATAATAGAAATAGACAAGTTAGGTGTAATGTTGCAACACAGTTGTAGGTTTGAGTGTTTTTATCTCATTCTGAGGGGCTGCAGCATACAGTCAGTCACATTAAAATGAAATTGGATCCAACGTTTATTCAATAAATACTTGTCTTGTAGGTAATCCAGAACAGAGTGCTTTTGACACATAAGGACTTAATTTGTCTTGGATAACAAGTTATTAATATGGCACATTTAAACTTGCCACCTACAATAAGGTCATTTAGATCTATAATACGACTCACGAGAGAACTTCATAAAGCCAGAAACAAAGTTTTGAAACTGCCTCTGAGGCGCGGAGCAGACGCATGGCTCACGGTTTGCTCTTTTCAGAAGAAAGTTCAGAGCAAGTAGGAGCCACCCAAACCCAAATGGTGTGCATCTGCTCCTCTTTGAAAGGCAAACGTAAATGGAGTAAGGAGGGGAGAAAAAAAAAAAGGAACCCAAACACACATTTTTGAATGAGTAAGCTTTAAAGCTGTGCTGCGTCTGCTCACAAACTCATCGCAGCTTTGAAAGTGAAAAAACAACATTTGGTTCAGAGTGGAAATTCGCCTGCATTTGCACCCTACCTCTTCCATGTGCTTTGCAATTTACTCACTTTTAATAATAAGCGAGGAAGCTGGAACATAATCCACCCATAAATGTTATTGCTGTAATTTGACTGCTCTGTGTTTGTTCATGCATTAGTTGTACATGTAAAGCGAAGTGGGGACGGATGGTGGGGATCCCTGAGCAGCACGAACAAACAGAGGTTGTTTTGGATTCCAACACCCAAACATCCTGCAACTGTTTTCAGTTTTGGGGTGTTTGGTTTCAGACCTGTCCTAACCTAGTGGTGCCTGCAAGAGGTGCATCAGGAGGGGAATATTGTGGGAATGCTGCTCAGGACGTGTTTGGTGACTGGCGATTCAGACTCCACACTGTGTCCCTGAGCTGAACTGTTCTGTTTTTATGTGCTAAGCTCCTGGTTGCTCTTGGCTTGGCAGATTCTGTCTCTTTAAGTAACTAAATCTCATTTTTAAGCTGTTCCTGGGAAAAGGATGTTACACATGAGTAGAAAAATGCAGGCAAGAAAGGCTAATTGAATGAAAAGAGAGAATTAGGTTAAAAATAGAGTACAATCTAGTATCACATTTTCACTAGTGTAACCTGAAATGAAGGTGTCTCCAAGTCCCCAGTGATGCCAGAGTGTTTAGATGTTGGGCACAGATGGAGACACCTATTGAAATGTGTCTGAAGAAGATTAATAGGACTTGTCAGTGTTGGGAAAGCACTGCTTTGCTGTAAATTTCTACTAGCACAAGATGAATTACCGATGAATGCTCAGTTATCAACCCCATCACTATCATTGGACACTAAATCAAATTGAGCAGTTATCTACAATCAGAAAATTTCTTTTAAAAATAGGCATACACCTTTAGGCTTAAACTCTTTAATAAGACAATATCCTCGATGGTATGTGTGTGTTCACGAAGGGATATGATGTAAAGTTTCTATACAGAAAGCTTCTGTTCAGAAATGAACTCCAAGTTCAGTGTGAAATCAGGGTTGTCAAACAATAGAAGATACTCAGAAAATGCTGGTTATATAATACAGAGTTCTGCTGGGGGCCTGATCCAAAATGGATTTTCATGCATGTCATTAGATTTTGGATCCATCCCTCTTTGTGAGAGGTTTTTTAAATCTCTGCTCTCCCCTCTTTCATGGTGATGATAAACCCCCCTTCTCTCTACCTCAAAGACTGAGTATCCAAATCATACATTAATGCAAAATAGCCATCATGACTCAGGATATATGTATAATAATAATACCACCCCCCAACATATTAAGGAAATTACAGCTTAATATAATGAACTATGTGATGAAAGAGTCAATGAATAATATTTTAACTGAGAATATTTCTTTCTCTCCTTTATGAAAAGGAAAATTGTCACAAGCAAAACTACCACAAGCATTTACCAGCCCACTCCTGAAGGATATTACCTGCATTTACCCTGATGCTGCTGATGACAGTGATATTAAATAAGCATTATATACTTTTAGTTTCTAGGATTTCTTTCCCCTCACCCAGGCACTGCATACTTTATCCAAGGAGATTTTTCATGGTGTGTTTTCCAAAGTCAAATTTTTCCTTTCATTAGAGACAAGGGCAATCATTTGTGTTTAGGGAGGGAGACAGGTACAGAGCCTTTATCTGATCTGCGTCCCCAGCCACCACTACCTTCTTAATAGATGGCAGATTCCCACTCTGGAGGGTCTGGCCCTATCTCGGTTACTTTTTAGCCAAGGAATGTATCCTTCCCTTCATCTCCACATATCTCACCTGTGATGTATGCTGCTTTTTGAGAAGAGAATAATATGTTGTTTACCACATAGCACAGTTTCAAAGCCTTTGTGTGTTTCTCATCTCCAGCCAAAGCTTATTATTTACCACCTTAAAAATTTACCGGGATAAGGGATAGCAGAAGTTATTTTCTTCATTTTTACACCCCAATTTTCACGCAGCAAATGCCCTGCATTAGGACCAGATTCCCCTCAGATGGAAGTTATCAACTTTCAGCAGAACGGGGCCGATTGCAGCCAGCCACAGCCCGTGCCCTTCGAACACAGTCGCTTTGCAGCATCCCCGTGTTTATTTTTTTTCTTTGGAGGGCATGATTCTTTAAACATATTTGTTTTACGCAGAGCAGCAGTTGAATCCTAACTTTTTTCTCCCCACAAACACGTAAAGAGAATATTAATAGGGAATATTAACAGAGGTGAGTGCGGCATGATGCTAGTTAGGTTATAGTAGCTGAGAAATATGAACTAGGGAACATAATCCATAAACTCCATTTGGTTACTATAATACTCCAATCTGTATTTATTACAACCCCACTCTGATGCTTATACAACTGCAATTGCTAGATTTATACACTCTAATGGTTTCACAATAAGAAAAACCTGTGTCTTTATCTTTCTTTTCCTGTCCAAAATAACCCCTTCCACATATACTTCAGGCTTCTCCGGACCTTGTCTGGGTTTAATCACAGGCTTTGGGACAAAATGTGCATTATTAAGAAGTATAAATATTTTCAGAAGCAATCAAAGGGTTGAAAGATTGATTCGGCATGTAGATTGGATTTAATTCGAAGCAGCTTTGTTCTAATGAGGACTACTGGGATACAAAGACGGCAGCCGCTTATGGCCACCAGTTGGGAACTTCGACTCACTGCAGCAACCTGTCAAGAATTCCAAGAAACTGCCAGGTATTGAACAGTGAAGTGGTGGGGAAGAAGGTGGTCTATTGTTTGCAGCCTCCGTCAGAGGCTGGGTTAAGATTTCATAAGTCTCTATTTTACTAAAATGACAATTAAGCTTGTTGCTACCCACAGGGCCAAATCCTGCAGTCCTTCACTTGGGGAAAACCCCAGTGGACTTTGTGGGTGGCTTTGCCTTGAGGGAAAGGTGGCAAAACTTGGCTGAGCCTCAACTCCAGCCAGTTTTGGAGCTGTGTAGCAATTTGTCCTGCTCCCAGACCTGGTTGATTTCGCAGCAACTTGTTCCATTCAGTTTTGCTATCTGCACTTCTAGATGGGATGGGACCTTTTTGCATAGGGAGGTGTTTTATCCCTAGGGAGAATTACAGCTCTGTGAGGGCTTGGAAGCTCCTGTCCTTGTTGGGTGACCCAGCAGAACTGCTGGACCCGCCCTGTTTCCTGCCTGCAATATCCAACAAAACATTCATGGGATGATGCTGAACCAAAGGGGACCCTTGACTGCTTTCCCCTCAGACTTAAAAAACCCCAACAGTAAAATGTGAGTGTGGGCTGTGGGGGGGTGGCACGTCACAGGTACTCGGTTTCCTAAACGCCGAGCGTACAGTCAGAATCACAGGATATACAGGATCAAACATGGACCAGTTTCACTCTCCCCTTAGCCCCCCCTTGCCTACTTTTGTCCATAAAAGCAATAGAAAGAGAGAAAGCTTGAATTTTCTGAGCTGTTTCACCCATCCACAGCTGGAATTCCAAAGCGAAATGAAAATGCCTTTAAAATCAACCCTACATGGGAGCCTGAGAGAACAAGTTTTTCTTTGTTGTAGGGTATAGTATTATTTGCTGTAGGTTTTTGATATACATTCTAAATTAGGCCTGCAAAGGAATGCTTCATCTTTAATTCATCACTCTCAGCTGAAAGAGATTAGCAATGTCTAGCACGCACCCTTCGTATGGTGCTGACCTCATCAAGTATGGCCTGAAATTAATTAGCCTCATTCATTCCAAATGGAAAAGGATAATGGAGCTGCATTTTAGAGATGACCATCACAAATTGTATGCAGCATATTTAAAATCTCTCCCCCCTTGCTCCCCTCCCCATTTAAAAAAAAAACTATGTAGATTAAAATTCTTTCCAGAACTTGCAATATGTCGGCGTTATCGAGGCATTAGGAGCAGAAACCATTCTGTTTTTATTTGTGGAACTGGGAGCCACATTTTGTATGTGTGGCTGTAAAAGCAGCGAGCCCGTCTTAATGGCAGAACACCTGGAATTAATTTGATATTTCCAGGTGCTCTGGCAAACTGGGACATCAAGCACTTGATGTTTAAACATTCTTCCACTGGCTTGCTTAAATCAATATGAAAGTGGTGTCCCTTTGTCATTCATACATGCAAAGTGCTAGCACAAACTCCAGCTTGGCTTCAGAGTCCTACATCACTCATAATCTAATTAGAAATCAGAGCAGAGCTGAAGCAGCATTCTTTGTGGATTCTTGGGCAGCAAATAGGGATACTTGTCTTTTGTTTCCCTCCTCGATTGCATCGTTCACAAGCTTTCACACCACATCTCTAAAGGTGGTTAGGTGCCTCAAGATGTTGACAGGCATGAAGGACAAGATTATTTAGGTGCCTAACCCGGGTGATTTCAAATGGAATTAAGCAACTGGATGTTACTGGGCTGGGGGGGGGAGGCGGGGGATGGTGGTGATGTGGGGATGGGGAAGAAAAAAAAAAGCGTCCAGTGCATATTAAAAGCTCTAATTTGTTGTCCTAAACTCTAGCAATGTGGGCGATGTTTTTCCAGGGTAAAATTGCCTGCAGGGTACGTTTGCTGAAGCCTGTTAATTTTTCCCGAGGTCAGCGGGTACCCANGGGGGGGAGGGGGGGGATGGTGGTGATGTGGGGATGGGGAAGAAAAAAAAAAAGCGTCCAGTGCATATTAAAAGCTCTAATTTGTTGTCCTAAACTCTAGCAATGTGGGCGATGTTTTTCCAGGGTAAAATTGCCTGCAGGGTACGTTTGCTGAAGCCTGTTAATTTTTCCCGAGGTCAGCGGGTACCCAGTGTTGGGCAGCGCAGCCTCTCCTGGCTGGGCACGGTGGTCGTGTGTGCTCCGGCCGCCTCCCAAGAGACAGGGACGGTAACGAAGAGCGCGGGATTTCCCACAGGAATTTGGAAGATGCCCACGTCTAAGACAGTGGTGAGGAATGAGCCAAAATCCAGACCCAGCCTTGATTCCTTCATCCAAGTAACCCTGTGTTGACCCACGACTGCTGATGGATCGCAGCGATGTGGACCTTCCTCTCTCCTCACTGCCCTGCACCAGATCACCAGCACGACCTGAGACTACTGTGAGTAAGAGATACATTCTTTTCTCACACCAAATAATTCATCACAGAACTTCAGATTTTGAAATTACACAGTCAAAATGGCTCATATCTGTGATGCTGGGGCTTGGGGAACATTCCTGCAGTTCTTATACCCAGGGCTGGAAACACAGGGAAAACATTTTGTGATATGTGCCATAATCACCTCATACACAGAAAAACGGAGAATTAATTATTTCTCTTTTAACACAAACAAACATTTGTCTTCCATAGACTCCATTCATTAAGAACTGCCATTGAATCCAAGATTGAACCTATTGTTATTAATCCTAAATGAATTCAAGTTTGTCTGCTATGAACAAAGCTGCTCGCCATCTGATAATCCAAATTTGTTCAGGAAAAAAAATGAGCAAATGTTAGAAGCAGCAGGTGAAATCATACCACAGTTATTAAGCTTTCTTTCAGGGGAAGCACAGGATAGATTAAATTGTTATGTTAGGCCATGTTGTGAGTCCACGTCAATTTTGTCTGAGATCTTATCTTAGCTCAGAACTGTTTCCTCCTAAATTAAACTAAATGTTGAAGACATGAGAAGCATATTGACCCAAAGATTCAAAACTTTGGATTCAGCAGACTTCTGATGTTTTGTCCACAGAGTATCAAGTTGTAAAGCTGTGGAATATTAAATAATCATGATTATCTTCAACTTGCCTAAGTTCATTTGTCATGCTGGGACACTGGCACAGATTTTCCTTGCTGGTTTTTGTTTTTCAGAACCAAGCATTGATTTTGCCTGTAAGTTGGTTTCATTTGCCACTGACCTTATAGACTGTGGTCCTATACTAATATTGAGTCTCATGCACCAACTGTGGGCTGTAATTCTGTCTCTGGTGCTCTTAATCTCTCTTTCGCAAACACCATTGTCCAATAAAGCAGCAAACAAAAATCTTACAATCAAAACAACTGAATTATGCTGGTACTTCTATCAGCTGTTATCAGGTACAGGCAGTTCTTGAGATGCAGAAATGCAGTGTAATTCACCTGGGATAAGAAATCAAATTTAAAAAAGAGCTGAAGAGACATTTTTAGGAATAAGTAAATTTCTAAAAATCCAGCTTTTTAATTCCACCTTTTCGATATTAGAACAAATCAATATTGTCTGCACTTGTAGTTCAGTTTCAACTCTCATAATTAAATATCATCCTGCTTCTTACAGCACAGCCAAACAAGGACTTTTACTCCTGACACAAGAGTTTCCTCAAGTAGGGACAACTTACTAACTTATTGCAGCAATGATTTAAGCTCCGCATGGTTCCATCATATTTTAGAAGACAAGTCTCTACCAAAACACCTGGCATGATTCATCCCCGGCATCAGAGCACTGCAGAGATGGAGTAATAGAAGAAATAATATATTTTAAATGCTTTTTAAATACAAAAATGATGATACATTAAATGTTATCTACTCAGCTGGACTTCTAATTATCTACATGCAAACCTCATGTTCATTCATCACTCCATTCTTTTCAGCTTGGTTTTTGGTAGACACTAACACTGAGCCATAAGTTTGAACGGGAAGGAAAACAAGGACAGTGCAAGGCTGTATATTAGCTTAGACAAGTAGGATGTCATTGCCAGCCTGAATTTGTTGATGACACCAGGCATTAAGCAAGTAAATCTTCAGCCACTGAAGCACGAGTTTGCTGACTTTAAGTAATGGCATCCAGGAGGTGACACAGTGGATTTACACCAGCAAGAACCTATAGACTAATAACAGCCACTCAGCCCTGACCACATAATAAGGAGTCAAAATGGAGACTCACCTCTCCCCTGAAAAGAAATACTTTGTTTTTCCTTATTCTAGACTCGTTTCAAATGTTTGAGAATCTGTTTGATTTTCTTTGAGGATGGGGAAAGACTTTTGTCTATGAAGAGCTGAGCTCATGGAGTCACTTGGTCAATTCCCATTTGCACCCACCATTTGCATCTCCCAGATGTTCAATGGTACAAACAGGTATCAGCTCCCAGTTTGGGGGCTGAGTGCGAGGCTGGGTCTTTCTGCGGGCGGTGGTTTGTTTCCATTTGTGCCAGACATTGGTGATCTATAGTGGTTTCACCTAAATCCCCAGACGTTGCAGGTCCACATGCACATGGTGACTTCACGTGCTGAAAACAGCAGTGTGTCCAGTAGCCATCATGGTTCTTTGTCCCAGCTAGACTATATAGCTCCCCTTATGCAATGTTTTCTTTCCATATGTCCTAATTCTACCATCCCTTTCCCCCAGTAACAACATAAATGAGTACTCTACAGGTGTAATTACGGTAATAGTTCTTTTGCTGCAAATACTAGAAGCCTGTAACCTGTAATTCACTTTTTCTGATAGTCTCCTATTCTAACACTAGACATGTTATTTTAAAATGTCTAGGACCTGAAAGATAAATTTACAGTGATAGATAGTAGCAATGGAAACCAAGCCTCCTCCTTAGCTCAGGCTATAGAGCTGTGTCGTATCTCTTGGCCAATTGTAGCCTTGTTCACCTAGAAATATCATACTCACCACTCCCACAGTGATTCAAATATCAGAGTTAAACAGAAGGAAGCAAAATACATCTCCATTTGTTTATTTTAAGGTAAGAATCTATGAAAACCTCAAGACATACTAACATGCAATGTCTTCTTTTGAATTATTCCATGGCAAATTCTGGGGCAATTATTGCTTCTCCACTGTGAATCTGCCATATTTGTAACAACATGAGCTACCCTTCTTTTCTAGGGATGAACCATCACAAGACCATGATAGGAAAGTGTGGGAACCAAGCACTCAGGGAGATGGCTGATGCAGCTGGTTCCCTTGCCTTGGGCAGTGGGTCAGCTCTTGGTCATGGCACAAGCCACCAGAGGCCAGAGAAACATCATGGGGACGGTTTCTGTCTTGGCTACTCCTCATCAGTGCTTTGAGCTGCATGAAGCCCTGAGAACCAAGCCAACATGAGTGCACCACCAGGGATTTGCCTCTCTCATGGTCTACGCCTGAAGAACAGCACAAAATTCCACCCTTTGCCTCTGCAGGTAGGAGCTCAATCTAATTTACAGATTTAGTTTTAGTGAGGAGCACGGCAATAATGCTAAAATAACTCATGCAAATGGTCACCCTCTTCTAGAACCTACATTGTTTTGTTATTTTCTATCCCTTTTCTGGATGAAGCAGCCAGCACGAGGAGGGCATGCTGGCACACACCCCACTTTATAGCTGAAAAGAACAAACTGACAAATATTTTTCATATGCTGCAGCTTATCAACATCCCATTGAATAAAAGGCGACTGATATTTTCCACTGGTTATTCACAGATCTACATGGATATGCTGATAAACTGCCATTTAGTCCAGAGACTGGACAGAAATAAATCACCAGATATTATGCAATATTCCTATCAAAGTCCTTCATGGAATGTGTTCTTGCCCCAAACCCCTCCTGGAATAGGCACAGTAATGCTCCCTGAGACCTGGCAGCCCTTCTAAGTGAGCATATGGTCTGCTCAGCTCTCGCAGTCCTGGTGCACGGTGAGTAAACAGGCTGCACTGTCAGAGCAAACAGGGGGCTCTTTAATAGCATGAAATTCTGTGCCTGCTTCAAACTCCATCAGTACTCCAGAAATGGATTTCCCTTCTCTGCTGGAGCACGCATGGTTTGCAGGAGGGGCAGGAAAAAAAGTGAGAGTCTCCTTGGATGGTGTCTGTAACCATCTCCCGTAAAGCTGGTAACGCTGTGGAAGGGTCTTGGCGTGTCAGAAGTTGCATTTTCTGGTGATGCTACATTGGCTTCTCCGTTCTTCTGAGATGCCCCCTGATGCATTGTAACTTGCACAGTAATTGGAATAGAAAGAGGGACCTGAAGGTAAAAATCCTGATGTTAATCAAGGCTGGCAAAGGGCAGAACATTAGCTGCAGTAATTGTTTTTCTGAGACAGTCAACAGAGCTGGGCTCATCCGCACTAGCAAACAGATCTGGTCCTGCCTCTGTCCTCCTCACACTGGCAGAACATTGCCCTGAAATCACTGGAGCAGGGATCAGGCCAGGAATGAGCAGCTAAGTTGCAAAGCAAATTAATTCCTGCCAAAAAAGTTCAGCTATGCTCAGAAGTATGCAAAGTGTCTGATTTGAGAAGTGTCAAGTAGCATTTGTGACCAATTATCCAAGATGAAGGGGGCAGAGCTATGTTTACATGTACTAATCTTCAGCCAAAGTTTGAAAACTCCGATTCATGGACACGCATCAAATTTCCTTTCCAGGCTTGGCATTTGCCTGTACGCACGCATGCACATTGCTCGGGGATGACAGGAAAACATGATTATGACTTGCAAATAATATAAATAAAAAAAAAAAGAAAAAGTGAGAAGAGCTGCCATGCAGCAGCAGTGTGGTAATTAAACCTATCCTGTGATATGCAAAAAGAGTCATGGACCACTGTATGAGTAAAATAGCTTTATCAGCTGTGCTAAAATGTGATGTGTGGTATGTCTGTATTGTTATTTTTCCACAACCTGTGAAGCCTTGGGAAATGATCTACACAAAGGAACAAGAAGTAAAAGCTGCCTCTGCCATCTCCTGTTTAATTAACATAGGTATACCAATTTAATGCAATTAATCAAGATAGGAGGGATTAAACAGTAACTCACAGCTGACAATGACAGTGTTAGAATTGCTGTGGCATAGGAAGGGCTGCAAAATGAGAGTGGTGACTGGGAACACTGTGAGGAAGGACAAGCTGGCTGCAGTTTTGGGAGGTTTATGCAGATGTATTGAAATTTAGGGGCAGCTGATTTTTCAGGCCAAGTGTTTATCTGCCCCTGCCCTTTCCTTTACCCTCTCAGACCTTCCAGGGTAATCCCCAGAGTGGCAACAACTTTTAATGCTACTCCTCTTTCTTCTAACAGATTCCTGATGCTAAAGGTCTGACCTTAAAATGAGCAGTGCATAGGGCAAGAGTGGGTACTGCAGTGAGCTTCTGGCCTTCAACCCTTCCAAATACAGCTATTTTGGTAACCAGAACAATTTATTCATGATGGATAAGGGAATGGAGCCTTCCAGCGCAGGGCTTCTCAGCACATTAACTCTATCAGTGCTGGATGCTGGGTCCCTATGCAAGTTGCCTCTGTCTGTTTAAGACCATAAATGCAGATTTGCAGAAGTCTGGAGCATTCAGCTTCATGGTTGTGCTTTAGTGCCTGATGCACCTAAAAACTGGACTGAATCTTGTGTATTTTTGTGTGGATCTGGGAAGAACTGTAATCACATGCTGCTGAGAGTAGCTCAGACTTGGATTTCTTGTTGGCAGGAGAGGCACAGCCTGGTTTGCTACAATGCAACTGTCCTCATTAATGTTCTTCAAGCCCTGATGTACCGGACCGCCATCGTTGGGTCAGAAGATGGCTGAGTTTTCCAGGCTCATTCTCTTGTCTTCAGAATGTTAAATTGGGTGATAATGAGTGGTAACTGTGTCCTTTTTTATGGTGAAGTTGACACTTGCCTTCTAGTAAACAGACACAGAGATGACCCTCCTCATTTCGCACAGGTCACCAAACAGCCCCGGGATGGTAGGGGTTATTGGCCATTTACCAAACTCTGTTTGACTTGGGTTCATGGGTGAGAGATGAAAGGCTCTATATTGCATTACCAGTCCCTGGGGCCAGCCAGTCTCCCTAAAGAAGCATTTCATTTAGCAAGGCAACTGCTGGCCCATGGGAATCGGAGACTTGGGAAAAAGAGGACACAGTTTCAATTGCAAATGTTTCCTTAGGGCAGATGTCTTAAAGCCACACAGAAACTCACTGCTTCAGTGTCACAATAGTTGCTTCAGGACACTTAATGACCAGCAGATTTTCCTCTTTAATTAATCTCCCCTTTTTCTCAACAAAACATCCGTTAGGTTACGTGTGGTGTTTCTGCCCCTGCCCTGGTGTTTTGTCCATCTCCTTGGGCAAGATCATTACGACAGTCGTGAACTGTTACCTTTTCCAAGAGCTTCAAACTGAAACAGATGAAACGAGGAGCCCTCCTATCACGCTTAGAGATGTTAGGCTCTTGGGAGGAGAAAAGAGTACTCCTGAAGTGTCCAAATATTTTCCTTACCCTAGAGCAAAGATGCTGACTAATTTTCTTGGCTGTAGTGGAGTGGTCATTGCTATTGGGGTAGTTCAAGTGCTGCCTTTTACAGATGATGGATGCAGTGCTTGATGGCTACAGGAAGAAGAGTATCTGGTTCTGACCAAGAATTCAACCCAGACTTGTCCTGAATTTCCTATGATCTGAAAATCCAGTGTTGTTCCAAATTCATCATCACCGATTAAAATCCTCTTTCGGTTTCCTCCCTCGTTCTTTGTGATGTGAGTCATGAGACTTTCAGAAGTTGCATTTGTTGTTTGATAGTTTTCCATCATGGTTGTAATAGTGCATCTCCCAAGTCAGAATGTTTTTTTTGTGTGTGTGTTTATTTATTTACCACTCCATTTCCAGCACATTCCTGCTACCCAGTTCCCGCTGATAACAGGGGAAGAGGCACAAGTCAGCTCAGAAAATGAACGGCTAGAAGGTAAGTGAAAAGAATAGTAAATGCAGGCCATTCATGTAACAGGATCCAATTCATTTTTATGCCAGGAAGAATTTTTAAATGGGACTTCTCCCAGTGGAGAGCTCACAATGCTCAAGGCCCGTTTCACTATAAAGATAATACATAATTATTCTGGGTTTATTATATTTTTTTGTCACTCTTTTTCCAGTTGCAGGGATGGAGGGTGGAGAGGAGATCAGGACCTAGTTTATTGCTGTGCAGCAGACGGGGCTGCAGGACCCTGTGGTCCTGGAAGGGAAGTGCACCCAGGCTGAAGGTTCAGGTCACAGGTCTGAGATGGGAGAACCCATCAACAGCAAAAATGCAGACTCAGCCTGAGACCCTCAGTCCTGGGCTCCTGCTGCTTGTTGCTTTCAGCATCTTTTCTTTTTCACACTCATTTTGAATCACCAGAATGATGAGTTGAAAAAATGTCATGTCATTCAAAGCACTCTTTATTGTATTTATAGGAAACAGATTATCTGTTCTCTCAGGGTAGTGGAAACTGAGTATGATGAACTCATCAGGAAAAAATGTAGGTTGGGTGTGACAGAGAAACTTGTGTTTTACACCGCAGTGACATCTTAATTTCTAGTTTTGGTATGACAGACTCGGGGACACTGGACCATCCTGGTTCCTGCTTTCAGGCTGGGGTCACAAGTTGGACTTGGAAGAAGAAACTTCCATGCAGAGAAGTGACTGCAGTGTGAGTACTGTGCCAGGGTAAGAGAAATTTTGTTTAATTTCGGGTTATACAATGTATAAAGTCCACATGAAGTCTGTTGTTCATCCCAGCCAAGTGAAACTGCATTCGACTACTGCCACAGCATAACCTGCTCTCTTTATATATTAAAACTATTTTGCCAGGTGAACCCTTTAGGACTTGGCATTTCATTCATAAAGGATTCTATAACACACGCCCAGTTGTGCTCTCTCTCTACTTCCTGATGATTTGGGTGATTCTCTTTGGCCAATTTATATTTTAATTAGTTGTAACACTTCTTTACTTTCTAATTTGAACAACTGAGACTTTAAAAAATAAAAGCTAAAAAATAACTCTCAAAGTCTGAATGGATACTCATTATAATTTTCTCTTCAGTACTTGCAGGACCTGGGTTATCTTAGGTGACATTTTCACGTTGACTGCTCCGTGTTAGTTCAGCTCAGACAGAAGGTAGTGACCATGGATCGTGTGTTAGAGGCTTCTTTACAGATGAAATCTACAGAGAGCCCTAAAGTCCAGAAACTACTCAATACCAGCAACTTACACACCCCTCTGTGCTCCTAGAATTGCTCTGAACTAATTTATTTATTCATTTGGGCTGTAAGTACTCAGATGCATTCCTTCTTGCTGCAACAGCAGGGATACAGGAAGGGGTGTTTGAAACCACGCAGTCATTTCCACCCTGGATTTCATGAGGAGTTATTCTTGTCTCAGAGATGACGCATTCAAATACCCTTCTATGGATTCCAGGTGAGTTAGTCACATTTGGATGCTTCCAAGTAATACACAGAAAGGTGCTGAGAAAATGATGAGTCTCTGCCTAGTCACAAAAAAGAAGAAAAGCTCAGAAAAAGTATATCTGAGCAAATTACATGTACTAGCCCTCAAAATAGTCTAAGAAGACCTGGGGCCAAAGGGCTTCTACCTTAAAAACAGTAGGGATGCACAGTATTTACTTTACTGGCTGACCCATCAGCTGCTCTCTGTCCCCAGGAACAGTTCAGGAAATAACTGGAAGTATCTGAAGACATAAAAAGGGTAATTAAGTTTCATTGTGGAAATAAGAGGGTAATCTGTCCAGACAAATCTAGGACCTAGTACTGAAAGCTGTAGTATCTGAATATAAAAAATGAGTAATTTTGAATAAAGATGTCTATCAGGACTGTAAATTCAGAGAGTAAAAAAGTATCTTTGCTTAATAGACCATCTCTCTCTCCATCTCCCTCTAACTCATTTTCTTATTCTCTTTCTTCCCTTTGTGTTATTGCAAAAAATGCATGTGAAATCTGATATTGAGTATGCTTTAGCTTCATTTCAATCTTCTATTCTCAAAATGTTTTGTTCCACTGGGAAGATTCCCCCTATGAGATAACCTCAGCCACGACTGAGCGGGACTTGTGGGGTGAATTATTTGCAGAGGAACAGTTGTACTTTGAGGTGGCTCCGAGGCAGCCAGGTCCCCACTCTTCTGAGGCTCTTAAAGATGTTTGTGAGCTGGCATGAGAAATCACCTGGGACTCAGAGCACACCGCAAGTGCTTAGGACAGTGTTTTCTCTGCACCTTTTTTTGCTGAGCAGAATTGCAGCACTATAAACAAATGTGAGTTTTGCCTCATTCTTAGATCCTGTGAGTTATGAAAGCCCACTCCAGATGTAATGAATGTATAGATCATTTTGACCAGATCATAATCTATTAGTAAATAATGCTCTCTGAAAGTGTATAGGTGAAATAAAAAACTTCTTGCTACTATTGCTGTATTGGTATCAAGGATTACCGAGGAGGCCAACATGATCCTGAGGCTTTGTGCTACTGACATTTAAATACAAAGCAGAATTAACTGCAGGGTTTGGTTAGCAAATTCCTTTCTGGATTAGGATATTCAGGATTTACACTGCTGGAAACAGAACCCAAAACTATACAAGGCTTACCTGTGCCTTGGCTTCATCACCAACATCATGCCACTGACATCCTCACTCATATTTATAGAATTTTTCTATTAGGTTCCTAATTTTGGTGGTGATATTAATTAGCAAATCACACAATATTTTTCAGAATAAGTAGAGTCTGATAGAGCAAACCCCTATAACACCTATGACTTTTCTTCACTATCCCTGGAGGAAGCCCAAGGATACCAGACTAAGGCCTAAGGCCAATTGTCAGCACAATCTATAGGCCATGGGAGGGTTGGGTTTAAAGAAGATGTCACTTTAGGGACATCTGTGTGACACATGCTGCAGTGTCCAGACGTTAGAGACTATGTTTTTGCTCTAAATCTAGAGAGGAAGTCACTAGGAAAAAAAAGGGAAAGAAGCACAGGGGAATAAAAGTACTTTTGAAAGAGAAGAAATCTACATTTCAATGAAAATCCTTTCAAGGCATTTCAAATAAGAGTCTGAGAGAAATAATTACAAAGTTTGGAGAGAAGGAACGTTAGCTTTGATATCTTTTTCTTCTATGAAGCAATTAAAATAAGCAATTTTTCAAATACTAAGCAGAAAATTACTAATGGCTGAACCCAAAAGCTTTCATTTCCTTCTTGGGGCCTTTATTCTTCTAAAAAAAGACAAAAAAAAAGTGAAGGTGGTTTTCCAGATAGATTAATGCATAAAGCAGTCACTAGTTGGATGTCATAAAAACTACAGCAGCATAGAATAGCTGAGATTAAGAGCTAGATCTAAATCATGCAACAGTCCAGTTAATATCAATGTCTAATTAAGAAATGCATAAGAAGTCTGTAATGTTGATTTGATGGAGAAAAACTCTAATAGGGTTTCTTTTGGAATTTTCCATTTCAATTGCTGTGTAGACTTTTAATGGATGTCCTATCCAGTCTTTGGTATTAGCAGGAATCATCCTCAAATTAAAACCAAGGCCTAAAATGGAACACAGGTAGACAAATTAGCTGGTCTGGGAAGCAGCCTGGGTAGAATGACAACGTGAGCTGAAGCTGAAATTTTAGTACAAATAAAAGAGAACAAACGTCTCAAATCTGGCGTGGAAACCCTCTCTGCTTCTTGTTTGAAACAATCTAAAACCCTGTAATTTGAAACAATGCGATGTTAACCCATTTCCCCACCTCCCTAAGCCTGCAGAAATCCCTGACAATTCATACTTAGACACCTAGACCACTAGGCATTATTAATTAGTCTTTTTTATTTAAAAGACTTTCCATAGTTATGCATATTAGTAGTGTGTAGAGGTGGGTTCTTCTCTGCTTGTGATGGGATTTAGAGCACACACGTCCCTGTCACCATCAACGAGCACCATTAATCTCCCACTCCTCTCTGGGTAACTAAATCTCTTAAACCCCTGGAGCAAAACTAAGCCTGTGGCGTCTTCTGTGTCCCATGGATCATCCTAGAGGTTTGGTCTCTAGATATGAAAGGGGAACTGGTTTTGTGCAGGTCACTAATGCCCTGAAGTTGTTAAAAGCAGTGTAACTCTTAGTATGCACAAATCCACTTTGCAAAGCGGGGGAAAGCACAGTGCTGGGTTAAAGCAGCAGTGTATTTGTTATCACCACTTTGTCGTTGACCCAACAAATCCACAGGGAATGATCTCAAGAATCCAGGAAGATGGCACACTCAGAATAACCCCTCCAACCAATGAATGCTGGGGAGTAATTTTAAAGTTCACTAGAACTTATTGAAATATAATACATCGGCCATAACAAAGCAAGGCATGTGATTCCATCCATCCACATGTCTCTTTCCAGCGCTAAATCCATCCAGAGACCTTTCAGAATTATATCAACAGGTCTTGTCACTTCCCCAGAGAGTGGAAAAGACTGGACGTAAAAATCAGAGTAACGGTGAATTTTTGGCACTTTTATTTTTGGGTCATTGCCTGAAATGTCATGGTCCAAATTCATGCCTGACATTGCTCCGTTGATCCATGAGGCACAAATATGTCATATTAAAGGGTGATACCATGGCCCTGCGGGATGCCCCAAGGGTTTTTCTCCTTGAAAGAGATGGGAACAAGGACGTTCTCAGTGAGGCATCTGCCTCCTCGATGATACAGAAGGTCCAATGTGAGGACATTCAGGCCTTTAGAGGAGTCTGGGGTTTTTTGCCCTGCTCTTGACTGTAAGACTGGGAGGTGCCATGAGTTTGGGGTGATGCTAGAGGATTGTTCAGGTGGAGCTCTAACAGGGTGCTTTGCCTGCAACCTTTATTAGATTTATGCAATACTCAGGGAAAAAACAAGAGTATGAAGCAGGCTGTCTTTTGCAAACATATGCAACAGAAAAAAACCAAACCTTAGCTTGTCCCACACACTTGAGAGCCACAAATTCTGTTACAGTTTTGCTAAATGAGAGGAATATTTCTCCTCTCCTCTGTAAAACAATCCTTTTAGACGTTACTGCAGTCATGACCTCACTGCAGTTCCTGGATTCCTTCTGAAAAGATTAAAATGAACTAATATGCCAGTGATCTCATCACAGCATAAAGGACATCCTACAGAGAGGGGAAAAACTAATCAGGGGAACTTCAGTGCTGCATTTGTAGTAGCAGTAGAAAGAACACTGTAACACCACTGTGGAAAAACAAACTAAAGATACAATGCCAGAGAGCCATTTTTCCATCTTATGAACCCTTTGGATTTGTTCTACCTGATCCTGCCTGTCACACCTGTCATCATCTTAGCTGTCTCCACATCTATCATCTTTCCTTTTTTCCTGCCTTCATTTACAATTTCCCTTGTCTCTCCTGTGCCCTTCCTACCTGTTTTAATATTCCTGGTAACTTTGAATTGTATGCACTACTATTCCCAAGTACATCCAAGATGCATTTTGCGGACTACACACACACAATCACCTTACACAAAAGTATTCACACATACTTCATCTGTAGTTTATGTTATTCTGAATTAAGAACAACTTTTCTGTGTTTTTATAGAGTTCTCAGGCCAAGGGGTCATGGATGATGACAACTCTACATTGGAGCTGCTGTATCTTCTAAGAGAAATCAGAAAGATGAGTAGGGAGAGATGCTTTACTTTCTTTGGTAGGAGAATCTATATATTAGTATTTATCTAAGTGAGACGCTCACCACATTTTTAATGTATCACATTTTGAGGCTGGAAACTAAAATATCTTGGGACTGGGTGATTAAGGTCTTTTTCAACCCAAACCTTTCTATGATTCTATCATCTTCAGGACATGATGAATACAGTGTTAATAATGCAATCTTATCTCTCATGCCCATAGGTGCTCCTCAGCTCTGCCTTGAGGTGACACCGTTAAGCAAGAGGTGACAAACCGGTTTCCTTTCTCAAGCCGAATGTCACGTAACTGCCCAGGGGCCCGTTTTGGTGGGGGCTGCACCCTGACTTTTCGAGGAGAGATGTGCTGCTGTGACCCCATCCCACCCTGGACCCCTGGCAGGAGGAGACAAAACTGCTCATTTACAGCCATGACATTTACAGCTGTGACATTTCTCAGGCAGGAAGAAAGGCAGAAGGCATCAGGCTGTAGGGAGGGATCAGAGCAGCCACCTTTAGACACTGACAAAGAAACCTTCAGAACCTATCCAGTGGAGATGGGCTCCCAGGGCTGGCCCATGCTGGTACAAAGGATGACGGTACTTTTCCATCCACCCAACAAGATTTGCTACTCCTAAATGGGGGAGCAAATACATCCAACCCCAAATACTCTGCAGTTGATAGACCTGCTTCAGTGAAGAGAGCCCTGATCAGTGATGGAGTGTTGTAGGATACATGCTGCAGCATTAGGAAGGACCAAAAAGGACCAAGAAGCAGTGCAGAGCAGCTGTTACCAACAAGAGAGTAGCATGTGACAAGCTGTTGTAATTCCTGTCCCCAGCAGCCTAGCTGGAGGCACAGACATCCCAAGGCAGAGAGGACTTGGAGAACTTGGAATCTGCAGTGAGATCTCTCCCCAGCCCCTGCAGATTTACCAGGTCAGCTCAGTCCAGGCCAAAGTTGCCGGGAAAGGTCCTCGGCTCTACTCCAAGTTCATTGCTGTATTGATTGGGAAGAGGTATTTATCGTAGATCAGGATCTTGAGCCAAGAAAGCTGAAGCTGCAGGGACTAAATTGTCTGTTCCCAGCCCACAGATAAAACAAATGGCCAGTTTTAGCCTAATCACCACTTCTGTCAGAGGAAAGAGAAACTCTTTGAGGTAAGTTCCCTTGGATATAATTCTTTCTCTCTAGGTTAAAGAAGGGCTGCAGCTAGTACATATCCTGAGTCATAATGTGGATTTGCACCTTTCCTGTTAAATATAGCTGGTTTATGTCCAAAGGATCCCTTCTTTCCCTAATGCTCACTCATATTGTTACAACTTCTACATTAGTTGCAGGTGTGAAATGCCAACTGATCCACACTTCTCGTGCTGTCAGCAGGAGAGTAATGTGTGTCAAAGGCCTGGTTCTCAGAGGGGAGGTCACACGGATCTCCATTTGCACATCTGCTTTGCTAAACACAAAACTCTGGAGGTTTGAAAAGCTCCAATATGCACAAAATGGGATGTGATCACAGGGGGCCATACATAAGGAACTGCTTGTGCCTGTCATTTACTAGGCAGGACACAGAATTCTCCCTCTGTACAAAATACTTCCTCTGTTACAACAGGTGATGTTTCACTGTATTGATAAGGAAAAAACGACACTTCTCTGCATTCCACGAGAAGACAGGATACCAAGAGGTTAAAAAAGAACCTCACACATTAAGCAGCTTCACAAAGATTCTAATATTCAGCTTGTCCAGTGTGCAGATACAAAGATCAGGAAATTGCGTGATCGGAGCTCCTGGAGGGACCGTGCTTCTGGAGCCTGCCTTACACAGAGGCATCGTGGTTTGGTTCTGAGGGCTTCCAGAGGAGCTTTCAAACGTTTCTGTTTCCTGCTGTTAGTGGATTTTTTTCATACCTTGGAATAAATCTTCCGATGGTAATGTGTTTGCAGTTGATGCCTAGATAATAGTTCTTGCTCAGGGGACCTCTAATACACAGTATTTTATGCTTTCTACATTTTATGTGAGATCAAAGACTTGTCCTATATACACATATATGCCTAATTCTTTCTTAATTCCTGCCAGAATCTAGAATATCCCTCAGAATCTGCCATAAGGATGCCCACAAGTAATCTATACAGAACATTTTTTGGTCTTCACATATTTGGCCTTTTAATGTCATATGTTTATGACATCATGATTCTGGTTATTTTGCACTTATAGGACATTTTAAACACATGCATCCAAGCATCATTCACCACTATGCACTGTATTTTTCCTCTCTCAGTTGACTATTTCCAATTTTTTGGGGGGTAGTGAAACCAACATTGATCTTTATATCAAAAATGAGAAAACAGGGATGTGGTCATCAGCTGTATGCTTTGTTACACGATATTTAGACCTTGCATCTCCACAGTAACTTAGCTGGAATTAAAGAAAAGTGATTTCAAAAGCCCAGAGAATACTGGGGAGAGCCATGAGCTGAACACATAGGTCAGAGCACATTTCATGGACACCTGAAATGTCAACCCTGAGCCTCTGCTGCTTGTAATGGACATCTCCTTAAGGAAGCTGTTGAAAATAATTTTCAAAAGAACCAGAAGAGATTCACTTTTAGTACTGAGGAAGAGGACCACTTGCTTTTTAAAGAAAAGTTTAATTCTGGAAAAGACTCTGTGTTGGTAAGTTAAAGCAGCTGTGCTGTAGAAGACAGAGTGGCTGTTTGGCTCTTCATGGCAGTGCCTGCTGAATTCAGAGGGGGCCTTTCCCCCAAAATTTACACCAGAAATTCAGGAATTTCATCTTTGATCAGGACAACTTCATTACCTTCCTGAGTAATCGGAATGCCCTTTGTTTCCCTGGGCAGTACGTTATAGACACGACAGACCCATGGAAAGAAACAGAGAAAGGGATACTGATTTCTCGGAATGAAATACAGAAAATTTGGGCTTGGAAAACATTTGAGTATAATATGCTGAAAGTTTAAAGAAACATTTTAAAAGCAATATTTTCCAAGAGCATGCCTGTTAGTTTTATCTTCATTTTTGCCATGTATAATTATGAGAAACACAGACGACTCATAAGATTTTTTGTTTCTGTTGAGAATTGCCTTTTCCAAGATAATTCTGTACACTATTACTTTAGCCCACTGGGTATCATGTAGAGAAGGTGTAAGATTATGCACATGAATATTTCTGTCTACCACTTATGCGTGCTGAGACAATATCAACTTATACTTTCTCCTGTCATTGGTCCTTATTCCATAGAGGATATTCTTAATTACCAGCAAGACAATTTGGTAATATCATGTAAAGTGTAACAGCATAATTTCTGTGATGATTTACACCTGCTAAGGATCTGAGTACTGAATTTTAAAATGTATTTTAAGTTCAGAAGACAGAATATTTTTTCTACAAGATATTATTTCTATTTTTAATAGAAATACTCTCATTTATTTAATTTCTCAGCACAGTTCTTCTAAATGAAATGGAGCTTTTGAACACGAAGACACCATTTTTACACATTTTCACTGCCCTGAAAATTTAGAGCACACTTCTGTACTGGATTAAATCAACTTGGGTCTAAACACCTAAACACTATTTTTGACAACTGTGCATGAGGGACATGCCTGTACAGGGATTCTAAAGAATAAAAACTTAAAAATATCTCAGTTGCAAAGAAAATTCCCTGTATTCCTTCTTACACTACATAATAGTGGTTATATATATATCTTTTTTAACCCTCACAGGTTTATTCCTAATTCCAATGGAAATGATTGAAATTATTCCAGTGATTTTAACAAACTCTGCTTCCTATTGGATTAAAGGAGAGATTTGTGCATCAGATTTGCTGGTGATGTCCCACTAATGAAACAGGTAATTTTATAAACATATCAGGTAGGGTAAGTGCCCAATAAAAAGATGTCAGCTGGAGATCCACAAATTGCAATCTATTTGTAATGGAAATAAAACCAGGAATTCTTACTATGAGTCACGAATTTCTTTATAATTGCTTCCACATTTGGGGCATCTTTCTCCCAAGTTGTCTACAGAAACCCTGCCATTCTTGGGGCTTTTGATGGCAGTTATGATCACAACAACATATGTCATTTCTGATAAAAATTACTTACTTTGGGAAGGACTGTTTTTTTTTTTCTAAAATTGCTTTTCTGAGTCTTTATTTTGTCTCCAACTATTTTCTTATCCTCCTCCTCATTTTCTATTTCTAATATAAAAACAGGAGTCCTTATGAATTTAGAAGAGCAATAAAACTAAAGAAAATTCAGGGAGATCTGTAAAGCATATTTTAAAGTTTCAAATCAGATAATAACACTCTGGTTTGTGCTGCACCTCACTCATGGATTCAGTTTTCCATAGTGCATTCAGTGTTGTAATAATGCAAATCAAATACAATTTTAATAACTCCTTCCATTAATGTTTTAAGACTGCAACACTTATGAGTATGTTTCTAATTGCATGATTTTGCTACAGGCAAGTTTTATAGATCTGCCTGATCTTTGGATATTTGCACCGTTTGGATTATTTTAAATAATTAATTTTTGGAAGCATTTCAGTTTCAGTAACAACAGTTGGGTTTGATAGTGGTTGTCTTGTCAGTAATTGTATGTATCTGCTTCCATGCAAGGATAAACTAGATAAATTTAGAACTCTTTGGAAGGAGATGGCTGAGGTTTATCCCATAGCAAATGTCATGAAGAATGTTCTTAGGAGGGGAATATTTATAGATTATGTTAATACAAGGAGCAAAAGGGGTTTAAAGTGAATAAAATTTTGTCATGCAGCACAATTAGTTAATTAAATTGCAGGACTTTCTGCCAAAAGAATACCAAAAATATAATCATGTTAAAATACCATTAAACATTCTTGTTTTATGCAACTTCTCTTGGCCGTCTCTAATGCACTGAGTGATAGGAACAAAGAAAATACTTCAGGAGAAGAATTAGTTTGTCTTCTGACATTTTTCTGTGTATTTGCTGGGGTTTTTTGCCACAGGGGTCATAGAATCATGGACTCATTAAGGTTGGAAAAAACCTCTAAGTTCATCCAAGTTCAACCATTAACCCGGCACTGCCAGGTCCACCACTAAACCACGTTCCTAAGAACCACATCCACACATTTTTTGAACACCTCCAGGGAGAGTGACTGCAGTGCTTCTCTGGGCAGCCTGTCCCAGTGCTGGATCACCCTCTCAGTGATGAAATTTCCCCTTACATCCAACATAAACCTCCTCTGGTGCAACTTGAGGCCTCTTCCTCCTGTCCTGCCGCTTGTTACCTGGGAGAAGAGACTGGCCCACCCCGGCTGCAGCCTCCTGTCAGAGAGTCATAGAGGGTGATCTGGTCCTCCCTGAGCCTCCTTTTCTCCAGGCTGAACACCCCAAGTTCCCTCAGCTGCTCCTCGGAGGGGATGGTGAGGGGCTTGCAGGACCTCTGGTGTACCCCAACTGCTGATTTTAGGCAAGGTAAGCAGTTGCTTGAAAGCTTGTTCCTCTCTCTAGAAACCTGTGTAAAACCTGAGGCTTTCCTGTCATTGTGGAACAGAGGGATGAAGAAAATGAAGAAGGTAAGTGGGGCACCAAAAGTCACAAAGAAAGCATTTGCTGAGAGGCTGGTGAGGGCCCTTACCTTGACACTGTCCCCAGGGTTTCTCTCCAGTGCCAGGCTCTTGGCTCTCCTCCTTGTACGTGCTGTTCTTCCCCTGGAGCATCACTTGAGATCTACAGCAGAAGGTTCCCTCCTTCAAGATGAACAGAAACACCAACACAATCTTGCTCTCTCTTGATCCCACATTTCTTCTGTAGAGAATTTACTCAAAATTTCACTCGTGACAAATGCCTACACAAGGCTTGGACAAACAAACATTAGAATTAGCAGTGGGAATTTTCTTTGGGGGTTGAAAAATAACCACAAACCAAAATTTGCTAACTGTATGCTGAAAGGTGATCTATTTTCTGCAAAAACAGCATGTTCTTCAGTGAATATGTCTTTACCCATGCCAGTGGTGAAGGTTTTCCTGTCTACTTTGTGAATTCTGTGTCTGGCATGACAGAAAAGAAGAACATCTCATCTGAAATATCCTGAGTACATTTTCCTCGCAGGGAAAAGTTCTAACACACTGACAAAAAATTGTGCACAAGTTGTGCAAAACCTATGATAAACTTTTACTTCTACAGAAAAACTTTTAATCAGTCCTGCTTGAGAGGAATGGAAGGGGCCATAGGCTTAATGATCTTTAGGAAATATAAGTTTTCCATGACTGGATACTCAGAAGTGTGGACAATTTCAGCAGTATTTGAGAATTTCACTGCTGGATCAGCTCAGCATGAAATTCTCAATTATTCTTTCCCAGAAGTCATCCCAAACAAGAACACCCTGATATACAGAATTGATGATAAAAGTGGATTATGTCTAGGGTTTTCCATGAAAACTCTGTGCTGGGAAATGCCAAACAAGCAAAAAGGTTTGGATTGAATAATGCAGTTTTCATGAAGCTTCTCAGTTAAAAAAAAGATGTTAAAGAGTTTTCAAAAACATTGCAAGTGTCCCAATACATATTGTTCTAAGTGAATATATATTTGCTTTGAAATATATTTTGATTTTAATTTTTAATTTGCAAGTGAAAGTAAAAAAATGAAATATTTTGAAACTACTGAAGCAAATGGCTCAGTTAGATTTTCCACTTTTTAGCAGCTTATTGGTTAGCCACAGAATTAGCTGGAAAAAAAATGAAATCTTGAAAACTCCCAAAGGACAGAAAAAAGCACTTGCCTGTCAGCTATAAAATGAGAGAAAATTATAATGACATTTTCATTTAGCACAGAGATTTACTAAAACACCCACATTTTCACGGAAGTTGCAAAGACTTGAACTTGGACACACTTTTGGTTTCTCCCCAGGTGTGATGCTTAATGATAATGTTTTCATGAGACCTGGTCACCCACACTCTCAGGTAAAGAGCTGGAGGTATTCCAGCCTCTACAGGGGTAATAATCCCTGTTTCATATGGCACGAGAAGGAGGGCAGGAAGCATGAGCAGGAAATTTCACAGTTTTAGCCCAAACTAATGTGTCTAAACAGAAAATTATAATTCTTAAATAATTTAGAAGTGAGCTATCCAAGGACAAAGAGCCCCGGATGCCGTGAAGGGTTAAGCTTTGTAGAAGAGAGAGGGAAGGCCTGTGTAGCTTCACTGTTTTAATGGTGTGGGGAAAGAACCTTCTGAGATGCCTGCTCAATTTGTCAGGATTTTATCTTCTGAACTATTACCTCCAGCTTTCCTCAGAACACCCTCCTCAGCCCTTTTATCTGTGAGCTATCTCCAAGTTAACTGTCTGCCTATTGCCTTGCCTGAACCACACTAATAGTCAGCTAATTACACATGAACGCTCTAATTTGCTTTGTCTTTCTCAAAAAACCCACGCGTGTGCAGGCATGCACGGGAGTGCACTTCTGCTCGTGCCATGAAATTGCACCAGCTGAACCAGAATAAAATTTGTGCCATTTGTTTTCTGCCCCCTCTGATGCTTCCCCCCACCAGGCCACCACCAACGCTTGTCATTCCTGATTTGCAACATCACCTGTTCCTCCAGCACCAGGCTCCTGTAGAGCAGAAACTGGAGCAAAGAAGAGAAATACGTGTTTGTCATTGAACTGAGCTGAGAAGAAGGAAGAGGAGAATGATAAGATCATAGCCTGCAGCACTTTGTTTATGAGAACATCCTTCCAGTGATATATGTCTGCACCAGGTGAAAGTATTGTGTCACCCCAAACATATTTTAAATGCCAGGGCTGTCATGCAAGAAGACAATGATGAACAAGTTTAAACAGAATATGGTTTTGTAGCCATGTACAGAGTTACCCTTTGAAGGTTTGCACTGGTAGTGCTTCTTAGCAAAATGTTTCCAAGCTCTGTTATACTCCCTTACAGAACCCCTCTCACACAGAATTTAAACTAAATGGAGACATTTCTATTGCAGGCAAACTGATGGGGTTATCCATAAAGCAGTGCATTTCCTCAGGCAGGATTTTCGGGCCATTTCACATGTCCTCCCTGCCGTACTATCCAAGTTTGTCACAACTCCTCGGATAGGAACCTGCTTCACTCAGCAAATAGGCAGAGAAAGGTCTGTCTACACTGTGCTCTGAGGACTGACCCCAGGTCACTGCAAGGCAGAGGTTTACTCAGACTAGCCCTAGCGTGCTCCTGTGGACTGAATTCCCGTTAGCTGCTGGAGCTCCCAGACCACATCACCTGCTTTAATTCCACACAAAAGAATTCTGTTTGCGTGCTCCCAGGCTGCCTGGCCTGGCGGGACAGGGTAAGCAGGGTCATTTGGAGGATTCTCCTCAAAAGTGCACTCCTGGGCCAAAGTGAAAGGCTAATGCAGAAGCGCCTTTCCTCACCAGGCAGATATGCCCAGAGCTATCATCACATGGCAGTTTTCTTTCGAGATATTTATCTGGAGCTCAACTGCATGAACACCATCCCATGTTATAACACTGTTGCACAACACCTCTCATTTACTCAGACTGACAGCTCAAATTGAGCCTTGGGAAAGCCGACATCCAACACATGATATTGAATATGGGCACAACCATATCCGCCTTGGATTCAGGTGAAAGAGCTTTAGCCATGTGTGTCACATGGGGATGAAGGCAACCGTGACACTATGGAGTTGTAGGTCTTTGAGAAGGACTGAGGTCAGAGCCACTCCATGACCCATCCAGGACAGCATTAATAACACTTTACAAGAGAGAGGAAAGGGAGCTTCTGATTGCCTGAAAAAACCTTCAAGGAGGTAGGATTTCTTAAGCTCTTACTAAGGTCCTGTGTGGGCTTGTGTAATGTGTTCAACATCTGCCCCACAGTTTTCCTTTCTGTAAAATGGACATACCTTGTTTTCCTCACGAGGTTATTAGGAGGATTTTCCAATTAAGGTTCATCATAAATGAAAGTGTCCTGCAAACAGTATTTAATCACCTAGCTAAAAATGGTCTCCAATTTATTTGGGCAGAATATGAGTTTTTGTAGGGACTAGTCACAGTGTCCAGCTCAACGGAAGGCTATGGGATCACACACCGCATCTTTAAGACAGAGTTTACTTCTGAATCAGTAAATGTACTAGACAAAGCAGCCATTATTTATGCATTCCTGCATACATGGCAAGGTGAAAATAATAGAATAAACATCATATACTTCATTATGATATCGGTTTACACTTCCAGGGTACACAAAAAGAGGCCATTTCATCAAGCTAATTGCCTGAAAGTAAAAGAGAGAGAACTTTAGCTATTAGTCTATTATGGGGCTTTTTTCTTAATCACAAATAGGGGCCGTGTGTCCCCAGGGGGATGTGTATTCTAATTTACAATTGAACTACAGATCAGAGCAATCAATCTTGTGCAGCACTTTTACAGTGTAATTGCTGCAACATAACAAATAAAAAAAAAAAAAAAAAAAAAAAAAAAAAAAAAAAAAAGAAAGCAGCCTAAGTCGAGTTTCAGCTTGAGGTGGAGATATTTACCAGGCATTGGTTCGGGGTGGGAGGGAGGCAGAGAGAGGAGAGAGGCGCCAAAGCCATGAATATGCAATGAGGGCTCATTAGTGCCCCAGTGTTGCCATGACGAATGGCATTATCCCCAGACTGGTGCAGCCTAAACATGAATTTTATAACGACCCATTTATCATGACTTGTCATGGGTTTCTTTACTGTACTTTCTACTGACTCTTACACCTTCCACCATTAGCACCTCAGAATCCCTTCCTTTTGTTCCTTTATCTTATTCCATCTTGGTTTTTGGTAATGATTCTCAGACGATAAGGAGAGGAGGGCTGCAAATGCAGGTGTTCAAGAGTTTAGAGTTTCCCAAGCTGAAGACCCACCGCCAAACATGTTGGTGGTCTTCAGTCCACTTACTCGTGGATAAGTGTCCTCATTGTCACAAGTATCTGCAGTCTTGTCAGTTGACTCAGCAGAAAGGTCTCGGATTGACCGAGCATCCAGACAACTATCTTTTCACTCTGGCAGATGTGATGGATGAATCTGTTTTGTTGACCTAGGCCTGTCTAAAAGTGCTCTTCCTCAGCCCACTCCAGCTATGTGCACAGTGTAACAATCCACCCCCATCTTCACATTGAAAAAGGCACAAAATCGGATAAATAAACAAAAAACGCTTTCTCCCCAGTTTCACTTAAATGGAAAAAAAATGTAGTAGGTGTAAAACCTAAGTGATAGGGAAAGCATTTACCTTCCAGGAGCAAGCAATATTAGTCAACTCTACAGGAAAACAAAATTACTGTGAAGTAATTAGTGTCTGGCTTTAGCTCATTTTTGATCACTGCACGTTGTCTGTTTTACTGCTGTCCCTTTGGCCTACCCGATCCCACATTTAATATACCACTGCTTATAAAGAAATCCCTGTGGCTCAGAATGCTGAATTGCCACTGCTGGGCTAGGGCCTGCTCTCTACTATATAGAGGCTTTCATTTCCCAAGTTATGAATCTGACATCTCATGGCCAAATCCATGCCAGTTTATTTCTGAGAAGTCTGTCCTCATTATTTACCCCAAATAGTTTCACTGTCAGTCTGCCTTTTTTTTTCCCACTATGAAGTGGCTGGAGTATCTGAAAGTATCAAGCCTCTCTTTGTTGGATTTTGCACTTTTGCTATTACAAGAATTTGTCTTTAGGGATAGAAAAATCAAGCAGCTTATTTCCAGCTATTACTTGGATAGGACTTCATGTTCTTAAACAAGTTGTGAGCTCCCATGATCTCTGAAAACAACTCTCCTGAGGTCTTACATCAGGGTAGTCCTACAGTTCTTTCATTACTCTACTGGATGTTTGAAAATATTAAAAGGCATCTAACATCCCAGGCCAGCAATTTATAGACTCAAAGTCTGGCGCTGTAGCCCTCAAAACCTCTATTCCTTCCACAAAATCCTCACTTTGCTATTGTTGCCAAGACAGGCACGTGTTTCACTAGGAGTAGTTTGTCAAGGCAACAGTCCATTATCCAAAGATTCATCACAGGTTCCCACTCTGGTACACTGTGGAAGAGAGCCTGGATGTCAGCAAGGGAGGAGAAAGGAAAGCTTCCTCTCAGAAAGGTGCATTTGGGAAATGACACACCTTGATTAATCAGGGCATAGCTGATTAGGTCAGCAAACGCTTGCCATTTTTTTTTTCTTTTTCAAGCCAATCCGTGTTCCTTTGGAGAATATAGATATATAAAAATATACGTATGTGCAATTTTTTAAAGCCCCAGACAGCATCTTGCACAAGTGCCTGACCTTTGATGGAGAACTCCAGCTCCCACTACAATACAAACAATGTTCTGTTAATTATCAGGAGACAAAAGAAGAATAGAAATTGCTCTTAAAGAAGCAAACCAGAAATGACATCTAATATTGCAGAAAATGTCCACTGTCTTCACAAGGACTCAGGACACAGCAAATATTATCATTATTCCTGAGAATAAATGTTTGCCCCTTGACCCAGGTGATCTGATCATCTATTGAGTGGAGAGAATGGAGAGTTGTCACAAACAATGTGGTTTAATTAAATTATTTTAATTTAGCTCCTATTAGGAGTACTAAAACTGACTGTACTCAGTCCATAAGATACAGACTGATTGCCAGACCATTATCTGTAGTTTATGTGATGGAATAAGCAGATCCCTGTTTGAGTTGGTTGCAGTAACTCACAGGTCCTGTTTATGGAGCTTATTCCATTATTTTATACCAATACTTGCAGCTCCCTTTGGTAAACAGGCTCATCTTCCTTCCACTCACCCCATCAAGCAGACAGACAGGGAAACCAGGAATATTAAGGGCCAGCCAATGCACATGACACTGGGCTCTGTGTCACTTCAGCACCCAGCACCACTGGAATCACAGAATCACATCAGAGTTTTCTCGGTTGAGATCAACAACCATATGGAGGGCAGCTGCCCAGAAAAGGAAAACGTTCACTATTCCGCAGTCAACCCACAAATGGCAACCATTAAAATAAAATAATTGCAATCTTTACAATATTAAGTCCTTGCTTCTTAGCCAACAGGACTCTAATGATAGGAAGTGCACACATTTCAGGAGAAGAAAGGTGACTTTCATTGTCAGATGAATCCAGCTCCCAGTAAAAATATCAGATTTGAGATTTGTTCATAGAGAAATTTAAAAATATAAGCAATATTTTCAAGTGGAAGAAAAATCTACAAGGTGGGACTAGCTGTTTATCCTAAATTTAGGGTCATTTTCACGACTGAGTGCTGTAGGATCAGAAACAGGCTGTCAACAGACTCACATGAGAATTCTGCTTTAAATATAAATATTTGAATGTAGCAAAATTCTGACCATATAGTAAAAATATCCAAAATTATATATGCAGTAGTTTTCTACATTTACAGACAGAATTCACAAACTTAGGATAATAAAAAGAACCTGAAAAAAGCTTCAGGTGTGATTATTATTTAATGATCTTCGATGTCCTTTCAACAGACATATATATAAAAAATTTTTAAAAAAATCATAAAGTCAGACGCTATTTCTCTGTGTAAAGTGACACACTTTTAAAGACATCATAAAATGCCCACCCCGAACACAAAACTCCTTCTGAGTGAATACTGGAGTGTTTGAACAGCCAGGCAGTGCCAGGGACATACCCTCATGTGCTTGTAAGGGCTCCTGACTGTGCTAAATAAACCTGACCAGCCTTTTTTGCTGTTTTTGTGGAGAAATTAATCCCTCCCTCTCTAGTTCTGTTTCAAATATGACCTAATATTATTTTCTCTGTTCAAAGCTTGGCTTTAGTCATCCTAATGAACTAATGATCTTTTCCTCTGAATTTACTTCAGCTTTGTCTTTAAGGCTCCTCATCTTTCTCCAAGTGGAGCCAATGGCTTGCTGCTCCCCACTTTTAAACAAACAAACAAAACGTCCTTCTCCCCCCCCTCCTCCCCACTTTCTTTAATGACATCTTCAGTCATTAATGAGTTAATAAAAATCTCAAAGTCATCTGGGAATAGATAAGGGGGAAGAAAGAAGAGTATTGTACACATAATGACAGGCTCCCTGCTGGCCCTAAGATGTCATGGGTCAGCCATGTCAAGAATGTGTGTGCCCAATCATCTGCTGATTTTTATCAGCAAGGCCTGAAGCAGAATCTGACACGGCCAGTTTGGGAGTTACAATGAATAAACAATGACTTCTTGGATTGTTGGCGGCTGTGTGATAGAGTGAGAGGGTTTATATATACTAAAACATGATGACATTAGCAATCAATATACCAATTACTGGACAAGTTATTGGACGAAGAATGCACATGTCCTGAGTTTTGTGCACTTTGAACATGCTACCAGCAAAGGAGACCACAGAAATAATGTTAATTAACCCATTGCAAGCTTAATATGCTAATACCTGACGATGCCTTGAAGTCTCTGAGAGCATGAGGTAGAAAAAACCCTGGTCTGATATAGCACATTAAACATTTTAAATATAAGACACAACCCTAACAAATTTATTTTTCACTAGGACTTGAGGAAGAAAGGAACAGATTTTTTCAAGTGAGCAACTGAGTGTTGGAACAATGGATTCTAACAGATTTAAATTGTTCTCTATAAAATTTCACCCAAATACCCCCACACACTACACAAATTTCATCACTGAGAATTTAGAACCTGTCTCTTACAGGTTGGATAAGGAAATATCCCAACAACTCTCACCTGCAGATTCTCAAGTAAAGAAAGGAAGATAAAACTCTAACACGTTTTTTTATTTCTGTGTGACTGGAAATGCATTTCTGCATCTGATCAGTCTCTTACATTCTTTAGTGTGCTCACAATATTCAGTGTTTATGAGTTTGTCTTCTCTTACTCTGGAAGTGATTGTGAAGATAAAATGACAGTATTTTAATTAAAGCCAGAATAGAATGGGATTATAAAAGGCACCTAATCTCAAGTTAAATATAGAAGAAAACTAAAGCGGAATCAACGTTGCAGGCAGATCTAGACTGGAGGTAAATGGTGTCAGCTCTCCATTAAGATGGACAAGTCCATGATCTAATGGAACGCTCATGGATTTTGCCCTGAGATGCATTGTTAAAATGATATGGGAAAGACAGGTTTTATGACTGTTCTCCATCCTTTTCTGTGTAGTCTCTGAATGACAATTTTACTGCTATCTGGGAAGCAGCAATGCCACAGACCCTTTGACTTTTGCTCAGGTGGGAGCAAACAAGGCAGGGTGTAAATATAAAATTTAACTCTGTCTGCCAGGGCATCTACCCATGCAGTAGAAATTGTGCAGAAGTAGGGAGGAGAAGAGTTCAGACATCAGAGTGGCCTTGCTGTGTGTCAGAGGCTGAATAAAATCCAAAGATACATCTCTTACAGATCACCTTTGTGATGTTACTCTAAATTACAATCAAATCTGCTCCTCAGAGCACTAAGCACTTCTCAGAGTTGTGTTGAATGGTGATGGCAGAGAGACCAGACTCAAACAAAAGGGAGAAATAGATGAGACTGCATCTTGTTTTAACTGCAGTGGTTATGAAGTGTTCAGCTGGATCCTTCCAAATGGCTCTTCCCTTCCTACTGAGTAAGTTCTTGAAAAGTTTAAAAGTGAATTCATCCAGCACGTGTGATATGAATAATGAAATGCTTTTAAATGTAAATGTTTCATAAAATAGCACCATTACCATACATTGCAGTGAATACAGTTAAAAAAAAACCAACTCAATAATCCCTCCTCTGTAATTTACAATTAACTTTTTGCCTCAAGGTAACAGCTACATTCACAAAAATAATGGTAATAGATTGACCTTGTTATGAATGGATAACAAGCTGGAAACAATATAGTTTGTCACAGAGCATTAACTGTTACTGTTGAAATTGTAAATAATGTGTATAGAACTTACAATGTAAATGGCTCCCCTTAAAAATATTAATTATGTCAATTAAACACTTGATGCATAATGGATTATTCTGAAACCTATTTAAGTCCATGTCAGACTGAGTACACCATTTTCTAAGATCCCATTCTCAGACTACTGGAAAAATCTATGGCTGTGCTTTGACTGCTCAAGGTGGACAAAGGAATATTGCCTTAAATTAAAGATACATAGCTGCTTCTTTCATTTGCGTGCTTTTTCACCAAGTACAGCATCAGAAGATGAGACTGTCTGCAGACATAAGGCTTTTCTGAGATAGGTCAGTTGTTACACCTGGCTGGTTCCTCACACCAAAGTGATCTAACTCAGCATTCTCAAGCCAGTGAAAGCTGAGGGTGATGCTGCTCAAATCTCCTTGTGTGTCCTTTGGAGCCCAGGCTGTGCCCATCCAGGAGAAGGAGGTTGCCATCAAAGGGCTTTAGGGAGTGATCCAAAGCTGATATATAACATATGGAATAGAAAAATTAGTCTTCTCCCAGTGTCTGATGACTACTAATTCATGAACAAGAAAATGAAACATACTTTTTGAGCTTCTCAGCCACAGCTTCTCAGCTGTAGCTCAAGACTGGACATAACAGCACAATACTTCAGTGTTCTGGCCAATTACCACGTACAGACTGTTGCCTTATAAAGGAGGGATTCCCATTAGATTATCCACATAGAGAAAGTGATACTAAAATGACAAGCCACCAAGAGGTCAAATAACCAGTTGCCAGAAGTTAAAATAACTAGACTGTGGAGCAGCAATATCTGAGGAGCTGGCATCTGTCCCAGGACTGGTTGTCACACAAATGAAAGAAAAGACAGCTGGAATCTTCTTGGATTGACTGTTATTTTCTGTGAATATAATGTACATCTACCACTCTGGTTTTTCAACCGGACGCCTGAGTTGGGAGGTGAGAAACTGGTTCAGTAAAATATAAGGTCTCTTTATATCTCATTTTTCCATGTGTGAGTTTCATCTACCTTGTTTAGTTTTATCCTTTGGGATCAAGGACTGTTCAGACTGTCTAAGCACAAAGGGTCTGATTACAGTTTGTGCTCTCCAGTAATCCAGGCAAACACATTACATCCTCCCTTGCCAAAAGGTGTGTTCTCCCATCTGGGCAGCAACAAAGTCTCCACAAACGTATAACTGAGCAGGCACCTCTACCCACCATGGGGTCAAAATCCCAGCCAGACTGGGTAAGTCACAGTTGGATTTCCCTCTGCCCAGTGGTTTTCCCTGGGCAGCTCTAGTTTCACCATCACTTAAAGTTTAGCTGTTTGCTATACATTCGGTGCCATCTCTTTAAAGATGTACATCTGAATGGGCAAGAAAGTTAGGGATTAGCAATGGGCAGAGGTCAAGTCTGTCAAGTCTTTAAGCATGTTGTTGGTTGTAAAAAAGATTACATTACTGGCAGCTCTTTGCCAGATCAGTACTTCGATGCCAAATGTTAATCCTTGCTGGGGACAAGGTGGCTTGTAAATGTTACGGGAGAACATAGCTTTTCCTGTAGAAAACAGACATTTATGGTTAAAACATGGATTGTTTTCTCATGCTTATGTTTGCATTTCATGCCAATTCACTCTTGCTTGCTATGAGCTTCCCTTCAGTACTTACATTCAATCACTTAAGGTCTTTATTTGTATGGTTGAGGAGAGAATGGTTGAGTTCTTGGAGCACTGGGGAGCAGAAGAGCCAGAGCTCAGCCTCAAACTTTGCCAAAGGACTTACACTGTGAAACTGGGCAAAGGCAATGCGCCTGCTGAACTTTACTGTTCTCATGTGTAAAATGGAGCTCCATGTAAAAAGGGTCCTGTAAAATTTTATTTGTGACTGTTGGAAGTTCAGTGTTTACTGGATTTATAAAGCAATCTACCTATTTTAATGTGGCTAACTACATAGATGTAACTTTCCAAGTAATATCCTTTCCTACAGTCATAGGATCACTGAATGACTTGGGTTGGAACCTTCAGGATCATCTTGTTCCAGCTCCTGCTGTGGGCAGGGAACCTTCCACTAGACCAGATTTGCCCAAGCTCCAAGCTTTGTCTAATCTGACACTGGGCACATCCACAATCAGACACTTTGGGGAAGCTTAGGTTTCCAGGCCAGGTGCTTACACAAGGACAGCCAAGGCATAAGCCAACACAAAATTTTAAAATAACAGAAGACAGATGCCCTGAAGTTTATCCTGCTGTGGACTGAGAGCACAACTGGGTGTGAGCAGCAGCTGTTGTCAAATGTGTGCAGAACACTGCACGTGGCTGAGCACAGTCAGGACATTGATGTTGTACCAGTAGATCTCAGCAGCTGACAGTGCTCACAGAGCTGTACCAGTGCACAAATCCTAGGAAGTCCTACGGCTGTCTCACATGAAAGGGAAACAAGCAGATCTGGGTGCAAACTACACTCATTTTGGCATCTAGACATCCTCAGTGTCCCCGTGGCTCTGTTTTTCACCCTATTTTGGGAGGTAATGAAACTCTATGCTAAGACAAAAATCAATAAAGCTTCACTTTAAAGGGTTTGATGAGGTCAGGAAAACACCAGGGCCTGAAGCACATGAGTAGAGGGGACCATGTAAGTTCCCAGGTAGATTTGATAACAGAGTTCATAAAATAAGAAAAGCAAATTCAGTCTGGGGAAACCTGAGCTTCTAGGTTTCATGCCATGTACATTTAGTAGCTATAAAATTAGAATGCTCTGGTAGAAGGGGAGTCAACATTTTTTCTGGCAAGAAGTAAAAAATGATATGCAGCATCCTAAGTATTAAATTCTGTTAGTTCAGTTTTGTTATGCAGATGGATTTTTTTCCTTCTCCTCTACTCTTTAAAATGTTTTGAATTAAAATAGCTTACTCAAGGTCACCGAAGGCATATGGTCCTGCTCAAAACTTTAAACAAAACATTAGTTTTTACAACCTTTTGTAATTTGGTATTGTATACAACATGGTTATAGACGGAGTTTCTGTAATCTTTGCAGTGGGTGACAGAAATATGAGAGCCAAATTTATAAGCCATTTAGTGAAGCATTTAATCAATTTCATGCATAGGAAATAACTCCGATTTCTTTGCTTTATCAATCTTGCTTTCTCAGAGACCTGCAGTCACCCCAACCTCAAAACACTTCAGTGTGTGTGGGGGGAACCATATGCAAAAATCTAATGCTGTACCCAGCGTCAGGGACTTCTGAGGGCTGTTTAAACTTGCCAGCATCAATAATCCCTCTTGAGGCTGCTAATATATTTCAGAAGGAAGGCAGAAAGCCTAATATTTACAGGAAGTTGCAAGGCTTCTTTTTAGAGAGATTTTCCTTAAACATCCTTTGTCTTGAATGAATCTTTGACACTGTGTAGAGTTATGCAGATTGAGCTTGCCTCTAATACTGAAGTGTTTGTGAATGTTGCCTTTAATCACTTACAGACACTTAAACACCCTCCCTGCATCCTGTCCCTGTTTCTATAAACTATGACTGGCATATCGTTTGTCAAATTCAGAGACACTGCTTGAGATGACTCTGCTCACTAAGGTCATAGCAAGACAGACAACACGAGGTCTGGCCTGTCTTGCAGCCCACTTAAGAGTTAAAAGTCACACTTACCCATGACTGGGCTGGGGGATTTACGGGAGACTGAGCTGAAGGATTTCAAAAGTTCCTCTTCTGGTCTACAACTCATGGCTCTGGATGAGTTTTGGCAGTGGGCAAGAAGTTGGGGACAGTACTCCTCACCCCTTCCACAGGACAAAGGGTGAACTGGAAGTTCCTGAGCTCTGTTCTGTACTCAGTTGCATCTGTACTCATAAGGAGTTGGGAAAGATCTGGTCTACCTGTACATGACAGCACGAGGTAGTGCTCTTTCTACAGAAGGGAAAGGAAAACCTTGACCAAACCAACCTCATCCCTTTCTTCCATATCTAAAATCCCCACCTGGAGTAAGAGATAAGGCTTAAAAGACTATTTCGGAGCACACTTTCTTCTCATGTACTACAACAGCTTGTACAATACCCCAAGCAGAGTACTATGCAGTGATTTTTTTTCCTGAGTGAAAAATTCCTGAAGGAGCAAAAAGCCAATCTCTCTGATAATCATCAGCTGCTCAACTATATTAAATTTAGACAAGGCTACAATAGTGCCAGAGTTGTCCCCTGCCCTCTAAAATTAGAACTGAAAAAATGGTAGGCATAGTGCTAAATATATAACTCATTTAAAAATAATGTGCTCTCAGGCTTTCCTAATGCTTGAAAAACTGATCATCATAAATCCCTAAAGGTCTGTTTGCACAGCCAGCCCGCCTCCATCAGCCCCAAACATGTTCCAGTAGGGTCTGTCCTTTCCTGAACATTCACTTTTTCTCACAGTATTTAGGGAAAAAAAAAGCAGGAAAGGTTTGCTGCTGTTAAACGATAGTTAAACAATAAACTTCCTAGTTATCTACCAGGACAGAAGCTTCACCTGGCCTCTGCTTTCTGTTTAGAAGCAAAAAAAGGAAAGAAAAAAGAGTTAATATTTACTATCTCTCATAAGCACTAGTCCTGGAAGAGTTGATAGGGACCATCCATTTGAAATGATCATAAGTGTGAGGTTTAGCTCTTCAAGAAGTAGAAGAACCATAACAATCCTCTACAGAACAAAAAAAGACCCACAATGAACCAAGAAATCTAATTCTTCTCCTGTTTCTCAGCTCTAGCAAAACCTAGTGCTAACAATTTCAGAATCAATGAAAGCAGGATGGATGAAGAGCAACTTTGCATAGAAACAAGAGATTGGAAAACCTACATCTCTCTTTCCTTCAAGGTCAGAAAAACTTCTGCCTAGAAGCAAACCTCTTCTTTCCTTCCCAATTCCCTTCTAATGATGCACAGAACCCCCCAAGGGAAGAAGTTGTATTAAGGAAATTTATAGAGAGTTTGGGCTGGATGTAAATTGGACTAAAGGAATTCTGGGACCTTGAAGGACTTAGAAATCTCCATCACAAGACAAGGTTTGTCTTGGAAAACGTAGGCTTTTATTTGCCAATTGTTTCTCTTTTTCTATTATTTTGACAATCAGAGAATCTACAGCAGACATTTTTGAGGAGAGTGACATGAGGGGAGGGGAATATTTGTTCAGGAGGGTTTCATGGAAGTACTGAGAAAACACTCTGCTGACAGGTGTGGTTCCTCCTTGGGGTGGGGAAACAAATCTGGGATCTATGAGAACCCAAAACCCACTTAGCTGGAAAAACTAGAGGTGGAGAGTGTGTGAAGTTGGGGGCCATGGTTAAAAGAGAAAATGCTACTTCACAACAAAACTTGGTTAAAAAGGAGTGGTGTAGGGCTTTCCCTTCTACTTCAGCTGCTCTTCACCCCCCACGCTTGTGGGAGGCTGCTGAGGGCTCAGGGCCGTGCTCGTGGTCTCCTGGAGGGCTGTGAGAGGTGCCTGTGCCACAAGGAGTGGTCTGGACTTGATCTGCCGCAAGTAGAAATGCTTGTTAGGGAAGCAAACAGGTCATATTACACTGTTCTTGTACCTTAAATAAATCAAGAAAGGTGTAAATGTGCTAGTCATGAACTTATTTCTCCCTTGGGCTACTTCCATGAGATGTTTCTTTCTCTTCCTTCCCCCCTCCTCATTCTACCTTTGCTCTTTTGGATGCCATCAGCTGATTGGAGGGGTTTGCTGAAAATAGAGATATTAAGAAGGCATGTTTTCTGTTTGCTCATCTGGAACATTCTAGGGAGGATTAACTCTTTGAATTCCTCACCCCATAAATTTGGGGTTTCCCCTCTACTTTTGCCTTGCAGAAACACTAAGGCAAGAGAAGTATAAGTAAAAGAAACTGAAAAGTTTTTTTCTATGTGGTTATACTTTCACAGCCTTAATGACCAGGTGATCTTCTTTCCTTTTAAATAGCAACTAGGATAAAAAATCCCATGTTTTTCTGCTAGAGGAAGCCAGATGCTACCTAGAAAATTTTATCACAATATGAATGCAGTTTTTCGGGAGAGAAAAATAGTATTGGAATTCAATATTAATTTTTTACTTTTATTTTTTAAAGGGATATAGTGATTAGCAAGCATGTGTCAATGGGCTGTTTCTGGTGAAACTGGTGTTTTTAATGACTTTACTCTGAAAATGATCACTTTGCCACCCCTAGGAGCTGTTTGTTACCCTGTAGAATTCTCTGGACTTGGTCTAGAGCTGCTCAATTTTTACTAATGAAAGTAAATGAGAATTAAAATAAATGCTACTACCTGCTCACTCACCAAAGGTAGTTTTCTTGAAGCAGAATAGACCCAATTTGAAAACCTCAATCAAGTTTTTTACTGTTTAAAAACCACAGTATTTTATGGATGTAATTTATAAGCAGAAAAGAAGAGGGCTATTCCCAATATTATCTTTATCTTCTAGACATAAATAACAAACAACTCTGGTAATCAAAATTTACTGCAACTGTAATAGGTTTTGGCATCGTTTATGTATCGTAGGGAATGTTAACGTAATGTTGACTTTCAGGACTGAGGCCAATTTTTTTTTAATTTTATTTAAAAAAAAATTTTTTTTTTGGCCGGATTTGTTATCTCTCTCTATATAAATATATATATAAAACCTCCCTCCCCCCCAGTATATTTATAATTTTTATGGCATTTGAGAGATTAATTCTCATAAATAACACTGTTTATATCTCCTAATCAGAAAGTTGAAATTATCTGTGACAATGTGAACACTAAAAAGTTGTATACTATGAAAATATTTCAATAATTAATGCATGCACTATCTAGAGCAATTGACAGTGAGGTCATAAACATAATGGGCCATCTGTGTTTGATTTGTATCTGAAAATGCTTAAAGGGGAAGGCAGGTAATTCAGGCTTCTCTTACAAATGTAAACAGGCAAGATTTTTCACCTTCTCAGAAGGTTGTTGAACCATTTCATTACTTTAAAGAAGAAGGAAAAAAAAAGGTTTTTCCAGGCTAGAGCCTTTTAACACTCTTGCATTTTGCTCCTGTATTCTCTGACAAGCAGCACACACCAGTGGGGCTTTTAGTCTTTTAGAGTACACAGAGGGTTGTCATTCTCCTTTATTTACTTTATATTGTTTGCTCTATAAAAAAATGCCACTTCAGGCTCCTGAGCAATCCCACCAGCTCACTTTGCATTCTGGGACCTGGGTTTAAATAGTTTCCTTTGGACTTTTCCAAGTTCAGATCCGCACTGGGCTGTTGAAAGACGGCGAAAGGTTTATGCAGGGACCTGGCTTGTTGTGCCTTTATGACCCCGCTCTGGATTTGTCCCAACTTGTCTCCTGAACCTTTTCTCCCTTCTGAAAGTCGAGATTCAGGCTACCTGCATATCTGGGGTTGGATTTAGTTTGGCACTGGATTTCTGTGCTGAGATGGGGAGAAATGGGTTGTCCTGCTGTCGTTAGGAATAACTCTTTATCTCTGAACTTATGTGCATTGGCATAAAGCCAATATCAAGCTGGAATGACTCAATAAATAAACAACCAAATACCCCTCTTGTTTTCACTGGCTGATCCGATGACAGTCGGGCTCCTGCTCTTGGCACCGACCGAGGCTCTGCTGAAGGAAATGCCATTATCTTTCCCGTGCCAGGCAGAGATTAATACATTCTTAGAAATTGAATCCAGACAGGACTTCTAAATGATTTCATGTGACCTCCTGTATATCAGGGCTATTAAATACTACAAATTACCTATGATAAGACCAGAGATTGCAACCTATTTAAAACTCTGTACATTTTTTTCCCCCTCTGCTCTGCCCTTTCTTGTTCTTCAGATATTAAGTGTAGGCACGGAGTGGGTCATAGCAAGGTAATACTAAAGTCCAGAAAAACTGGCTGAAATATATCTGGGTATTCCAGCACAGCAGGAACCCCCTCACTGTCCCTGATAATCTGACCTGGGCTAATTTCCTTCTCAGGTCTGAAACTGGTGATCAATGCAATACTGAATATGACAAGAACAGACACCAGCTACCACTTGTGAGACCTCTTCATTGCCCCCTCAGACTTTGATCACCTCTTCAGCATTTCATATCTAGCACTGCAAAATCTTGGCTGTAGCCAAGGGAAAAAATACTGCAATAAAGCAAGACCAGAACCTGAATTACACAACAAGGTATGAGAATTATTCTCAACATTGTAAGTACCTGTCTAATGCTTGGGACTCTGACGCATAAATATTTTCCTGATGTTGGACCACAAGGTTAATAAAAGGGGACAAGGCAAAGCTCCAGATTCACAGAGTGGTAAGAGGAAGACTCTGGTTTGTGGATGTTGACCACTTGCATTTCTCTCACTTGCATAAGGATCCTCCTCCTTTCCCCATATCCTCTCAAACACGAGGGTGTATAAATGGCTGGGTGTTTCAACTCAGACAATGAAGAAGACAAATTCTATGTTGTCCAAGCCCAGTGGTCTCAAAAGTTTAGCAGTTTGCAGTACTGGGAAACCATATATTACTTCAAAGCTGAGTTTCTGTAATCCCTGTTTCCATTTTTGCACCTTGTCATAATGTTGGCAGCAAGGTCAAATGCCCCATGTTATCCAATATTCTCCCTGCACACAGGTCCCACTGCTTAGAAATCAAGTCCTCTTCCTCCTTTTTTGCTCAACTGAAGAATTTGAGTTTGCATGTTGCACAACCGTGTTTGTTTCTAATACCTAGATTATTTTATTCTCCTATGGACTTATTTTGATGTGTCTCCCTTTCAAAGTAAAGACACACTCAGCTGCCAAATGATTTGAATTACCAGTTTTTGTCAGAGAAGATAATTTCCTTGTTTCTACTCGAACCTCTCTCTCTCTTTTATTTTTTTTTCTTTTTTTTTTTTTTTTTTATTCTGGCTCTGGACTCCAGATAATTTTTTTGCTGAGTAGAGGTGAAGAGTAAATACTTCAGGTTTAGGTGTTTTGAGACAGTTTCCCACTCTATAAAAATAGCCTTGTTCCCTGATTTTTGCTCTTCTTAGCTACATTGCAGTAAATACAGCATAACAGACTGCCCTGAACCAGAACCTCATCCTCTTCCACTGCTTGCTAAAATAATAATTCTTTCTGTCATCTACAGATTTTATTAGTACAATTTTATGTACTATGTGAAAATTTCATAACAAAGTTCATGATACTATAAAGTGCAAGTTGTGTCAAACCAAAGTAAAACCTGACCCAGACACAGTCTGTGACAGATTAGGGAAAGATTCTTGGAAGGACAACTCTGTACCTTCCTGATTTCAAAATCAGCGGTTAAAAGACATCCAAAGCTGGTGTTTAATATTACTCAGTGAGGTTTCATGGTTTTTAAAATCCATATATACTTTTGTTCTCTCCAACATCTTTGAAAATGAGTTCCATCATTGAATTCCTGCTGAGGAGAAAAATACTTTCTCGTAGCAGGTGCCCTATATTGTATTATGAAAAAGAGTGAATAATCATTCCCTATTTACCTTCTCTATTCCAGATTTTATAGGTCAGATATTGTGTTCTCTTTTTCTTTTTCAGATATTCTTTACTTAAAAGAAGCAGGAAGGTGTTATAATTTTCTGCATCTATTTTGAGTCAGAGTGACCAGAACTACTGTGGATTTATATATGGCATGAGGATATTTTCTGCATTTTCATTATCTACTCATATTCTCGTATCTTATTTCTCCTTTTGTGGGGCACTGAACTGATGCTTTACAGTGAATTATTCACAATCACTGAGATCTTTCTGGCACAGGTGCCTCTACAGCCTCTGTGTGTGTCTGTATTGCACTTTTATTACTCTCCACACAGTGATACTGAATTTCTCCTGTTTTTCTAGTACTCTGGCACTCAGTATGGTGAGATATTTTAGCTTGGATAGTGCTGGATAATTCCCTGTCACTTATCCATATTTGATCAGCATAGTTGGTGACAGACTCCTGGGGAGCCCCTGCTCAGTAGCTTCCCCTACTCTGAAGACTGGGTATTTATTCTTGTAGCCATCATATCTTATGTCAGCTCAGTTTAAAGCACTGAAACCTTCTCAAAGCCTTTCTAAAAATCTGTGTGTCCTTGCTGGAGATGCACCTGAAGTTACTGATTCTTTTGGCAGAACCTTGTTAAAAGAACTTTGTGCAGCGCAAGGAATGGTTCTGACAATCACTTGGCATTAAAAGCCGTGGTGGTTTTGCTTGGTTAAATTTAAAATAATTTCAAAAGGAGAATGTGTTTTTCTACTTAAGACTGTGATCTGGCATTTGGGATATACAGGTTGTACTCCTTCTCTGCCAAAAATCTGTCTTACTGAGCAAGTTGTTTCATCTTCCTGCAGTGCAGTTGCTCAGAGGTGCAATCATTACTTATTTCTTCCATGTCCTCTCTTTAGCTTCTAAGCCTTCCAGCCTAGGGGCAGCATATTTATATCTAGATTTTTCTTTAAAACATTTTGTTTGGTAACTCTGGATGACGTCATGATCCAAGCTGATAATGCTTTTGTTAAGGTTAAATAGTCTGATAAGGGCACTAAGTCACTATTTTTAATCAAGCTCCATTTCACTTTTCCAGTTAATATTTTTTTTCTTAAATTGCAATAATACATTGTCTCAATGAGAATATTTGTTTTTGTCACTAAATGAACCAGAATGCCAATATACAAAATTCTGTTTTATTTCAAGTAAAATTAATTTGCTTTTATTCTGCTGTTTAAAGAAACTGGTTAGTCTCTAGCAGTAATAATATCAGTACAGGAAAAGCCAAGGGCCTTTTTCATGAGATTTCATTAAGGTGTGATAATTAAGGAACAGGAAGAGGACAAAAAATCACAGTGCCTCTACACTGTAGATGTTGTGCCTTGAGAGTCTGAGTAATAACTGTTGGGTCAGTGACTATAAACCAGTCCTATAAATGCAGAATATCGGATCTGAACAGGGCATTTCCTCACAATGATTATGCCGGCAGCTAATGGTCACATCCAGTGAGCCTCCCGTCCTTCCTCCCTCCCCTTTTAAAGTGACACCAGCCCTGTTTTCCCTCTGCATCTGTCATAAAGACACATTGATTTCCTTTCGGAGGAAAACACATATTTCTTCCCTCCTGCTAAGAAGATAAATCTGACAGATTTTAATCAAATGTAGTTGTTCACAACTACAGAAACATTTCCAATGGCACAGATGAAAACCTTTTTTTTTTCTTTCTATTTATTTTTTTTTCAAAGGAGGTTTCTGGAAGTCAAGTTTATTTGGAGAGTGCACCTGTGCTAAAAATTTTACTATATGCACCAGCAGTTAACATTTGGGAATGCCCTGTGGGCAGGTTTAACTTTACTGCCCTCCAACATAATGCCTGTCTTGTAGTGGTAACCATGAACACGGCCATAGTTAAGGGTCTGTCAGTGGTTCTGTCATAAACTCCCCTGTTTCCAGGGTTTTTATAACTCCGCCATAAAAACTCTCTCCAAGCTAAAGCTTAGCTTACCAAGGCAGACCTGATTCGGATCTTGGAAAGACAGATGATGCATATCCCTCTGTCTCTTCTGAAATTAGCTATGATCCCTGAGGAAGGGCTCTCACAAACCATGGGTGCCATACATGTTCAGCAATATATGGCAGATGAAGGGGAAATAGTGTTTTAGAAAGGCTTTCATTAGCTTCAAATGGCAAATAAATTGGCCTTTTTACTTTGAAGCAAAAGAAGTCAAACAACACAGTGCTTTCCAATTTAAATTGCATTTTTACTTTAGCCTTTTATTTCTTAAAGTAACTTTAGGAGTTCATTACTGCTTAGCCTGGGACATAGGAAAATATCTGATAGCATTTAGAAATGTGGAAAATCATTCACTATTTAAGTATTACTCTGGATTTAAATCTGTGGGAATGAATGTGGAAATGGAAATCCTGAAAAAAAAGATCACTCAAATCTGAGTAGAGCCAATGTTCAGCAACAGAAAAACCATGGCTATTTTGACCTTGAAAGAAAGGGAGTGGTGTTAAAAATGTAAAATTGCAATTTAAATTTCTGTTAATTTGTCTGCAGATTTAACCTAGCTTGTAGGCAAGGCTGGCTGCAATGAGCTCCAGAAGTAGAACAAATATTGGTGCATAATAAAAATATTCTATAATGGCTGCTAGTATAGATTTGGAAATAGGTTATACATTCCTCAGTAAAATTAGAATGTGATAGATGGATGCCAGCTGAACTATGGTTCTGATGCTGTGTTAATGCCCACTAATTAAAAAAATATAACTTCGGTTACTGGATATATTAGGGTTGTGGAGTTTTTTTTTTTGGGAGAAGAAAGAATTGTTCAACTCTGCCAAGATATCAATAGGCTTTCCATTCTACGCTTTCCATTATCTCCTAATGGTTGAGGTGCTCCAGTCCTCCTTATTCCCTTCCTGAATGCCCAAAGCTGAACACTCACTTTTAAACACTATTTCTCTTCTGTGCTATAGGGAACTTTCATGGTTTGTGCCCTGAGTCAGATAATTCAGGCCTTACTCCCCTGTAGATCTAGGCCAACAAGATGATCTTTTGGTGACCAAGGCTTCCTCTAATGTTTGTGCCTTCATGAATCTTCTCTCTTCAAGGTATGAAAGGAGTTTCTCCTTTTAAGGAGTCTGGTCTCCCAGTAATCTTGGGGTGGATTTGCACGTTTAAGCCCCATCAAATGCTAATAGGAATTCCTTGGTCAAATCCTCTGCCCTGTCCCTCTTCATGCCTCACTGGGAGAAAAGAGCCATTAGCGTGTTTAAAAGTAAATTTCAAGGTTTCCTTTTTGTGTGTTCCAATGGCTGAGGTTTATTCCTCTCCTCCTTTTTATTTTATTGTGAGGCACCTTGAGTTATTTGCATGATAAGACACCCTGTAAATGGATTATATTGTAATGCATTGTGTAGGTTTAATGCTGACAACAGCTCGGTTTGGAAGTAAGATAGCAACTTAGATTTTTAGTTTCTGATGTGCCGTGCAGAGAAACGCCTTTTGAGAAGCATGAGGCGAAGCAGGAGGGATGAGGAGGAGGCAGCCAGAGTTAAGTTGTATGAATAACGTGAGGGAAGGCTGGCGTTCAAGACAAGTTGAATGCATTAACTTCTCAGCCCCCAAACTGGAGAGATTCAACAGCACAAATGCCAGTGGCTCCCCCGTCTCTGCTCTAACACTTAATGTGTTTTCCCCTTTCATTTTCTTCCAAGGATAGCAGGGAGATGGCAAGGTTTTTTGGTAAAGCCTTTCACATGGGGTGGGTGTACCTCTGCAGACACTGTGCCTAGAATATTATGTCATTATATACTACCTACTTAGAGGATGAAGTTGGCCCCCCGGAGAAGCCCTATGTTTCAGAAAAAAAGGTGAAATGAGCAAAAGGTCTGTTTTTTGGGGGAAGTAGATTGCCCTTAACTCTCACTGGACCATGTAATGAGTGCTGGTGCAGGAGGTTTGGCAGTCTGAGCATGGAAAACACACATTTCCCAGGAACAGTGTGTTTAAATCCTGGCAGAAAGAGCTTGGCTTTTCCTCCCAAGGTAAGTATGGAGTTTGCATGGAGTGGGTATTCTAGATAACACCATAAAAATACAAACTTGCTGTGCAGACTAAAGTGCTTTTCATCTCTGCTGAAGTCCCACACAAGGCTGCATTTCATGGTACTTGCTTGAGATACTCTGTGCAAGTGGCAGAAAGATTCCTCTTGCTCCCTTTCAGTTGCAATAATAAAGCTCTCCAGTTTTTTAAACTTTCTTCCATTTAACTCAAAGCTTGAATAAAATTATAGCAATTAAATCAAAGGTGATGAGTTTGTGACACTTGTATCTTGTTGCCTTAATTCTTCATGGTACCCAGCATTCTTGTGCTGGTTTAAAGTTCTTGGGCATTTTAAAGTTCTTGGGCATGTCTTCAGCATTTGGCTTGTACATGGTATCATTTCACACTAATAAAACTATTCACATATCCCACATATTTTAAATAACTCTTTATTATCTACAGTGGTTGAATGGAGGAAGCTGAGTAGTCGAGCAAAATTTATGCATCACTTAAATTAAAATGAAATGCTGCTTGGAATCACTTTAGGTTTCATTTTTTAGCTCAAAGTAGTCATGAATAGCATTTTGAAAAGCACTTTGATCATTGCGCTGTTAAAAAAACAACAGAGGAGAGAGGGGAGCATCTTTTGGGGAGAAGCCTTTGAAATCATAAAGTGTAACTAAACTTAGTCAGCATACTGTGACCTGTCAGGAAAGAGCTGATCCTATTTAAGCTCCGCTGCATGCGGCCAAAATACTTTAAAAAGAATTCTGTAGATTTCTGTGTTTCCTGACGTCAGTCTGGCACAAGAGGAAGATTGGCTGTTATTTTTTTTTCTTAAGAGAAAAAGAAATGCTTAGAAGTGCCACCAAAGCATTCCAGACTTAGGCCACTGTGCTGGTGACGCTGCAGTTTCTAGGACATATTGTCACTTGTTCCAGTTCTGAGTCTGTGATTGGAAAAGGGAGAATTTTGGTTTACCAACCCATTCTTTTCAATTAAAATATGTAGAGCATTCTGTCTTCCCTGCAGTTGGGATCGACTCCATGGTTATGAGGAAAGGATTAGGCACTAACCACCCCTTACGGATGACTGGCATGTAAATCTGGATTAATTCTAGCAATCTGAGGGAAGCAATACAAGGATCTGTCTCACTCCAGTGCATGGTCTTTATGCCATTGAATTCCTACACTGATAAAGAGATGCTGTACAGTTGTACATCCAACACCAGACTCAGGGCAAGAAACTTTTAATAGTAGTTTAACTTAAAACAACTGGTGCTTTTAAAGAGAGGAAGAGGTTCTTTGTGAAGTACAAATAAATTCACCATCTCTTTTTGTGAAGACGTCACTAACAACTCATTTAAACTCTTCTTGTAAAAAGAGTGTTTGTGTTCTAACAAGAAGTTTTGCAATCTGGAACAAAATGTTACTGATTGGGGAATTTGGATCTCAGCTGCTCCTGAATGACTCCAGATTGAATTCCATTCATGACTGCACTATTATTCCAGACTTGTATAAGGGCAATAGACCATACATTAGGGAAATCAGTGTTACTGAATTATTATTTGATTAAAAAAAGAAAGAACCTTCAGTTGTCACTAGAAGCAGTACTTTGATGGCTTTTTGCTGCTGAAATTGTCTGAAGCAGTTGAAAACAAAGCTGTGCAAATGGTATTGCTTTCCATAAAAATGTCCGTCATGGAGAGCGTCCTTTCCTTTTGTGGGAACACCTGTTTGCGTGGTTTCTGCACTATGTGGGGTGAGAGCATTGGATCCAAGACACTCCAGGATGCAGTAGAATATTGCAAAATGAATCAGCCTGCCTTTGAAATCTGAAAGAAATTTTGCTTTGTATATAGGAACGCAAAGCCTGATAACAGCACTGCTGTTATCTGAAAGAAAAACAGAGTGATCAAAATTGGTAATAATTCTTCCATTAAGTGGCAGATAAAACTTTAATAAAGACAGCCTACTGGAAGCTCAGGATGCTTCAAGTGTGACTAATTCTGACTGGCAAAAATATTAATTTTAACAAACATTAATTAGTGAGTTTTAGTCTGTGGCTGAGAAGACAGCTGTTGCATGCAAGGGTCCATGCAGGGGTGTGTATGGACGTGCACGTTGGAGCGTGTGACACGTAGTGAGACAGCACGAGGGGCCTCACGTGTCCCCCAGTACTTAATGCAAGCTGGATTGGTGTCTGAGCAGTGTGTCTAAAAACATGGACACAGGAATTTCTCGCTATGGTGAACATAGCACACACCAACACCAAAAACCCAGTGGCCAATGCTGGCTGTTTGTACAGGAGGCTGCACCAGCACCTTCCTGTGTGTCACCAGGCGGGCACCGATTTGGGATTTCTCCATTTTTGTGTGCCAGGGTGAACTCTTGTGAGACTCCACCAGGAGTTCTGCACCCAGCTTTGAGACCCCCAGGATATGGAGGATGTGGACCTTTCAGAGAGAGTCCATAGGAGACCATGAAGATGATCCAAGGGTTGGAACACCTCCGTTATGGAGACAGGTTGAGAGAGCTGGGGTTGTTCAGCCTGGAGAGGACAAGGCTCTGGGGAGACCTCACAGCACCTTTCAGTGCCTAAAGGGGTTCCAAGAGAGCTGAGAGGGACTTTCGGCAAAAACATGGAGTGACAGGATGAGGGGGAATGGCTTTAAACTGAAAGATGGCAGCGTCAGATTAGATGTGTGGAAGAAAATCTCTGCTGTGAGGGTGGAACAAGTCCCTGGAGGTGTTCAGGGAGAGGTTGGACTGGGCTTTGAGCAACCTGGTCTCATGGAAGGTGTCCCTGCCCATGACGGGGGGTGGGATAAGATGATCTTTAAGGTCCCTTTGAACCCAAACCATTCTGTGATTCTCTGAAAACCTGGCCCCATTACTTCAGGCTCCTGGCAGCTGCAGGGAGAAGTTATAGCTCTGACTTTCCCCTTCAGCTGAGGTATCTGGGGCTGTTTTCCTCTTCCAGAGGCCTGGAGTTTCCCCATGGCTCGTAGCCTCAAGGGGCTGCTCAGCTGCTTGTCCTAGAGCCAGATCAGACTGAGGTCAATGGCATAACTCGCCCTCCAATTTTTGGGGACTAAGGTTACACTGCTGATGTTACAGGAGAAGTGCTAAATGGCAGAATCAGCTGGATGGAGTGGCTACTTCAGAGTATTTTAGCCTTGTGACTTGAGCATTTGGGTTAGATTTTAGCAGGCAAGATGACCATTCTTTACACATATTAAGAATGCAGAGCCTTGTGAATAGCGGAAAATCTAACATTTCATGGATATCACAACTCACGCTCTTTTTTCCGTAATACTAGTGTGTTGTAATTCTTTTTTGCCCTCTATTATCCTTTTACACTGCCACAGAATGTACTTTCATCTTTTGGAAATGGCCCTTTAATGCAGTGGCTAAAATTTAATTTAGGATCTTTTGTTTTAAAAAGTGTGTGCTATGTTGCACAGGAATAACAAACAATGGGGCTTCCATGGTTTTTATTGTGACTGTTAGAGTAAAAATGCATATTGGGAAGATATTTATGAGATTTTTTTTCCTGACTACTCAATCTGCAAACTCTGCTCAACCTTGGAGACCAGGCTGTGTTCCTCCTGGTGTGAGCTCTTGTTACGAAGACAAATTCTTCCAGTGATGGCTTTGTTACCTCCTTCATGCTAAAACAAGCATAAAGTAATTAAAACTTGATTTTCATTGCAAGGTATGAAAGGAAACATGATTTTAAAACACGTTGGACAATTCTTTTGAGAACCAAACTGCTTTTTTGAAAAGAATTGTTTCTTTTTCCCCAGTGTAAAACAGAACTTGGAATAAAATTTGAATCTCAGTTACCATCATGTGTGGCCCCAAATATGAAAGTGGCTGCCACTCTCAACTTTTAGAATCCTTCAAACCATGTTTAAGTGGAACATCAGAGACAGTCTCTTCAGCTGGTCAGAATAATTTCAGTTCCAAATGTCTTCATAAAGAAATGCAAGAGCAGATGTTTGTATCTTTTCATCATCTCAGTGCCTAATTTACTCAACTGCAGTACCTACAGAGGACTTTTGCCTCTATTACTACAACTTTTAAAAATTTTTCTGTGCGGTTATCAAAGTTTTCCTCCATTCCAGCTACTGATTTTATTGCCTAATGCTGGCAATACTCCGCTATCTTTATCTCATCTTGATCTATGCTTTTTATTTGAGTTGCAAAAGACCACAACCACAATTCAGCCTAAGAAGATAAAATAAAGTAATTCAAGCCCAGTGAATGGCTTTATTCTCTTGTGTTTGTACTTTCATAACTTACTACTCGTCTGATCCATTTTCAGCTGTAATGTACATATAATCAACCTTTTCAGAGTCCTCACAAGAAAAGCTTTTGTTCACTTGGCATTAATCAGTATTAAAGGCCTTTAAAATGGTGAGAGTCAATGACACTGGTGGATTGTCCAGATACGTTGTTGCTGATGAAGAGAACTGATATTACTATGAAAGACCAATTTCATCTCAAAGTTTCTTCATCTGCCATGATCACAACATTTTTCACATATTGTTCTTCACAATCACGTAAGTTGGTGTCCACCTCTGATATTTCATTCTAGCTCAGGTAATTTTTTCCCCCCAGAATAACTACAGAATGATTTGATGGCTTGGAATAAAGCATTGAATGGTCTCAGTCCATTAATGGAGCCTCTACAGACACCATTATATATGAGCTATAAATACTACAGCATTTGAATCAGGGAAGAAAAAAATCTTACAGCAAGAAGGCACTTGATCACAAATATAGTTGTGTCACTTGAAGATTTTAAATGTAAAAGAGCATTGCTTTAAAAAAGAATAAGAGGAGTGAAACCATCAATTTTTTTTTTCTAGGGGAGCACTGTACTACAGGCCTAATTGTAAACCTGAGACTGCTTCCAGAGATTTCAGATCCTTTAACATTAAGCTTTTGATTAGATGCTTTGAAGTTTGCCATTGTTGTGGAGATGAACATGTATTCTTCCAATTTTTAAATGTTTACTTTGGACCCATTACAAACCAGATTTCTCTGTGAGCTACCAGGTAGAAACAAGGTCCCTTAAGTTTTACAGTCCCCAGTTAAATGAGCAGCTCGCCGTGGTCTCCACTGCTTTACAGCCTGTTAACTCCAGTGACATTTGGATCTAACATGCAGGTGGGGAACACCCTCACGTCACCCAGAGCTGCCCCACGGAGGAAGAAAACACTAACTGGAGTTTCTGGCTCTGATTGCTTTCTCTTTGCCTCAGGGTGTCCAGCTGCTGCAGTACGAGCTCTTATTAGTTTTACAACTCCAGGAAGCAGCCTTGAAGGTGGTTGATTTTGGGACACCTTGACTGGGATACCAAGTGGAAGTCCTTACAAGAGTTGGCCTTCACAATTAATTGTATCAGACACAGCTTTATCCCTCAATACTGCCCTAAATCATATTTATATGCAAACATTGCTACTTTTTAAACTAAGTCAAAGGCAGTTAGGTGCAGTGGCTTTTGTTAGATCCTGCAGTAAAGTTGGAAAAGCAACTATTGGGCATTGGAAGCCTTCATTATGTCTGAAACACGGCAGCAGACTTGGCAAAATACAGCTGAAAATAGTTGCCACATGTTCCCTGTATGAGTCAATTACACAGTTGCTGACAGGGAAATGGTTGGCATCCACAAGAAAAGACTAAAACAAAAGCTTCTTTTCAGATTTTCCTGTTTCTTTTGTTTGGAACAAATATTAAACACCTATTTCTCAATTTTTCCTTTTTTTTTTTTTTTCCCCCTAAGAGAATTAGCAGTAGTTTGGATTTTTTTCCTTTAGTTTTCTTTTTTCTGTCTTTTGCACTCCTCATCCTTCTTCTCCTTATTTTTCCTATTTTCAGACTAATTCTTACAAATTGTTAATTCTGGAGAAGTTACAGAGGAGAACAAAGGAAAACTAAAACTCTCTAAAGTGGTCAAACTAGTTTCATTTTTCTCTCTGCTGTTATAGCTTTTCCAAACCAAACTGAAATTTTGGATGTTATTCACTTACTCAACTAAAGTAGCAAAAAGGAAAAATGAAAGGAAATGGACAAGGAACAAAATAAATTCCAGTGCTTACAAAAATATAATGTAAACAGTAGAAAAAAAATTGCTACATTTTGTACCTTGTCAAGGGGAAAACAATGGAGTTTTGAAATTTTTAATGAAAAAGTTCTTCCATTTTTCAGCTGTTCTGAGAAATCCAAAGACCTCAGCTGTTTTCATCACCAGTGTTACTGCATTTCTGCTTGTCTTGGATCTTGCTTTTACAAGATGCTATCACAGCTCTGCTGTGTCTCTTCTGAATTAACTGAGATTTTCAGCTGCATATTTTAAGTCTACATGAGTCAAACGTTCATTGGACTCATCAGTCATCAGCCCCATATATCACTAATGCCAACTTTGATACTAAGATGACTCACGTCCTAATTATTTTGAATAACAAGTGTGCTCTTGTGGTAGGACAATATGATTTTGCTTGCTACAAAATGGATCAGCAGAAAGTTGCCACATAATTCAGGTTAGCAAAGCGATCATGAAAATGCATGTTGGTACAAAATTGTTCATTATTTTCACAAGGATGATTTGCCCCCCCTCTGCTAATGAGTCCATTAAGCAATTCCTGGCTTTGTAGATAACAGGTAGTAGAAAGTTTAAACATGACAATAAAAGTACACTATTTTAAGTTACTTTTATGCTGTAAAATTATTTCTCCTGTAGAGTACTATGAAAAACACCTAGGCAAATGATCCACCAGACAGGCTGTGGCAATGTTATTTTTTGGTGATTATAATTTCCTTTTTGATTGTTCAACATTTGCAATTCAGTAGAACACTGACTGTGTTAGGTTGTGTGGCTGCTGAGCTGTGCTGGGCTGTAAATCACAGTGCCCTCAGCGGTGGCACATCCTGTTCTGAGTGTGGCATAGGCCAGGGAGGGGAATGATTTGGACTGTGACTGCCTCTCCTGTCCCAGATTTATGTAACACCTCAATGGCTCAACACCCCAAGAATTTGCCAAGAAATAGCTGGTGCTGATATTTCAAATAGTCTCATACCAATACCTGAGCAAGCTGCTTTAGCGTCTCTCTGTGCTGCTCTTTGGCTCACTGAAGACCTTATCTCTACTTACATCAAACACAGCAAGCCATCTCTTATTTGCAATCTTTAGATGCTATCAAAGTGGTTGCTATGTTACAACGTCTTTCAGATTCATGTGACCAGGAAGGCCACTGTGCAGTTGTTGTCCCCACCTCTATATCCTGTAGCTACATGTTAATAGGTGGAATTATTCAGCAGTTTTACAACTGCTTTTACCATCAATTATATTAGTATTTCAGTGAGCAAAGTTTCACTTCCGAGTTAGAGTCTTTGGAAGTTTTTCTTTCCTTCTTTGAGATGTGAAGTTGTCCAGACTATACATGTTGTAGGCTGGAAACAGCAAAATGCTTGGCAAAGTTGTGTCCCAAATCCCCTTCAGAGGAAAATAAATTGTTTCTAAGATGAAGTTGCCTCTTTCAGCTTAGAAGGAAAACTGGAGAAGGTAAAACATAGAGGAGCATGTGGACCACACAAAAAGTAAACAGCCAGCTGATCTTTGGCCCGATCCAAACGAATGCTGTTGAAATAATTGAAAATATGCCAATTGACTTCTGTGGGATTTGCAGCAGGTTCTAAGCTGGCAACTACCCTTTCTAGCAAACAAATCTTGTCTACTTTTGCGTCTCAGGCTTACAGTTAATCAAGTTACTGAGACAGAAATGTCTTTGGCATGAACATGTTTCTCTGTTTCTCTTCCCTGCAGCTAATAATGTTTCTCCAGGAATCGCTTCCAAAAAACTCAGAGGCCAGTATTTAGATAAGCAATATCAAAATGCTTCAGCATTAAGCTGTGGTAAGTATTTCCTCCTGTTTGTTGTAAGGAAGGAGGTTTTACACAAGCCATGTAGTCTTAACTTTCACCAAGCTAAATAAAGGTTTAGTAAAAGGATTTTGTGCCCTTTTAACCCCCAATAACCAGAGTGCATCCTGTGTGACCATTCATTACATATGAAATGGCTGTAATTTATACCAAATGGGGTAGGTGAATTCAAACAGAAAGATACCATCGATGATAAAAAGATAACACTTCTCTGTAACAGATGCTTCATTTTATGATGGAAATGGGGAAGCTGAATGCTGCAGGTGCTGGGCTGACACTAGGCCTGTGGAGAATCATTAGAGCCTCCTCAGAGATCTAGGTTTACTCTGTGTTTAATCAGCCACAGTCAGAAGAAATGGCTTCATTTCAGCTTGATGAGAGCCAGATTACAAAAGGAAGATAGATGGCCAATAAGGTTCATCACTATAAGCATATTGTCTTAATTTGAAGAAACAAGCTGGCATTCTGTGCTGAGGAAAAGTGAAGTGCAATATGGCTAGTATCAAACCCTAGTTATTTCAAGTGTCTGTGCTCCCCACAATGAAAGTATTCTGGCTGCTCTTCCTTTGACTAAAATATTGAAAAAAAATACTGCAATCACTGCAAATGACCACATTTACTCCTGAGATGTCACTGCTTTGGGTTCCAGAATGCTGAAACCTCTTGAAGTAGTTTTGCTCATCTTAACAATTCTCCAGCCACTTATTTATACACACATACATCATAAAAATAAATGTATTTGTGTGTCTCCACAAGTGAAAAGGTTCAAAATGACTATTGATCAAAAAACCGTCTCTGAGCATAACACGAACACGCACCTCCTAAAAGGGTCGGGGTGCACCCATCTATCATGACTTCCCACGACAGCCATGGGGACAATGAGCCTGTCAGCTGGGGACTGGTGGGGGATGGGGCTTTCAAAAAAGATAGGGACCCAGACCAGGGAACTTCTCCACACTAAAGGTAAACAAAACTAGAGCTCTCTGCTTTCCCAATGAAACGCGTGATTCATTGCTATTGCTTAGCTTAGCCTTGGTGCTGGGTTTTGTCCCGTTGTGCACAGACAGACTTTTTGTATAATCTATTTCTTCGGTGCTCTCCAGAAGAAAGAGAGAGCCTGGGAGCTCCCAGGATAAGAGTATGGGAGCCTAACATTGTGATAGGAACAGTACAGCTTTTACTGTATATTTTGCAGTAGAATCTGGGTGGTTTTATTAAAGTCAGAACATTTTAGTACCAGGAAATCTACAAATATCCAAACTGTGATTTTCAACTCATTTTGAATTGTGAATCCGTAGCATTTTTGTCATCTATTTCAGATTTAAACACCCTAAGAATCAGGTTTACATATATAAATTGCCTCCCATGGATCTCTAAAAAGATATTCTTTGCCCAAGACTAAACAAAAAATTCATGCAGAACTTGAGATGCAAAACTGCTCAGTCTTATAACTAAGGTAAATTTGGAGTGGTAGTAAATGAATCCATACTCCAAAAGGAATTGTTAGCTTGTGGAGTTTGAGAAATTTTGAGACTGCAACTGCTTGGAGGAGTAGTGTACAGTCAGGTTTGATTTTTTGGGGACAAAAACAGCTGAGAAGGGTGTTATAGAGGATTTAACTTGTAAACATCTTTGAATAAAAGAAGAATTTTCCTTAATGCAGTGGATGAAGAGGAGGCACTGATGGAAAATATGCAGCAAAGGCGTGATAAAGTCATAATTGGACCTGAAGTTGGTCTTAAATAGTATTTTAACCAAGTCCCAGGAGATATTATGCTTTGTGTGAGGCATGCACAGCCCAGGAGCGTCCCCCCAGTAGAGGAAATGGGAAAAAGATGAGCAGAGGACTTCTCAGAATCTATGACCTGAATAAATATTATGAGATAAAAGTATGTTATGCAGAATTGTAGTTTGCTTTTGTCTTTGTCCTTACACTGAGAACATTGCTGTTTCTTTTGGTCTTCCTTAAACTCACTTTATAAAAACCAGCTTATTTATTTTTTTCCACCTTCCTTTGTTCTAACTTCACCCCTCTTTGCATGTTAAGATGAAAGTGAAGCAACTCCCACTGACTTTACAGGTCTGAAGGGAGTTAGGAATTTGACTCAACAAAATTATCCCTCCCTCCTCCCACGCTTTTTTTCCCCTGAAACACGAAGGAACACACTCCTTTGTCTCTCACACATTTTCCTAATGTCTATTTGGACCCAAAGCAGAGAGCTCACAAGCAGGCAGCCACTTTTGATGAGCTCAGCCCCAGCACATCTGTGTTTCTGCAGGACCTGCTACGCTGCCAGCCCGAGACAGCTTGAACGGCCGCCTTATTTTATGGCTGAACTGACACAATCCTGCAGTGAACCATGTGACCCCTGAAGTGTTTAGAAAGGTGCATTTGTGTAAGGGAGACTTTTTCCTCTGGAGTAAATCAGAGCCTCCAAGATAATCTGCACAAACACATTATTGACTCGTCCCTTTCCCTAGGCAAGGAGAGCTGGGTTTTTCAGAAACCGATCCGCTGAAGCATTTGCAAAGTGGAGACTTAGGAAGCTTAACAATTGGTAGAAATATTATCATCAGCTATCAGGGTAACATTATCCAGCCATTCCCACCCACAGATAGACACACACGGCTCAGAAAGCCCTGCAAATAACGCACTGTAGGTGTGTGGTCCTCAAAGTGTTTAAATGTTTGAAGATGAAGTGAGCAGGAACATCTTGTGTGCACCAGCTGAAAGAGGGTTGGGAGGAGTGGGGGGTGGATTTCCCTGGACAGATGATAATTCTCCATCCTTCTATGTTCTGCCAAACTACCTCCACTGGTGGAGGTTTATAAACTTTTTTTCTGGTCTCTGAAGAGTAGCTTTTCTAGTGTTCTTTGGAACACATCAAATGCAGTACAATTAAACAGGAGAAAAAAAAATATTCCCAGGGCCCTTCATTCCCTTCCTTTCCCCTGTCAAGATATTACTTAATTTAAGTGCTGCCAAAGTTAATAATGAAAGACGACATCCTCTGGTGTGTCAGAGCTCAGTGTCCAAGAAGAAAAGCAAGAGTGCCTTTCTGCATTCCCATCTTGGTTAAATTCAACCTGGAAAAAAACTAGAGCAGATTCAGGGATACTGTAATTAGCAGGATTTAAAATGATCTCTGCAGGGCACTTTTCTTGGCCCAGAATTGCCCGAGAACTCGACACCTGAACCGAATATCTGAGGTGCCTGTGCCATCACACGGTGCCTGCAGTGTAAGCCTGGAGGTTAACCCGGCTGTGCTAACCCGGGTGTGTGCCACCCACAGGTGCTCCAGAAAAACAAACTGCCTCGGAACAACAGCTTTCCCTTACTAAAATGATGGAAAGTGGGCAGAGCACAGTTCAAAGATTCGTACCAGGATTCTGTGAGTGAAACCACAGGGCTTTTTGAGGGGAGGAAAGAAGGGAGTTGGTGCTTGTTAAGGACCTGGGAGGTTTTGGGGTGAAAGAGGTGACAGGAGTGAAGGGACCCTCCACATTTTCTCCCTCCTCCACATTCCCACAAACCTAATACATTGCTGAGGCACTGAGTAGAGCAGATGAGCAGTGCCAGACCTCACTTCATTGCTTTTTCTTACCCCCCCGAAACCTTTTTCCCTTTTCTAAAAATAATTTGTATGTGAATCAAAGGGGGAAAAGAAAAGTAATGCACAAAGATACAGAGCAGCTTATTAATTAGTGTGAGGTGCTCTCAGTGCTCCTGTATATATGGAAGGGCTAAAAATGTAAAATACTGAGGTGACATTTTAGCTGCTGCTGGGCCTGTGGAGTGTTACTGTGATGTGCAGAGCCCCCTTGCTTGGGTAACTCACTGTCAGTGTCATTCCAGCTGGGGTCTTACAAAAACAAACAAAAGTTGCACGAAAGGATTTGAAGTTTTGGCATTGAAGCTGGGGATTGAGATTTGGGCTAGATTTATACAAGAAGGAATATTCTCCCACAACTTATCCATTGTGTGCATGTGATATTTGGTGGGTTTGTGCTCCCCTGTCCATGTCCTCAGCAAAACCCTATGCCAAAACCTTCTTGCAGGGAGTTCTCCATGTTCTCTGACACAGCAGCCTTTGGAGGTTTGCTGGTACAGAATGAATGTCCTTTCCAGGGAGGAGCTCCTGGTTCTCTCAGCTCTAGCAAGGCAGTCACAGACCCTACCCCAGAGAGCACAGGAGGAGTGCTGGAAACCATGGTACTCACCTGTTAAAGGTCAAGGTCAGAGCCTGCCTGGCTGCAGCCCAGCACACCTTAATCACAGCAGCCGAATGGCCTTGCTCCGAAGCCGATGGAGCAGAACATCATGTGATGTCTGTCGCCGACTTCCCGGTACCACCCACAGCTCAGTCCCGGCTTCAGAGCAAAGCTTTTCCTCCTCTCTCTGGGCCTGCAGGAAGATATTGTAACCACCTCGACCTTGTGCCTCTGTCACCAAAACATAGAGCAAGGGGAGCCCCTGGTACCCTACACTGCATGAGGTGGGAACCCACTGAAGGGTGGGAACCCCAGAAGGGAACTGCAACCATGTTTTAACCCAGTGACTGCTCTGCAGGAGATGCTGCTTGTGGGAAAGGCATTTTCTCTCTTCCATCTCTGTCTGGAATCTCTCTTCTTTCACCTTTAGCTGTGTGAGCTTACAGTTTGAAAGAAAAAAGAGCAGAATAATAACCCAATGCCTAAGTTGTTCATGAAATCAACTGGGGAGCACCTCATATATGTGATGAAACAGAAAAGTTGCCTTTGTCTTGCACAGCAAGTGACAAGAACAGGTTAAATTTTTCTCTTCAGTGCAGTCAATGACATTACACTGAGGATCAGCTTCTGTCTGTTTGTAACCATTCTTCCCTAAATAACTACTGTTTATCAGCTACAAGTTTTAGGGAGTTCGTGGTTTGATAAGAGATTGGGACCTGTATGATACCTAAAAGCACCAAAACAAAGGGAAAGTTGTTACCAGTTTTGAATGATTTCTGAAAGTAGTCACTTGCTTAAATACGATTAAATTGTGCAAATCTTCTAGGAAACAGTGAAAGGCCATGCCTGGATCCATCACCCAGCTGCCATGTACCTGTTTTCCTGCTTTATGTCCCCTCACTTCCCTGCTATGTAATGGGTAGAAAAAAGGCTGGTAATTTATAACTCTGTTAATACTGTAGGCTGGATGTGTTGACAATATATCAATAATTATTTCTGGTGAGACCTGAACAGTGTAGTATGGGTCTCTGTAGGATGACTCATTTTACCAGAAGACAGATACGTGTGACCTGAGTTTTATGACAGATGTCAAATATATCGAAAGGTGGTGTGAGGAAGATCATCTTATTGGCAAAGAAATGAGAAGCTGGTGGGAAGATTAATGTTAAAACTGAATTGTGTGGTGCCTCCTTCACTCTGTGTTTTTGGTAAGTGGTGCTGGGGCAGAAGGGAAGAGGTTATCCTCAGCCTTGTGTGGGCCAAAAGTGGGAAAAGTTTGGAGGAACAATAGTATTAACCAATGTGATACCTTAACTTTCATGAGGCAATCAAAAAACAAACATCTTTTTGAATGGGAAGGAATTGGTGGGGGGATTGGTAAATGTGGCAGAGTGAGAGGAGCAACCAAATAACCAGACAGTGTGGCCTAAATCTTTCAAGGTGACTGCTGTCTTGACAACTTACATGGGTCTTATTTTCAGCGAGTGTTAAGCCTCCCACCTCCTGAAAATCAAGCCCTCGTGTTTTGGGCTGGCTGCCACTGAGCGGAGATTAGCTGCCACCTTGGGAAGCGTAGGCTCAGAAAGCCTCTTCTCCTGCAAAGCCAGCACAGGGAGTTTTGTGCCGAGTTGGGCTCTTTGCTTCTGGGAAGCAGTTCCCTGTCTCAGGCTCCCCCACTGGGAGCACCTCCCTGATGCCTTTGGAGGTCTGGGATGGGCCAGCATGATCCTCAGGTGCCATCAGAGCAGTGGCTAGAAAATAGCCACCATCACCCTGTTCTCCTGATGAGCCCTCCCTCCACATCCCTGGGCTCCTGGTCATCCAGGATAAAGGAGTTCCAGTGGAATGTCACATGAGAGCTCTGGGTGCCAGCCTTGCCCTGGGCACATGGCCACGTTTTGCTGTTGCAAAGACCACCTCTTATATAGAGGAGCCCAGAGGATTAATTATCATAAAATCATCTAGTCAAAGAATGGTTTGGGTTGGAAGGGATCTTAAAGGTCATCTTGTTCCACCCCCTGTCCTGGGCAGAGATGCCACCCACTATCCCAGGTTGCTCCAAACCCTGTCCAACCTGGCTTGGAACACTTCCAGGGATGGGCCATCCACAGCTTCTCTGGGCAACCTGTGCCAGGGCATCAACGCCCTCACAGAAAGGAATTTCTTCCTAATATCCAATCTAAATCTACCTTTCTTCAGCTTAAAATCATTACCCCTTGTTCTATCAAATTATTCTCTCTCCATCCTTGCTCCTGATAGAAGACCTACTCTGGCAGTAAGGAAGAAAGTCTGATTTGTGGAGGCAGGAAAAGAGACCCACTCTGTGTCTTGGTCATATTTGGTTGTACAAAGCCACTGCTAACATTCCACGGGGAGAGAGTTTTCTGTTACTCAAAACTGCAACATTATTTTGGGGAAAGCCTGCAATATTATCTGAGGAGGAAGGTTTTGGGAAAAGCCTGCATTGCAATGCATAGATATTTTTCTATTGTTTGTACAAGAAGGGCGCCTTTCGAGTGACACTGGGGCTTCAATGTAATAACAAGGTCAAGCCTGAAAAAAAATTATATACTTTGAATAATTGAGCTGTATTTTTAGCCCTCATTTTGTGATCTGTGTCATATATATATACGTGTGTGTGGCTCATTTCCCTGTTCACCAGAGACACTTTTGCCATATTCAGGTTTGCTACCTAGAGAAGAGGCACATGGGCACTTGGTGAGCTAAAGGCACCTTTGGACTTCTTTCAGCACAAAAAGAGTTGCAGGATTTTTCTTGCTTTCTCTTTTTCTTGGAAAGGTTATGATTATAATTTCACCACAAATAGGACAATTTTCTTTCATTCAGCTCTAATAGTGGCACAAATTTAACTATATTGTGCTAGCAGGCACTGATATATTAATTAAAATATAGACTAATTATTTACCCTAGTTAGTTCATACAAATCTCAGTAGTGTAATCAGTGGACTCCCTTAAGGATTTTTGTCATATTCAGCAATTGAAATGGTTTCTCTTTTTCACTCCATTCAGGATCAGAGTTAGTTTGGGATTTTTACTTTCAGGTCGGTGTTTCAGTGGCCTCCACAACCCTGATCTATGCAAAGGGATTGTGCAGCCACAGCCACACTGACTGGTGCTAATAGGTGAATAAAACCTATAAAAAAGTTATCCTAGTAACTGTGGCATTGTGGGGAAATGATTCTTCCCACCCTCAACTTTGAGGAAATTCCTGACCTCGTGCTGGTTCCTTTGTGGTACATTTGGTCACACATAGCCAGAATGGTTTCTGGGAAGTGGTGCTCTGATGTTCTTCAGCATGAACAGATGTGGAACAATGTTTACACGGGGAAAATGTTCAGCCTGTTTCGTAAGGAAGGGAAAGGAATGCCTCCTGGCAGAGCACTAAGAGGGTGCGGATCCGAGCCTTTATTAAAAGGACAAGCGAATCTGACATCCCGAGGTGCAACACGACTTGGGATGCCCAACTTGTGTATACTTAGGGCTTATTTGATGCCAGGTATTTATTTTAAGCACAGGTGGTGTAAAAGTTGCAGATGGCCTCGCTGAAAGAGAAGAAAAATTGTTCAAAGCAAAGGGGTGAAGGAGAGGAAGGATGAGGTGCGTCTGAGTAGGAGGGAGAGTGACCCAACCCTCAACTCACCGCACTGGCAACCTCATAAACACCTTTTGTTCCTCCAGCATACAGCCATCAGTCCTCAAACTCTGTCTCCAGAGCATGGAAAATTGAAAAGAACAGGTCAAGATTTCCTAGTTTTTCTGCCTTTGTGCTTTTCTTTCAGTGCCAATCCCTACTTTCTCATCTTCGCTCCACTTTTCTCTTTTTCTCATCAAGGAGATCGAGCAGCATTGAAGGGAGGAAACTGCATCATCTAACTGCTGGAAGAGACAGTGGTGAAACTCTGTACAGCCCTTCATATGTACACTGTAATTAAAAGCTGTGTCTTTCCCCTTGCTGAAGAGAGGGGCTTGACCAATTTGGGGTATGGAATATCAAACCCAAGCTGACTGTTGTTGGTATCAGTAGTGTAGGTGGCACCTGTGAACCAAGTTCTCTACAACTGTAGGAGTTATAACCTTCTTTAAATATATACTTCCTGCAAACAAGCACTGAAAAGATCAAACAGAAATTAACACACAGGTTGAGAATGAGACTTTCCCAGTGAGACAGCGCAAGACTGTTTAAAAACCTGCCCTAAACAGCAGAGTCATCAGCGTTCCTGATAGTGCAGCTGTGTATCTTTGAAAATCAGGCACCCTTTAGGCACACTTTCATCATAATACAACCAATATACATTTTATTATATTTCCTTTCCCTCTTCTACTTCTGATTTAACCATGTGTGAACCAAGCTAACATGATTAGACACCTTGTTTTTCACCAGTCATTTCTGTTTGCAGTCTTCCATAAAGTGCTTCAAATGAATTTTAATATGTTGATGGTACTTACTGGAGAGATTAATATTCATAATAGATACCCCTTAGAAATAATCTTCAGCAAATCCTTTTGACAGAGGAGTTAGGTCTGCTAATGACAATAACTACTACAAAATGCAATTTGGTCAATTACTTTAATTAAATTTCACTCTGTAATGTCTTCTCATTTATATAGTAAACTAATAGGGAAAAAGTACATCATCCTTATTTGCCTTCACTTAAATGCCCAAAACTGTTTCCTTATGTTTTGCTTTACCGTTTGCAGCTCTCTCAGCTTCTTGGAACATTTGAGATAATTATGGGTTTTACAAATAAAGCTTATTCTTCACCAAGAAAGGTTGAGACTTTCTTTTGAACACGCTTTCCTAGAATAAAAACCTTGACTACACAGATCCTAATCTGGTATTTACAGACTGGCTGATTTTGGATGGTGCCAGCATTCCAGTGTAAATGGTAAAAGTGTCTATGTTTCATCAAATGCTTTTTTAATTATATTGTTTGAAATTGGAGTAAAAAGGAACACAGCTGTCTGGAGATTTTGGTAGCATACAGGTTATAATGAACTCATGAGAAATAACATAGCAGTCTCTTTAATGCGCTTTACTGCACTGAACAAGGAATTTTACACTGTGGGTTACATTCTCAGCTGGGGTAAATTGCCATATCTCTGATTTCCTCACTGTACAACAACCTGGTTCTGAACCCCTTGCTTTGAAAAATGCGACTTTCATTTTCAACAGTTCATAACAGGAGAGGATTTGGCCTGGGTTTATTATGGTGCAATTGTGTGTAAATATTAAGGTCATCTGTTATCTGGAAAAATGCATGAATTAAGTTAAAATCAGTAACTCTGAGCCTACTGTATCAGTAAAATCAATAAAGCTGTTTCCATGAGCACTGTGAATATTCATGTCAACAATCGTAATAAGACATACGGGAATGTAAAGCATGCACGTATGACAATTTAGTGATAATTTTAGGGCCAGCATTGTTTTGGGGAGCTGGTGCTGTAATTCCTCTGCTACAGCACTAGCAGCAAGTAAAGCTTCAAGAGGGAGAAACAATTCATTTTTATTATGGGGCGAACTGGGGAGGGGCCGCGGAGGGAACTCTTCTAAGATGCTGAAGTAGAAACCACAATTTTTTTCCCCCGTGGCTTCACAGAACTCCTGTAAACTGCAGCAATTTCTTCAGCGGGCTTCCAATTTCTCTGCCAATGCTATAAATTTTGTTGGGAAGATGAAGTCCTACAGCACAATTAACTCCAAAAGTGGTACAAAGCAAGGGCGCGCAGATACCGGGCTGCAGTACTTAGCACTTAACTCTGAAATTCTGATAAGCCCTATCAACTCAGGGTTGTGTTTAATGTTCACTCCTGCTTATATACTGAAGATACAACCTAGCGGTCACAGTGTTAACACTCCCCAATATCTATTACAATTAGTTTTTGATTAAGAAGCCTAGCACGGCTTTTGAAGCCTTTTATGTTGTGTCAAATGGCTAGTGATGGAGTGAGATGCACAGACACCTCCCAGTAACAAAGCATCTTGTAAAAGGTTTCAAGTGAACTATTTTATCATCCTAATGGAAACCAGATGACTCTAACTCCCCCTTTAATTTCAACTATTTACTGAAGAGTCCTTGTTTTGAATTACTTAAAGATTTATTCCAAACCACTATCTCATGCATTAAGAATCACTAATAACAAAGCCATTCTGAGCAGAGCAAAGCTTTTAAAGAATGTGACTATGCCATTGCATTTATTCTTAAGTTTAAACCACGTTTTTAATGGCTTTCACATTTTTATTTCTCGGTTTATTTTCTTAGTGTGTTTTTTATTTTTATTTTTATTTTTTTCCCTTGAAATCCCAAACATATTTTTCTACAGCCATTTCCAGCTCACACTGCAGTTTCCTGCCTGCTTATGGGCACTGCAGGCTGGAGCTTGGATGGTGGAGCAAAACCTGTGCATGTGCTCCTTCCTCCCATCCTCCAGACAGCCTCTATTTTGGATCTCCTTGGTGGGTTTAGCACAGGAAGGGCTGCCAAATTAGGGCCTTGGGGGAAAATTGTGTCCACCATGCAGAGCTTTGTTATTTCCGCTGAGCAGTAAAATTTTCAGGGGACGAAAGTGTCGCTTCATGTTAGCTGCTGTGGCCTGATGGCCGGAGACACCCTGGCTTGCCTGGTCTCCCTTGGAAAAATGGGAGGACCAGGGGGAATCTTCTGCTTTGCCCTTGCCCACCATCTCTTTCAGGCTCATCCCTTCCTCCCAGGCACATCTCTCCCTGCACTGCTGCAGAGGGAACCCTGAAATCACCGGGATTAACTGGATTAGCGGTGCAAAGCGAGTCTCCTCTCTCTACTGCTGCAGTATCTGCTGCCTGGGGTGCAGACCTCCCCATTTCCGTGGAGCCTTGCAGAGACACAGAAATTGCTCTTAATGAGCACAGCCATGAACTGGTTTTCATCCCAAAATGTGACGCTGTTATTTACATCTGTCAGTATTTTACTGAGCTCTCCTGCTCCCTGTGGACACTATCTTCTAAGACGTTTCAGGCAACGCAGCTGCAATATTCTTTTGTTAAAATGCCCTTTTGACTCAGACTGTAAAGTTCTTCAGAATACATTTTAGTGGCATGAAAAGGATTATAAAATGGCATAGTTAATTATAGATAGATTTTTTAAAGGTAAATTTATGAGAAAAAGATCCATGTAAAGGAAGAAGAAGGTGGAGAAATATGGCTGTCCAAGAATAAGAATAGGTTGTATATTAAAGTGTAGCCATTAAATGTCTCGAGAACCTTAGCTGTATTGAATAAGGAATTTGAACAAATAGGAGATGGTCTATTTCTAAAAACATGAAACAGAATTTTGTTGCAATGAACATCAATAACTATTGACCTTTTGCTATCATGATTCTCCTGAGCCACAGAAAAAAGCATTTAACAAATCAGACAGCCACACCGAATGGACAGGTCTTCATCCTTCACAGAGATTTCTGCTGCGAGAAGACTTATTTTCAAATCTAGATTAAATCTAGAGGCCTTTAGTAACTCTAGACCTGTACTGATCTTTGGACAGAACGAGAGTTCATGGGAGGAGTGGAGGGAGGGAGTGAAGTATTTTAGGTGGGTTTGAACCTCAGGTCATACAAGGGCATGCAGTGATAGGACAAAGGAGAATGGCTTTAAACTCGGAGGACTGGCTTAGATTAGATATTAGGAAAAAAAATTTCATTATGAGAGCAGTGAGGCACTGACATGGGCTGCCCAGAGGAGCAGTGAATGCCCCATCCCTGGAAATATTTGAGGCCAGGTTGGATGGGGGTCTGAGTAACCTGATCTAGTGGAAGGTGTCCCTGCCCATGGCACAGGGTTGGAACCAGGCGATCTCTGTGGTCCCTTCCAAACCAAACCAGTCTGTGTTTCTATGACACCAAGCAGGGTGCCAAAAGGCAAGGCATCTTAAAAACATCAGGGGTAAAAGCATCTACAGCTGCCCTCCTCTTATTCTGCTATAACAAGATATATTTTAAAAAATATTTTAAGTATTTTATTTAGTTTTGGTGGGTAAAACCAGTATTAACTAATAATTCTCTATCATTAATTAGTTTTCAGAATCATGAAGTAGATTTCATTTGACAAACAGGGAACAGGAACCACAAAATAAAATGGTCACATGTTCATGAGAAGATAGAAATGTTAATTCTCTCTTCTTCAGCCAAGTTATTAGTCTGAGTTGCATTTTTAGCCTGAGACTGCCTATAAACTATATAAAAACATAAATACTTCTGCATTTGTAAAATCCATATGCTGGCACACAGAGAGGGTGACTTCTGCATATCATTAAGAGAACTTTAATAAATTGCATTTTGGAAGAAGGCAGGGAGAAAGGCTCCTCTCCTCCCAGTGTAGCATGAATTGTGTGTTACATCTGCAGGCCCACAGCAGACTCTTGGCTCTCCAAGTCCATAATCAGAAACTCTTTCAGCTGCACCACAAAATAGTCCATCTACTTTTCTTTTGGCATGCCTAAAATGCCCTCTGGTTTCTGACTGTACATTTTAGATGATCTTAGATGCTTCTCCAATTTTACTCAGTGTTCAGATAACAATGATTTTCTTAGTATTCAAAAGCAGCATTTTTCTAAACACTGGAAAATGGTAATATTTATCCAGAGAAATATTCTTCCACATTTTCCCATAGTATGAGAACCATGATGATTACTGTTGAAAAACTGGAAATTCCACTCCCTTCTAACATAAAGTTCTATAAGTTTTGTATAATTTTTAGTTAAAATAATAATTAAAGATAAAAGCCAACTGATTCGTGTCCACTGAAATTTGCAGGAGGAAAACATGGCAGAAGAGATGCAATTAGCCTCAGATCTGGCTGCCTTCATTTCCCAACCTCAACAACCAGGGACCTATTTAGAGCCAAGTCAGCTAGGACTAATTGTGGACCTAAGAGTGAGGCCTGGCTTCATGGTGAGTTTGATATTTATCTGGAATAAACAGATAGGACTGTGCAGAAAAACTGCTGCTGAGCTGACAAGCCAAGAGGAATTGAGAAAAAAAAAATCCCTCAGTTTTTAGGATGTGGGGGAGAAATGCTGAGAATTTATATTTTAGGGAGAAAAAGGTGTTGGTAAAACTTTTACAATTGGCAATTTAAATTATAGTTAGAATATACTTAGAATTAATAAGCAGCTCTAGTGATTGCTGCTGGAATGTCAAATCTAAATATTCATATATTTTAATATCTTTCCTGTAATGAACAAAGGGACTAGTGATATGTTTGGGGGTGAAACCAATTCTTTAAATATTTTATATTCTGCAGGGTTGTCAACAGGGCAGCATCAGTCTGAGAATCAATTGCAGAATGAACAGCTGTGCAGTACTTTTTCAGTGATTCAAATAAATTTGCTCTCCATGAATTAAAAAATAATTTGTTCATAAGATGAGAGAGAGTGAAAAAATGAGAAATGAATGTCTTAAAATTCAGGCTCCTCTAGGTTTGATTTTCTGATGCTTTTAAAATATTGGTCCTTGCCCTTTCCAAAGTTATTTCTATTAGCTATTTTCCTAAGCTTGCTATAAACTGCCAGTTTTCCTCCCTGTTAATTATTAATATGACCTGTTTATGTACCAGTTATCCAGCTAACCATTAATGTCTGTTTACTCATTGATGACCTTTGCAACTACATGCCAGTGACTTGGCCAGTAAATGTCAACATTTTTTAATAACCTAAAAAATACTCTTCATAGCTTATCCACCTAAAGTTCTTTTTTATGTGAAAAACAAAATTTAAATATTACTTATAATTCACATACAACTGTATAAGGGTTCTTCAGTCAAATGGCACGGTGAAAGTAAAAGAAAAAATATTTACTTAAATTCCTTACTTATGATTTTGTTTCAAAATATTTTACAACAGGAAAAAGTGTGGGTCCAGCATGTAGGCGTAATAAAATACTTCACAAAAAGAATTACTGTAGGTAAATATTTTTTTTTCTCCTCACAATTTCAGTATTAACCTGAACACAAGTAAGGTGTCTCTTCCATGTGTTCTACTGTTAGCTAAAGGCTGCATGAGGGACACAACTGGATTAAACCTGAGAGCGATGACACTAATTTTTACCCATGATAGCAAACCTTATGTATATTTTTGCTAATTTAAAAAGACAAGCAGTAACCCAGGATGAAAAAGAATATGAGGGCACTGCCCACCCAAACTGATGTAGGTGCAGGATGCCCTCATCCAATCTGCTGCGGAGATAAGTGGAACAGGCAGGTTTCTTTTTCCTTGGTCCACTAACATCCTTTCCTAAGAAAAGCCTTGAAATATTGTCTTTGTGATTACAATTTGCAGGTTGGGAATTGGCTTCCTATTGAAATATTTTCAAATATTAGCATCATCCCAGCCATAAGTAATGGTGATGGCATTTACAGAGATTGCAGCTTTGATATATACGTAGGTATATGTTCACATTTTCTTGTTCATTGGAGTTCCAACTTCAGTAAAAATTAGGTTTCTTTTTTTTTTTTTTAGTTACAGCCTTGAACACTTGCTGTGACTGTCACTTTATGTTGAATTTATCGTACAGCATGTGAATTGTAAGGCTGAGGAGCAATCTGTCATAAGCCATTGTATCAATAATCTCTGAAAGGGTTTATTTTGGTCCTGGCTGGGAGGTAAGCTTTCTAGATTTGTACCCTCAGTTACAGAGACAATTTGGGCTCAATAGTATTGTTTCAAAGGGGTTTGTCTGTGCTGTAACACATTTACTTAAGCCCTGTGCTTCTGTACTGGGTGGTTATACAGTACTTCAAGCATATAAATGCCTTTCAGGTTTTTTGTACTGAATGATAACTCACCTTGTCTTTCTCGGTGAGGTAGGTAATAAATAGAAATCTGGACTGTAACTGAGACATTCTGACTTAGTTAGATCTTCTGGTGTCCTGAAAAAGACAAGTAGACTCAATTACCATGCCAGGAACTACATAAAGATTGTCAAATTAAATCCAAAAACCTATGTTTAAATAACAGTATGACAAAACCTGAAAAAAGGCGAGAGTATCAAGCTCTTCTGACATTTTGACCTACAGTTACAGCACTGAGGAGACAAAGAAAAATATTCTTTAAAGCATGCATTACTAGCATGAAAGACTGAGGCGCAGGACTTGGGCAAATCCATCTTAGCCTAGAGATATGGACAAGTGGTGCTGCAGCCATAAATCAGCACTGTGTTCCTGCTTTTTGCTGTGATAACCGCGTGGTTTATTTGTTAAACATGTAAATATATGACTAAAAGAAAAGAAAAAAGAATACTATACTTTCTTGAGAGCGTTTTTAACCAGCACCTTAATTAAGTCAGCAAAAGCCTTGTGAGTTGGATGAGTGTTACACGGAATTAGCATCACCCACCGCTGATAGGGAGTTCTCCCAAGGTTCAAGCACAACAGCTGTCTAATGGTGTACAGTGACACTGCACACCAGGGCAGAATGCGAGGAAGCATTCCACATCCGATTGGAACTGCAGGGAGACCTGAGCGGGAATTTAATTATTTCTGCTGGAACTTCTTCAGAACATTGGCTTTGGCACCCCGGCCTCGCAAAGCGCACCGTGGAAACTTTAATGAGCTGCAGTTGTGGAGGGGAGGCTTTTTTGTAGACACATTGAAAGACAACAACTCAGCACACCTCAGCATCGTCAGGCCAGAAAGGGAATCCAGTGCTGACTCAGAGGACAGTGCACGAACTGGAATTGTCAGCACCATTCCTTACCACAGCCAGGGCTTCCTTGGAGGTGCCTCATCTAAGACTGACCTAACTCAACACATCTTAGCCTGTGAGACAAGGGACAAGGCTCAGATATAATATTCCTGTGGGAAGGGGTGTTCTCTGTTCATCTGCTTTTATGTGCAGAACAGTGACATATTTAATTAGGTTTTCCACATTCCCCCCTCTCCAATGCTTATTATTTACAGGGAGCTGTTTAAATTTTTCAAATAAATATGTATTCGGAGTCTTTCCAAACCATATAATGTGCTCTATAGATCAGAGCAACTCCATGTAAAATGGTTTTTTAAAAACATAAGGTATAATTTGATAGACAGGAACAGCTCTATTGGTTTCATAGATAGCTGGGCATTTATTTTCCACTATAAAGATCATAATATTTACCCAATGGACCAGAACAGCTCCTTCTTAGCCTTTACTCCCTCTATTATGCCACAATTATTTAAATACAGATCCTGCCTGCATTACTTATTTTGTACCCAAGTGGAAGGGGATCACCTGGGTGAGTGAGTAAAAGGGGCAAGGGTTGTCTCATACAGCCCATCATCTTCTGAAAGTCTGGTTGCAGATCTAGAGATAATAGGGAGAGATTAAGGACCGACTGCTTCCATGACTATTTTTATTTATAATGTATCGCTCATTTCTCCCTCCAGTTCAGTGTGAGAGCAGGTTATTCAGCCATATGTTCCGTGCAGTGCAGGTGGGAGATATTTTAAATCCCTATATGCTGACAAGGTGAGTGGTTAGGGCATGATTTTGTTATATACATGTATAGATGTGTGTGTATATAAGAAAGCCCGAGAACGATCTCCATGTGATTATTACTTTCCTGCTTTATTTTTGTGTGACCTCAGAAGGCAGGAGCATAAATCCATACTGGGATAGGCACTGTCTTGTTATTTATTTTTGGAGAGCCAGCAGATACCTTACGGTGCTTGATACCATAAGGACTGCAGCAGAGGAGATACATGTTCAGTAGCACTTACTAATGGTATAATTAGAAGTGCTTCCTAGTGGTATAAAGGAGATGTTTCTGCCACAGTGGTTTCCTCATGTGTGGGCAGTGCTGCCTTAGACTTTCAAAAACCTTGGGATTGATTCACCCAGCAAGGAAAATGAGCAACTAAAACTATCAGTGTCATCAGTGGGCATTGGCTTGGGGCTCCCTGATGCTAAATTATGGCCTTTACATACATTTTACATATAATTTTATATATCTTAATTCCTATCCTTAATTTCCATATTTAAAATAAACATTTTATCTGCATCATCTTCCCTCATTTTTGATCAGGCCTTATTCTTCCTTTCTTTTCTTTTAAAAGTTTTGTTTTATAATTAATTGTTACAGAGAGTCAAATGTGGTCACTACAGAGCTAAGAACAAAATATATCCAAACCATTTTCTCTTGTGCTGAGAGATATGATCCATCAGGGAACACCCTTCTCCAACTTATTTTTCCAGACTTTGTGTCTCCCTTAGCCACTATATCAATATGCAGCCATAGAAGCAGATGCAGACACCAGATTGGGTGTATATGATTTTCTTCATTTTAGAGGTTAACCAAAGATGCTGCATGGTATAATTGTATTTTTCACCTACACTCAATGATGGCTGAACTGCAGGATGACTAAACTGTTGAATTTCTTTTTTTTCACATTGTGCATTTCATCCGGCCCTGTGACTCCTTTCTCTCACAGCCCCTTTCTTCAAAGAAACTGCCCTGTCAGCAAGTTCTCAGTCCTCTGTCATGCTCTGCTCATGCCTCCCCATGTCAGCTGGTTCAGTTCCAGCTCCACTACAGGCCTCTAAAAACAGAAAATATTTTCTTTCTTCCAGAAACCTAATTCTGATTTATATCCCAGATGAGCAATTCAAAAAGCATTTGAACAGTGAAACGTAGTTTGGGTTTTGAAGTTATACTGAGTTACAAGAACTGAAATCTCCTGAAGGTTCTGGAACTGTCTAGTGTGGGGTTTGAGCCAAAGGTATTCTCTGAATAAGAACATGTAAAGAAATTTTTTTCCTGATTGAAAAAGGAATGGATGAACATCAAATGTTTAAGCTGCAGAGGTGTGCAGATGGTTACAGGAGTGGTTACGTGGTCAGTTTAGCCGCAGGTTGTTGGTAGAATGCAGTTTTGGCCTTACGTGCTCTTGAATTTAATTCACATCTACACCCAATATCTAGCCAGGTTAACCTGACTGAGAGCTGCTTTCTCTTTGACCCTTCAGTGAGGTTGGTTTTCAGGCTGTTCAGTGACCTGACCCGGCTGCATGTGCATGCACACAACTGCCAGCACCCATGCAATGGGCACGCCAGGGACACGCAGCCACGGTGAAGATGAAGATGAGATTGGCAGCAGTTTGGGCACCCGCAAAAAGCCACTATTGGGGCTGTTTTGACCAGGACAGCACTAAAGACATGGAGGTTAGGCCCATTCATTAATGTCTGTCTAAACAGGGTCACTGCAGGGTCTGTTGGAGGGATCTAATTAGAGGTCTGTTTTTTCTTTAAGAGTCCTTGCCTAGTATTTCCCTTACTTTTCCAAACACCCTAAAGTAGACAATACATCACAATGAGGTCAAAGCAGAGGAAAGGGGGGGAAAAAATGATTCCCAGCAGCCTCAGAACAATGACAGTTTTCATTTATTATCTAGAAGTCATGTGAGTTTTTAAGTCACCAATCATCATCAAGAGAAGAATGGAGATACATGCCTGACAAGGAAGATGCTGTCTGTGGCAGCATAATATTCAATTTACTGCCAAGGCTACTGACTTGTGGAGCAATAGGAGAATAAGTGAAATAATTGATTTCTTACCTCGAAGGTAATATGGCATAAAAATTACACTAGCTATGTCCATTGTCTCTTTTTAAGCACCTTTTTGGATTCTATATTAGTCTTCTGTAAAAGCAGAAGTTCTTAAGGCTGTCTTGGAGCCATACCATGAAAAAGCCATCTCTCTTAGTATGTTAAGGGTGCAAAGAAAACTTGAAATATATGCCTACCAAAAACCAGGTTATTTTGACTGCCTGAGATTGCAAACATCCTGCAACAAAACCTAAACTGCCCCTTTGCCATCCATTGTATTCTACCCCGAAATCAACATGTTCTTTTTGGAGCTTTGGGTGGTGGTCCTTGCAGAATGAGCGGAGGGCATCGGATTTCCTTAACATGACCCTGCCCCATTCCTGTGCCTATATATTGTCTATTTAGGGAAACATTCCACTGTCCTTGCTCATGCTGAGCAGCCCTGTAGATATAAATCATCCTGCTGTGGAAGCAGGCACAATTCAGCGTGACTAACAGACCCCCCTGTGCTGATGAACATTAATGGATGTGGCATCGTACATCCTCGTGGGGTTGAAGGCAGTGGCACTGCTCATGGAGTAGAGTGCTACTCACCACAAGTAAATGCAGCAGCACGCCAGCTATGGATAAGTAAACTACCTGGGGTGGGAATCTGCCAAATGACAGAAAAGCAGTTTACCGAGCTGGATGGTTTAATTAAGTCTTAAATTATATGTTTATATCAATAATTACACTTCACAGTTGAAAGGAGCTGTAAGAATGGTAAGCCACCAAAACACCCAGGGGCAGTAGTATGGTCTGAGATTGTTGAAGCAGTTGTCAAATATGTTCAGTAAGGGGTAGTTTTTAATGCTCAGCAAGGGGTTAAATTCGACAAACTTAAATATTTTCCAAAACAATTTATATTTATTAATGGCCGCTACAAAATCCATTTGCCCATAATCAAGTGAAACTTGAAGGTGCTGCCTTTCTTAAGTGCCGACAGTCAACAATATTAAAGTAAATAGTGGAGGACATTCCAAGATAGTATTAACACAATTGATTTATTGATGATTGCACAATGGGAGGTTATCTTTTGTTAATTGACTCTGTAAATAAGCTCATAGGCGGGCGTCTCAAGCCAAGGAAAAAAAATCTGTTGGTACTAGAAAGTCAACAGGGTGAGCTGGCTGTGCCACTCCGTAAAGTGTCTGCTCTGCTGTAAAACTCATGGGGCTGGGTAATGGCTGAGGGGCATTTCTAGCAACAAAACTCAGGCATACATGGGAAAGGACACTCCAAATGTTTTTAGCTTGGACTATCCTGCATGGAAAAAGTAGGAACCATCCCTGGAACTCAAAGATTCATTTTTAGGTGGAGTCCATACAGCATAATTAGGTGGAGTTCGTAGAGCAGCCAGATCCAATCTCGTACTGTTTGATCTTTCCAGGTGACATATGGAAAGTCTGTTTCTTGACTGTGACCCATCCCTATCCCCTCAGTCCTAAGGCCAAATCACTGCTGGTTTATCCAAGCTTTGCTGGTAGCTACCTCCCCACGAAATGCTTTACAGATGCTCAGATCTTATTGCTTCCCTTTGGAGTTCCTTATCTCGACCCTGTTCTCTTCTGGTTGGACCAGGGCATTGCCCAAGTTGTGTAACACTTTTACCATGTCCTTTTCTTTTTATTGCTTGCATTAGGACATTTCTGGTGTCTAGCAGGGACACCACTTACCCAACAGCTATGGGCTACCTTGTTCAATAATGTCTGGCCTTCTTGTCTCAACAGCCCAGTGGAGACTTTTGGTAGGGGCTTGGTAGCCTGATTTTTCCACTTTGGTTTTCATTTTCCTCCCAGCCTTATTTCTTTCTTTCCTTCTGATCCCTCTCTGTTCTCATCCGCTCCAGTAATCTCATTTTCATCCCACTCTGACCCTGCCTTGACATTTGGAAAGAGCTATAATCAGTCTAAATGTCCTACTTCACTTGGCATAAAATCCAAGAGGAAAAGTTCTTTGCTCCTAATTTAACAGTCCTGAAATGTGAGCAAACATGATTTGTACTTTTGGCAGACAACAGCAGATAGATGGGTGGAACAGGAGCTCTTTGGCCACAGAGCTACTGTGCAGGGACAACTCAGCAGAACATTTTTATTCCTGCTCTGTGAAATGTCATGAGCTTCCAAAGAAGCTGGCTTTTAGTCTGTGATCCTTATGAATCACCTGCACTGAGTCATGTTCCTTTCCCTGTCCTATCAACAACCTCAATACACAAAAACCAAACAACTTCTGCCACTTCTCCAGGAGCGAACTCAGGTTGTTGGAACAAAGGCCCTGCTGTTTCCTAATCTCAAAAACAATTAAGACATCAGATTAATAGAATCTGTAAATGCTTTGGCGGATGCAGGTGGAATGGTCCCTGTTTGCAGAACTATAAAGCCTATCAGTTCCCTTGGCATTAAAGGGCACAAGGGAACATAAAGTAACAGGGCTGCTAACAAGACCAAGCATGAGATCTTGCACTAAAGATATTTAAAAAATAGCATGTGTCAGTTGCTGTATGGCTTGCTTCTGAAGCTTCTAGATGTCTCCAAAGCCCAAAGTTTACCTCTGAGAGGACAGGGAGTTCCCTTCCCTCATGAGATGTAGTTTCCTTTTTTATCTCCTTCCTCTTGTTCCTAAACACAAAATTGCATTCAACGCTTCACTTAATGACTGTAATGCCCTTGGTTAATAGGATTTCACTGCAATTTCCTATCCTTTAGCTTGACATGGGAGCTTGGCGTGCATCTAGTGTTAGCTGGGTATTTTAAAGTGCTGTCTGCCTGGAAACAACATGACAGTCGATTCTCCCAATATTCGGAGTAGTAATCCTTGGAATTACCCTGGATCAGGCAGAAGTGAAGATTTCATCTAGAGGACTCAGATTTCTCTCCTGGGATCACAGCTCATGCAAAGATTAAAGGCCGTATCCACAAAGATATTTAGGCACTTCAGTAGGAGTGAGGCACCTCAATACCTCTTGTGGGACGGGCCTTAGTCCTATTTAACTCACCTGCCTGCCAGCCAGGAGTCAGGGCTCTGACCTTCAAAACTGATGGGAAATGCCCACTGATTCCTGTTAAAACAGCTGCGGGATTTTTTGTGGTGATTCTAATATTCCGAAAAGAAGTCCTGGCTAAAAGGAAACACTTTTGGATCCTTCAGTTGAGAGAGAGAATGGTGAACTTTTTTTATTTCTCCATTTTTTATAGTTCAGGAGAAGGTGAATTTCATATTTTCCTTTTCAATCATTTGATCTGTTGTGACTCCTCCTGTGCACTTTTTGACACCAAAGTGCTTTTCCATTCTTCATTGCACTGCTTTGGGATCTATAAAAAGAGCTAGTGTTGGGGGATTTCTGTTTCATTCCTGTCACTGTCCCAGGAGGATTAGAGTTGTGGAAGCTTAGAGTTAGGCCCATACTTCTCTCTATCCAAATGCCTGACTTGGAGATAATGGCCTTTGTTTAGGAGGCCTCAGTAGTCCTGAGACAGCACTCAACGTGATGTGTTTCCCCATTTCCTCTCTCCCTCATGTTTGGTACCCCTGTCCTCACACGGATTCAGTAATCCAAGCCATTCTCTGGAAGCATCGGTGACTCCCATTTACGTCTTTGCCACCTTTTCTGAGAATGTGTTCATTTCATTGATCCCATGTTTCAACGCAGCAGTTGTCCCTGCCATTATCCTTGACCTAATCATAGCATTTCGGGATCCGCGTGCCCCGTGGTCACGGATGAGCACATGGACAGAAACTGCCGCGCAGGCCTGCCCGTATAGCTTGCTTTAGATCCATGAGAATGGCGTGCGAAATTCCTGCTAGGTCCAGTTTCTTCTGAGCAGCGAGGGCCAAGATAGTTGTACTTCATAATCTGCTGGAATGCTTCTTAGCTGGCTTGGCATAGCCAGTCCCGCAGAGGGAAGAGGGGGGAGAGGATGTGCTCCAGCCCTAAGATCAGATGTCGGGCACAGGTGCTGGCAGCGGAGCAGCGCCACAGCTCCGGAATGAAATCGCAAGCTGGACCTTCTGAAAGCAGCCCAAGATTGTGTATCATGAGTTATGAGGGCAATATAAAACGGAAAGCTTGACTGCATCTGTTAGTTAAAAATTGCTGTGAGAGCTTGGGAGGCTGCGAGCTGAGTGTATTAGGGAATCTCAAACAGGGTGGCTTACTTTACCTTCCTAATTAAACACTCTCTTAGTTTTTGTTGCCCAGGTTAATTTTTATTTTCCCTTTCTTTCACTGACACACATTAGCACCGTCGATGGAGACATCTATTCACCATGTAAATTCTGAATCTGCATTTGTGTCTTACTCTCTCCCTCAACTGTTGTAATGTCCTTTGACATGGAGCTGCCGTTCGCTGTCCCAGGGGTCATATGTCGGGGGAAGAAAAGAGATCTCCTCTCACAGTGAGCAAAGTTTTAGTTGACTGGAGACATATGTTGAAGGAAAGTTGGTGTTTTATTCTCAGATGTGCCAAAAGCCTATGTAAATACTGGTCCTGCACACCTAGTTTTGCACTTTTAAATTGAAGAAGGAGCTTTGCACACAGATACAGAGCACATGCAAACTTAAGCACTCTTATTTTGATAGATGCAAATGTTGTTTTTTTTCCCTCAGGGTCTATCTGGTCACGGAGGTTTTGCTGTGTGTTATTTTCTCATCTTGTATCACAAGTGAAGTATCTGGTCCTGTTCCCAAGCAAATGAATGTTAGACATCTCCTTGGCTTTCAAAGGGCAATGTCAAACCTAAATGAGGGAGAGGTAGGATGGTGCTGGGATGAGGCACTCCTAAAAGCCTCTTGAGTGACCCAGGAAGGATCATTTGTAAGGGCTGCTCTTCCCTCTAAGACACTAATGAGTCAGTCCTTAATCAGAAACTGCCTATGCAGAGCACTGCCCTCCTGACACAAGGACAAGCTTCACCTCTGCAGACCTTTAAAATGAGCCCTCTAGGCCTTCCTTCTTTTACAGGAGATAGCTGACCCCAGTGACCTTGCTCCTCTCCAAACCATGAGCTCATCCTATAGATGTGAGGGTATATAGCATTCCTTCCACTTCCCGTCTTAAACCCTGGCCTCAGCCTTAGCCCGGGCTGCCTGGGAGATGGCCGAGTGTCCTGTTCCTCTCCTGGCACTGGCACTGCTCCTGTCGTGGCTGAAACCATACTTTTACATAGGTTCCACATGACTTTTTGGGTATGTGGAGAACTACGGGTCATTTTGAGATAAAGGGGACTATATAAATGGAATTCCTTATTATTAAATCAATAAATAATACCAGAGTTGCCTCCTTGCTGTCAGACATGCTGATTTTCACCTTGGTTGCCACACGCACAGCATGGCCTCAATTTTCCATTTCCGTTATGTTCTTGGTGGATGAACACACTTTCAAAAATGATTCTTATTGAAATTTTTATGTTGGACAAATGTTTTCAGCACAAGAGGGGCCTTGCAGAGTTGAAAAGGGAAACTTGCCTTCCTAATAACTCATAGCTGTTGTGGCTACTATGCAAATCTCTTTATCCAATCAATCAGACATGAAATAAAATACACTGACCTGATGCTTGGCTAGCATGTAAATTCCAAGTCACATGAGGCTTGGGGAGTTACAGTGCAGAAGAAGGAGTTTTCATTCCCCATCTGTAAGATGATATCTGCTGGGCTCATTAAATGAAAATATTTTGGGGCCTGTGTCTTGCAAGGTAAACTTGCTCTATTGTGCAGAAGAACATTCACTGAAATAGCTAACATGGATCATCTGATGACATTAGCTTTGTAAGTAATTTCCATGATGTCAAGGGTACACTGGAGATTAAAGGGGGATTAAGGCCTACTTGCACAGTCAAAGCATCACAGTAAATTGACTTGACTTGGCAGGCAGCACCTAAAGTTGGCAAGTTTTCACTGACTAATCATATAAAATCCAGGTTTGTGGTGTTAGTTGGACTACACTTTCACAGAGGCCAGGAAACGTTAAACTTTCAAGGTGGGAGGTTTTAGGAGGAAAAAGGAGGGGAGACTGACGAGGAAACTTTTGCAATGTTAAGGTGCCAAAGTAAAATAACGACCCAGTTTTACTGGAGAAGGCTCTGCCTTCGAAGAGCAAGCGGGTTGGATTTCTACCCAAAGGGCTTTTCCTCCAGCAAAGTTTATTTTTTCCCTCCCACTTGCTGTCACAAAATGCAATCTCCTCTTAAAGGATCAGACCCTGCACAGGAACTTCACTGAATAAAGATGAGTTTATATTTTAAAAAGGAAACAGCTGGATTGCAAAAGCAAGGGAGGTAGGCAGCTCTAGTTTCATTAGCTAAGGGAAACTCAGGGCCCCAGAGGAGAACAACTGGGAGAGCAGCCATGACAGAGAAAAAAAAAGGAAACAGAAGATCATAAAGAACTAATAATGAAAAATGGAAAGTGAGAATGAGCCAAGAAAAACATGCAATAAATAGATTCAAAAAAAAAGAAGTTGTGGAGGGAACAGAAATGTAAAGCAACCAAGCAGGAAAAGAGCAAGGCGGAGAGTATGGATTTTCTGGAAGTAAAATAAATAATTTTGAGAACTCTCAAGAATCTGATGAAAAAATGGAAGCATCTCATAGTTGATCTTTGATCTCCAAACTAGTGGCCCTTTCAATATGAAGATGAAGGTGGAGCACTGTGTATAATTGGCCAGCAATTTGTTTGCTGCTTCCGCTGGGAAAAACAGAGTGAATTTGGCTGGGCAAGAGAGTCCAGACTCTATCCATGCTGATGAATTAGGGCCCTCTAAGAGCAGCTTATAAAAAAATGTATCTCATGATTGTTTAGAAGGATCCAGTCAATTGTTTATCTGTGCAGTAATCACCGGATGATGAGTTGGAGGTAACCTGGGTGTGGGACTGTGCATAGCAGGAGTCTCTGAATGGTTTCAGATGAAGAAAGAGTAGAGATTGAAGGAAGAGGGGGCTAGGAAGAAAAACAGATACTAGTCTGTCCTTCGTCTTGAAATCTGTTCATTGTGATAAAATATATAAACACGGCCAGGACTTCATAGTCCAAGAGAGAACAGATTTTTTTTCAGCTGCCCTTCAATTAGATCCGTAATAATCCTGCAGCTTTATATGGTTTACAGACGACACTTTGCCCAACAGAAATGGTGCTATTCTTTAAATTGTGCTGTGCTCATTAGGTTTTAATAGGAGCAGTTGTTTAAGGGGTGGGTGGGGGCAGGAGGGGGAATGCACTTGGTGATGCATAGTGGAATGTACATTAATCTTGTTAATGACAACACAGTTAATGGCTGGCAAAACATTACTTTTGAATTAACCTTTCTCTTGTGCAGGCTCTACTTGAGAAACAGAGCCAGGACACTGAAGATACAAGGAAAGTGCACGAAGACAGGGATACAGGATTTCCTATGATTTTATGTTGTTCTTAATTAGGAAGCATATTGGCAGCAAATGCTAACATGTGTTGGGATGTTTAGCTGCAGCCAAATAAATGTTTTCTATTACAACTCTGAATACTTTGCCTAGCCAGAGCCCATGCTGTTCTGTTCATGTCTTACAAAATCCCTTTATAAGTCATTTTGGGGGCCAATTTTCTGTTGGCTTATGCAGCAGAGTTACTTTGAACATATGTATACTCAGACTCCAGAAGGGTCGTTGTCCTCACTTTTTTTAAAATTCTTTCTTTTTTTTTGAGTGATAAATGGGGAAGCCCTTCTTATGAAATGCTTCTGTAATCCAACTAAACAATAGCCTATACTGAGCATGCTCATTTAAAGCAAAAATCCAGGGAATGGATATAACTGGTTTTCTCACGTCACATGTTCACACATAGGCTGAATGAAAAATCCATAATGAATTGTTTATCTAATATTTAATCTCTTTCTCCTGTTTATGAATGGTCTGCAAATAATCTGTTGCTCTTTTTATTTTTTTGGTTCTGTTTATAATTTCAAACTATTAGTTAAATAATTTCTGATTTACTTGCAGGTTATTTGAGAACACTTGGCTTTGAGTATTCACAATTTATAACTCCTGTTACTTCACTGATGTAAACACAGAACTAGAGTCTGAATTGAATAGTGCAAGTCATTTTTGTGCAGGTGGAAACTCAGGGTTTTATCTTTCCAAATGTACTGCTATTTTTACTTTAATTATTAGTATTTTTTCCTGATGATATAGACACCTTTAGGTAGGAACTCTGATTTGTGTCTCCCTCCCACCTCTGAGTTTCAGTCTTGTATGATCAACTTATTCCAGTTGTGCTAGAAACTTGCTGAAACCCCTTTCTGCTAGAGGGGGAAAGAAGGTGCTTGGGGACTGCCCATGAAGTGTCGTGTATGAAAGACAATGAACAACGGAGCTAAACATATCTCCCAACCATATAACTACAGCAGTTGTTCTGGGTTGCTGCAAATATCAATTTATGGTGAAAAAGAAGGAAGACAAGTTGCAGCATTTAATTACTTGTGAATGTGATTAGCTGCTTGAAAGCGTAAGGCCTGTGTCCTATCAAAATCCATAGCATTAAAAAAAACCCCCTTGCTCTTAAATTTCTTCTCAAATTGGACTCCATTAATCACTGTAAAAGTTTCAAAACCACTTGGCTGAAGATCTGGGATAACAGGAGGTTTTCAGGAGGTCATGCTCTCGGATTGGCATCCTTGACCCTCTGCTGTGTCAGTTTCTGATCTTCTGGCTTCACTCTGGCTGTGGTAACCTGGCTGTCTGTGGGCTGGGCTGTGGTTACCAGTGTGAAATCCTCCCTGGGCTCATGTTCCTGGGGACTGGGCTGTTCAGGAGAGCACAGAAGGGCGAGAAGCAGCACCAATGGCTCAGCCCTGCCTTAAGAGTTCAGCTTCAAAGAAAGGTAGGGCGGCAGTGGGAGGGTTGTGAACCAGCAGAGATTATAACTAGCCCTTTGGAGTCCATGCTGACATTTAAAGGCTTGAGGCCTGCTGTAGAGCAAAGAAATGTCAATCTTTAAAAGAGCGGACTGGGCTGGTTAGTAGGAAGGAATGTCAAAAGAGAGTTTATAGGAATCTCTTAAAGTTGAAGCAAATGTATTTCATTCCTTTGATATGAGCACGTTTCTTCTTGATTTACCTGTGAATGAATGTCACAAGAGCTAGAGCTGGTTAACAGATGCTTGAAAGGACATGGGGGAAGCACAGAGACTGGGGGACTGGTTAACATTTGACTGAGGGCACATAACGTGTAAGCCTGCATTATATTGGAACTAAATCATCCCCTCTGATGTGCTGGGAGCTGGATCTCTGCACTCGTTCTTGTGGCTCAGAGAACCATTGAGTGGTTATTCACACCTAACTCTTTTTAGGATCACTCATTACTCTTATTAACAACAGCAAGCACTACTGAGGAGAAGGAAAAAAATAATATTCTTTCCACAAAAAGGTAAAAACATAGCAGTGAATTAAAGTTCTAAATGATAGGACTGTTAACATAATGCCTTTTGTCTAGAATGAACTATAAAACACACATATATACAATGGAGAAAACCCTGTAAATGTGTAATGGACAAAAAAATATATATATAATAAAACTGTTGAAAGAATGCATTTTCTCAGCACCAAGGCTATCCATAAAATTTTTACAGTTTTCCACTATATAACATTATCCTTCATAAAAAATGATATTTAAAGCAAAAAGGTTGGCAAAAGAAACAATTGGTAGTTAGCGGAAGGACGGGATTACAGCACTGTGCCTTTGCTGTGAATGTTGGAATAGAAAATGAAAAACATTTGGGGCATTATATGAAGCCCAGCAGTCATGCTCCATATGGTTTGAAGAGTTGAGCAATGCTTGACAAAGATTTTATGACTTCATTTTCTTAACATTGAATATTATTCCTTCAATCTAGTCCTCCCACCCCATTCCTTGTCTTAAATTTCTCCTGTTTTTCAGACAAAAGAAACCTGTTTTATTAGTATGTATCATTTATATTGAGTTTAATCACATCTGGTTTAACACATTGTTTTGTTACCAGCAAGGCCTTTCTGAGGAATGCCCTGTAACAAGGTATTGGAGAAAAATTGAGATAATTTGGTCCCCAGACCCTCTAATACAACTTCCTATGTGACTTGGCTTTTAGGATAAATAGCCAGAGTCCTCTGTATAAGAGGACAGGTCAATATTTGTGGGTAATTGGATTTGGAGCACAGAACTTCCTGCCTCCCAAACCTGTGCTCAGACAGATCAGGTTAAAGTTTTATATCTCTTAGACCACATCACGACTTTCGAAAACAAATACTGCTCCCCTCAGTCATAAAATACATACAAAAATTATTTAGTCATTCTTGAGTCTACAATCTACTGCCATGTGTGCTGCCAGCAGTGGAAGTGCACAGCCCTCCCCAGAAATGCCGATGGATTACCCTTATTTTGATTTGACATTTAAATCGTTAGGCACAGCTGGGGATTGGGCCAAGTTGTGCATTTGTAATCATAAGATGAGAATTCCTGCTGCAAAATGGACACCGTAAAAAGAAAGGATATTTTTATCTTCCCTTCAAAAACACTTAGGAGGTTCATGGAGGTCTCAACATTGGCACACAATCTTCTATATAAAGACAAACAGCATGTTTACTGTTACTACAGGTGACCTAAACTGAAAAATTCAAGCCTGGAAACAAACTTTTTGAAAGTCTGAGCATTTGGATCTGCAGTCTTAGCTTGGATGAATCTCTCTCTAAAAAGGAATTACTGTTGTCATTTATTACATCAGTTCACGTACTGTGCTACACAAAATAGATCTTTCCTGAAACATCACTTTTCATCTCATTTATTTTACTTCACAATGAAAGGCAGAGTTCCTCTAACCCTTCCCCTGCTGTAGCCGAGTGCGTGCCCTCACATGTGGATCTCACATGCCGTGGTATTTCAGATGGCATGTTGTGAATTAGGTGGATAGAGTATCACTGGTGGTGTGCTCTATCCCATGGACTCAGTCCACTGGAGAGCTCTCAGCTGGTTAATATTTCATATGGATTCTTTTCTCTTTTCTGTCCAACCATCTCTGTAAACTCTAAGACAGCCGGTCTGGTTTTAGGAGGTAATTTCCTTGCTGTGGATTAAGGATCCATTTGTGAGTCACTCTTCAGGCACTTCAGAAGAGGAGATTTCAAACCTGAAAGAATGTATTGTAAACAGAATAATGTGCTTTCAAAATTAGCTTCTGTACCAAATTATGTATTTACTTAATACACCTTAATGGCTTTTGAAGAAGCCATTAGGCTCGGTTGCGTAAATAGTATATATACCAAAATATGTATTTAACCTAGATAGGGCAGTGCTCCATTGTTGGTTTTCCTTCCTTCTTTACAGAGTTTTATCTTCATGGCCTTTTGAAAGTCTATTATTCCTGAAGAATTTATCCTCCAGGAGATTGTTTTGGACAGTGGCAGCTGAGGGGGCAGGGAGGAGAGGGGGTTCCTGAGTTTTAGTGTGTAGGAAGGAGGAATAGAATTCAGGAGGGCTACAGGACTCTTCAGACTTTGGAGTGGGGAAGGGAGAAGTTCAAATATTATTGAGCAAACCAATTCTCTCAAAGGGCAGGATCCTACAGGGCTGATCCTAACTTAGAGAATAGGAGTGGGTTCATGCATCAGTCAGCTTTGTTTTTACACTGGGCTGGATGTGGATAGTCCTGCATATACAGGAAAAAGATGAGTAGAAAAGAGAGGGCCTCCTCTCTGCTCCCACCACTGAGGTGCAGGACCTGCCCGTGCTGGAGACACTCTGCCATGCTGGGACCCTCATGGGACTCCTTGAGAAGCTCCTCGAGGACCCCTTACACTGTCAGCCTGGTATTTCAAACAGGCATTATATGCTTGGAATTCATACAAAGAACCTAATCCTTCCTATTGGTTCTCCATCTGTATATAAATATAGAGAGGTAGGATAATGACCCTTGACAGTGGCTTTTTAAGGATAACTTAATGGAACAGAATTTATTGTAGGAATATTACATGTGAGAGGGGCACTACACCAGTTGGGACTGGTGGAAAATAAGTGGGGAAATAAGTACAAAGAAGCTGAACCTGCTGTGTTTCACTGTTTAACTGCTACCTCCTGTAACTGGCACAGCAAGTAAACCATATATCTGCTAATGCTGCAGGTGTACTCTCAGCTAGCTCATAATGGAAAAAATATCTGTAAATAACTGCTCAGTTACTGCAAATGCCAAAAATTGCAGTCCATGCTATCCACAGGTGACTCCACCAACCCCAGCCAGGCTCATCAGTTTGGAAATAATAACAAATGTGAAAACTCCAGAAAATGATGTTTTCTAGCTCAGAAAATGCGATGAGAACGAGCAGTTAAGTGCTAAAAATAGAAGTGTTGTATGAGGCCTTGTAATTTTGGCACAGAGTCACAAACTGCAGAGTGAGAGAGGGTGTGGAAGGCGCTGCCAGCACTGGGCAAGAAAGAAATGTATGATGGGCACACAGGGCTAGCCAGGATAAGGGGAGAAGAAAAATTTCTCAAGTTTTAATGGAATTTACTACAGACTTTTGTGTTTTTTAGGGCTCTGAAAAGTTCCTGTCTATATTAATCAGTCTATTAAACAAACACTTCTGCAAACAGTCTGTGCAAACTCCTCGAGCTGATTCACCTGGGTCAACCTGCAAGATGGAAAGGGACGAGAAGACTTATTGGTCTTCTTAAGAAATTAGTTAACTATAAGTACAATCAGCATCATGAAAATGAAAATTAATTCAGATTGAATGTCTGACAGGAGCTATTCTTCTGCTAAAATCTGTTTTTAACAATCCTCTTGCCTATATGGTTTCAGACAGGTGTCTCCAGGTAAAGTAGATTGTGAAATTGCCCTGGCTTGATTTCTAAAAGGAACCAAATTAATCTGAATTTAAATTAGGAAAGATAATAATAATAATAACAACAACAACAACAATAATAAAAAATAACAAATGGACTATCATCTCTTAATGATGCAGTTTTTCATCACTAACTTGGATCTGAGTATGACCATAGAAGTACAGCAGAAATAATTTTGTGCAAATATATTCAAGCAATGTTATCAACTGCAGGCCAAAAATGCACTTGGGGCTGTATTGTTCTTTTTCATTGACTTTTTGTTGACCACAGGAAAAACAGGTTTTAAAGTACAACACAGTAGCACACTCTAAAGGAGTGAGGAACTTGTAGAGCCAGTTTGAGTTGTGAGGGTGTGCTAACTTGTGACCCAGACAGGAAGGTGGTTTTAAAATAAAATCGAAACAAAGAAGTTGTGTTGTGCTTTTTCCATATCCCCTGCAGGAAATCATACTCCATCTCCTCCACTCTTGGCCCACACACCTTCTTCCCATCTTTCTCATTAACTGTGCCCTGCTCTCTCATATCCAAAATCTTGTACTTTGTTGCTTCCCTGGCCCTCCCATCCCATCTGAAATACCTCAGGCTGTCTATTTTTTCCTGTTTTGTTTATTCTTACTCGGTTTAATAAAACTGTAATTTTTTTTCCTGCTTAGTGATTGACTTTAACAAATATTTAGGATTTTTTTTTGTGCCAGATTACATATTTTTCCTTGGTGAAAGGATGAAAAACTGCCCTAGAGAGACTGATTTTACACATTTAAAATGCTTTGTGATTTATACGATTAACATCATGATAGATTTTTAGACATATTTCTTGATGATATGAGATTTCTAAATAACTTGTTGAAAGACTTTTTTTTTTTGCAAGTGAAGTTAAAATATTTCCTAAACTTATTTGCTAAGTTTGACCAGAACTAAAAATATGGCTATGCCCCTTTTGTCCTTGATGAAATAATGTTTTTCTTTTCAGTGTTGGGGGAAGGAAGAGAAAGCTTAGCTGCTCCATAGTTTAGATGAGACACCATTTATAGGGTAGAATTTTGGTACTTCATAAAGTTTCCATCACAAGGACACACTTATCTTTATTAATCTGTAGCTGCTCCCTTAAAAATAGGCCCTTTGCATATCTTTTTTTTCCTCAGGTACTGGGAAATTGTTCATTCCTGGTGTTCCATCAGGCATGTCAAAGACAAATATTTCTATGTGCATCTGTGTTTGGGCCACCCATCCTGAATATGTAGCTCAGCTTTTCATGCCAAAAGTCCTCTGCACTAAATTTCATGCTGCATTTTCTGTGGGTTACTTAAAGGTGCTATTTTTCTTGTATTTAATAAAATGCTTAAACTGAATTGTATTCTAAATCAAATAAAAAGCTTTTTTTTTTTTTTTTTTCAGAACCTGTGGCATACTCTAAGTTCACCAGGTGAGAGAAGTGTTTTTTTACCTTCACTGAAGGACTGTGGTTTCAATAGTAAGAAATTTGCCTTCAGAGCTTCTAGCAGCTTATTGATTGCTAACTTGGCATGTGTTCGTATGTTACAGATTTCTGCAAATTCTGCTCAAATAAATGTTTAGAGACACCATCAAAGACCCGTTTTCATCCATGTTTAAAGATGTTAGATGGCTTCCAATTCTATACATGTGGATATGCACAGTTTAAGAAAAAAATGGACACTGTTAAGAATTACTGTTCCTCAAAAATTCATAAAGATGTCGTGAAATGCTTAGACTGTATAACTTTAATTGAAAGTATTTATCCAGCTCTGATTTCAACAGATGTCTGGACAACAGGGGAAAAATAACCCCCACCCTGTAACAAAACATCATCTGCTTCCAGATTTCCCATGCTAAAGTTTTTATGGCGGTCAGTGGTAACACACGTGGACTTTTCTCTCAAGCTTTTATAAAAACTACTTATCTTTTTTAAAAGACTTTTTTTCCCCCTTATGCAGAGATGCCCTCTGTGTATTGGCTGATTTTCACTTGAAGGTTGAAGACATTTTCACACTGGGGACACCTGTTTTTGAACCCCCATGTTTAAGGGAACTGGGGGAAAAAATACAGCGAAACATTTGGATCCATCTGGTTAGATGTGGGAATGTTATGGTCATCTGAACATCTGGATAAGATGGTAATTGCCACCAAACAGTTGGGCAAATAGTAGATTTGTCCCTGCTCAAGCCTTCTATGGATGGTTTAGAGGAATTTTTTGCCTAATGATGTGCCTGGCCATACTTCTGCTCTTTCTGTCTCCACTCTTCTTCACCACCAGTGGGGATATTCCCCTCCTCCAGCAACAGAAACCACTCCACTGCTCTCCTCAAATAGTATTTTCCTATGAGGCATGCACAAATCCTGTTGTTTTACATCATACTGTCATTGCAGCCACAGGCATATGTCTGCGCTTGTCCCTGAGCAAGAGAGGGAAACATGTTTCCTCGTGCCTGTGCTTGCAGCATGTGTGACCCTCTCTGCTCCCCCAGCACACATCCTGCCTGGTGGGACTCCAACCAGAACTGTTTCCACCTCAGCAGTCGATGTGGAGAGGAGATGGGACTGTGCAAGTGGGGAGCTGAGCTGCCCTGAGGGGGTTCAAGAGGTGCAGTGTGGTTGCCTCTGCATCCAAATTGATGCTGCTTTGGAGCAGAGAATGGCTCAGTGTGAAAATATTCCCCGAGCAGAGCGACTGCGCTGTGTCTGTGGCCACTGGCGTTGAAAATACCATGTATTAGGTTTATAACAAAAATATTGCCTTAGGCTCCATTTCCTAGTCAAAACTTATTTAATAGAGCATTGAGAGCAGCCCAGGGCAAGAGGAAGGTCAGTGTGTTGTGCCCCACGTCTGCTGGGCAATGGCTGGAAACCTCCTCAATGCCACTGTGTCATTTGATGCTCCACGCGCCCGTATCCGGCCCATGAGCACATGCTGAAATTCCTGAGCATGTGCGTAAAGTTAAGTACTTAAATGCTTTGCTGAATAGGAATTGACTGAACATGTGCTTAAGTATCCTGCTGAATTGCAGCATTAATCATTTTTACAGCTGACAAAATCACTGCCCCAGAAAAATATTCTCCAATTAGAATGAGTGGGATTATTTCTTTCATTTGTGTGAAATAAGTGTGTTCCCAGTAGTACTGAACGTGTTCTGTTTTCTGTGATATTAGAAATCATTTTCCATAAGATTTCATATTGCTCAAGAGAAAACTTGAGAAATTTTGGAGTTGATCAGGTCCCTAGATTTGGATTTATATTAAGAAAACATTGTAAGAAAAGACATAATGGGCCAGAAATATGCACTTACTTTTTTTCAATGACTTCACCTAAGGGCAGAAGTTGGGCCACTCTGTTTGTTCATTAATTCTCTCTTGTGGAAGCTACTTTTTCCATATGTGATTTTAATTTGTTTGTGAATGCTGAATGTAGTTTTTCATATGGTAGAGTGCTCCGTTTTTTCCTTATTTCCTTCACAGTCTTTTCATAGTAGAGTTTAAACCCAGAAAAAACCAGCAAGAAAACAAACCCAAATCAACAAACCAAATCCCTTTGTATGTGCAGCCAGTTAAGTAGATAATAATGGTAATTTTTCTGCTCTGCTAATGATAATATTGATATTTGTCAATAACAAATAGCATGCAAGTGCCTGGGTGAACAGAGTATTTTGCACAGTGGGGTTTTATATCTGTACATGGAACACGGAGTGGCGGAGGCTGCTAGAGGCAGGTGAGGGAAGCTGAGCAGAGAATTGCCTCACAGCAGAGAGCCTGGGAACAGCAGAGGAAGAATTTAGTCCCAGCCAAGAGCAGAAATAATCCCTGCAGTAAAAAAGCTGCAGAATCTGTAATCTCAATATCCAGCCCAACAAAAACCAGGGACCTTGGGGCTCAGCTAAGTGAGCTCTCGCTGGAAACGGTGTGGGGCTCACGCAGGGTAATTTGGGAGTGGGAAGGTCCAAGGAAAATCTGCTGGTTGGCAGAGCTAAGCCCAGGCACCCTGGATATTTCCAACCTGCTCCTTAGACTGCTTCACAGCCTCTTCAGGGCTCAGTCTGTTTTATTTTATTAAGTCTGCAAAGGGGACTTTGAGAGGCGTTATCTTCAGGAGATAAATTTACAGCTGCTTTGCTTCCTATATTATATTTACATTTTGAACCTGTGAGTCTGAATATTACCTGTTGGTAAAGCCGACTCTGTAATTATTGATTTTGAGGCTTATGATTGTTCTCTAGACAAGGGGAAGGGGGAGAGGGAAGGATGGTCACAGAACAACCAGCTATTCCAAAACCTTCGAAGGTGAATCGAACAACAGCTCACAGCCCAAAAAATCTGCTGGAGCAAAATACTGAACTCTCTGGTTTACTGTGGCCAGTTTAGGATGTGACCTTTGAGTTTTGTTCAGGCAAATGACTCAAGGTACAGCTAGAAATGTTTGTAAGGTGTGTCATGTTCATTTTCAGAGGCCCTGACTGGAAGAGGGGCCTGGTTGTGGACTGTCTGAGTGCATTGGGTGCTAAATCTTGGCATGAGGGTGACTGGAGAGAGCTTAGCTACTTTCTCTTGGGATTGCCCGTGGTTCTCACTCACTGCATGGCCCCAAAACAGCTCTGAATATGGGCAAGTTCAGGGTTATCCGTCCCTGGATGCCACATACATCCAGCTCCACTGCTCTGCTCACAGGATCACAATCTGTTATGCTCATAGTCACTACCAGATCCAAAGGAGACAAGATTACCTTTTTAAACAAAACAATAAAGCAATAAACAAACCATAAACCCAACACTCCAGATGTCTCTCCTATGTTAGATAACATTAAACCAGAGAACAGCCGCAAACACACACATTTTTCTATTTATTGTTTTAGTATCAGCTAGAAAATATTTCTATAGGAGTGTCCACACCAGAAAAATCCCAACTGCTTGAATCACAACCATGTGGATATTTTATCTTCCTGGGGCTGAATGTATTTCCTAAATAACACAAAAAAAGTTTGCAGTTTGCCTTACTTTTCACTTGAATCTTCAGCAGCAGCACCAACATGTGCAATCCCCTCCCCACTTGTTTTGCTTGACATGTTTCATGTTACAGAGTCTGTGTGAGAGACTTTGAGAGGTGTTATCTTTGATAGAGGAATTTATGGCCATTTTCCTATCTACCGTATGTTTACATTTGGAACCTGTGTTGAACATTTGTTATACTCACTTGTTGTGTCTTGTCTTAAATTAGATCATAAACATTTTGAGGCAGGGACCACGTCTTCCTGTGTATTGCTGCTCTATTTAGGCCCTACTGTTATGGATGTGGAACTGACTGGGAGTGATTGTAACAATAAAATAATTCTGCTAGGAATTCTTTCGTCCTGATAAAGAAATGTGCAACTCTTGTTATCAGAACATATCAGAGAGTAGGGTGCTTAAAAGTGGTTGTAGAGTAGTAATCACCTTTGCAAATGCTTTGAACCTTGGCGTTAAGAAAAGGAGAAGGACAAAAGTTATATTTTGATTTATAGAGAGTCCTGACAAAACCACTCCCAAAGTTGCCAGTATCCGAATATTACCCACAGGCTTGCACGTGCACCTAACAAAGGTTTTGGACAATTAGCCCTAATTGCCCTTTTCTAATATTCTGGTTAACAGAAAAATCTTCATTATAAGAACACACGGCTTGTAAATGAAAGGGATGAAAGCTCATGAAAGGACGGAGGCAGACCATACGTCATCCCACACCTAGGCACAACGGGATGCATTAAGGAAACATTTATGGAGAGGCATTCCATCAAGTCGGGGTGTCAGAGGACATATGGTCTCTTTCACCATTAGCTCGGTGAATTTCCATAACTTTCCACTGGTCCATATTAATCTCACTTTGTGTGATGCTCATATTTGTTTGATATAATTTGAGTTTTGTGCCGAAAATGTCCAACTGCATATGTGAAATTTACGGAAGTGAATAACTAAAAATCACCTATTTGAGCTTGCTATTGCAAAAGAGAAATTAAAAAAAGAAAATTTGGGTCAAGCCGAAAAAAAATTCAGCAATCAAGACAAAAATTAATAAATACAGGCATGAATACATAATTTTGTCTGTATGGATACCTACTTGACCCTGTTTCCTGACTAGAAAATATTGTTATTATGCCTTTGAAATATAGTGTAGCATATTGGTACCAATGTGTTTGGCATGTGAAGATCCATCTGAGTCATCACTTGTGATCCCAAAGATATCACTGGGGTACTAGTAGCTGCTAAGAAAATATGTGTATAGAGAGGCTTATGATGAATATCAAGGCAGGGGATCATGGAACCAGATAAAGGTGACAAAATGAAATCTTACTTTTAGTCCTTCTAAACCCAGAGTACCACAGAATATCCTGAGTAAAGGGACCCACAAGAACCATCAAATCCAGCTCTTGATACGGGTCCAACAAGATCCACTTCCATGTTTTGACTCCCAGATGGCTTTGGGGACCTGCTGGAGTACCTAAAGCAGAGGGGAGTCTTCCTTCTTTTCTGGGGCTTTTCTGCACTCTCCTGTGCAGATCTGTCTGTAGGATTTATAAATTTAGGTAGAGGAGTGTGTGCCAATCCTCTGTGTGGATCTATTGTCATCTCAGAAGATATCACACAGACACCATTAAAAAGATATTGAAAAATAGTTCCCATATATATGATCCAACTAATTAACTAGAAGTTATCATTATTACTTTTTAAGATGTGCTCTTTTGGTTTTTGGGGTCTTTTTGGCATTTCTTCAGCTAAACAATGATTGTAGCCCAAAATCTCTGCGAGGGAAAACTTGAATATAATGATGTTGTGTTTTTCTTACAAATAATTGAAATAATACTAAAAATTCCAAGAAGCCCTAATGCTGCGGAGGGGGAGAGGGAAGGAATTTGTGAAAGTGCTAGGTGGGAATAAGAAAGCTTTTAAGACAATCATTATAATAATACCGTCATAATAATAGCTTTATCTTGAGGAAAAAAAATCATCAACCAAGCAACCACCATTGAACCTGGGACTAAAATAATCTCTCTGAATTTTCAATTGTCTTAAAGCACTGATGTTTTCTAAGGTTAAAAAAAAAATCTAACAAGAATATATGTCTTGGTTTTATCATATTACCACAACATTCTGTTTTTCATGTTACTTCTCTCCTGTTTTAGACCCTTTACTTAGGCTCCCTGAAAAGCCCCACTCCTCTGTCAAAATGAGTTGAAGACACATTTGGGTTGAACAAAATATTGGTGTTGTTAGGAGTTTAAAATCAGGGGTCTTTCCGTTAATGTTCAGAAGCACTGATGTAGAAGAACAGGAAAAACCCCTGTGTAGACCTATTCTGTTACATTTTCCTGGCAGAGAAAATGTTAGGATGTCATTCTGCTGTATACTCACGTGTGACACTTCTGTGTTTAACACATGGAAAATCCCTAACATGTTTGCACAAAGAATATTGTTATTCCCTGTACATTTTAGCAGATGCTTACCGGGAGGAAAAAAAAACCCAACCAGTGAACTGAAATTTGGAATGAGAAGTCAAACAACTTTAGATGCTTCACTTAGCCTAGATCTTAACCACACATTGTCCAGTAGTTTAGAATATGTGCATTCAGAGGATCAAGCTATTAGAGAAAAATTTTCCATCCTGAAAAACAGGCTTATCACTGAATCAGGAATTGCCAGTAATGTCTCCTCTGGGATGCTTGTTTTTAAATTGCCTTTTGGGAGGCTTTTATGACTGCATCCACATCAGTGCTGTGATTCAGAGCAGTGACGCTGTTTTGAAGCACATCCCCCAGACTGTCCCATTTACTGTGCAGTAGTTCACTTCCCAGAGTGGTTTTGCAGCGCATAATCTGGATTCTGTTTGGAGAAAACTAAACTGGAGGCTTTGATCCAGGCATGTGCCAAATGTTCTCCAACTCCTACTACAGGAAAAAGAGGCCAAACCAATGACTAGACCTCCTGAAAGCTTGGAATCACACTATGGTACAGTTCAGTTTGGGGATTTGGGCTAAATCGAGTTTAAAGCAATCCTGTCTCTATCTCCCTCACAGTGCAGATAAAGAACCCTCAGCTGCAATCGCTCCAATCTATTGATCTGCTCCTGTGGCCACAGCTGCCTTGAGAAAGTAGATGTAGCCTATGACATCTTGAAAGTATTCCAGATTTTACAAATGTTTTCTGTGTTAGTTGTTTTTCACTTCTCTTTTCCTTGGATCTGGTGCAAATATTCTTAAATGAATTTTAAATGATCTGAGTTTGTGCCCGTTTCTTTTGTTGCAAAATTTAAGAACAACCTAGGTTTTTTTCCCCCAAAGATCATGCTGCACTGTGAAACTATTTGGGCATTTTTTTCCCCTCTTTTCCATTGAAATTGCTGTTTATGGAGATATTTCAGAAGATGATATACATTCCCACTCTCAAAAAGGATGAAAGGAAATTGCAAGACCTGTAAGAAGTTTATCACAACTCTTTTGTCCTTGGGTTTTCAGAGCTGCCTAATATTGCCTTACAACTTAAAATAGCCAACTCCTAAGTCTACTTATACCAGTGGACACCAAAGTTTATGATAAGTACAAGTAACTTGTGATATTTCTATCTCTTGGTAGAACATGTTTGCATTATAGGTTATTTAAATCACGATTTTTAATTCAGACATCCATCTCTCTTGTATGTTTTTCCTTACGTGCTCAGCCTCATTAACCCATCCAGTTGACCTGCATCATTCTCGTGTTGACAAAGATAGGCGTTATGAACCTTAGGATGTCATAAACACCTCTAAAATGTGACCCTACTTGCATGCAGTGGGGAAGGTTTGACAGCATTACACCAGTCATCTGATAAGCTCAGGTCAAAAGTCTCCCAATTGCTTGCCTTTTGTTTGGGTGTCAAGGAGGCAAAAGCTTTTCATGTTTTTAATAAGCAAATTATTGAAACACTTACAGTACACTGCATACATTAACTCTTAGGTAGCTGGTTTTCCTCTGGGGCCATCTTTCCAAAGGTCAGAGGCCATAAATGGAGTTTCAGTTTTCCAGGAAACAAAGAGGACAGTATATTTCAGTAATCTTTTCCTGCATGTAGTTAAGATTCCTCTTTTCTTTTTTTTTTTTTTTTTTTTTTTTTTTTTTTTTTCACTTTGGCTTACTTTCTAGAGGCATAGTAACACTTGCCAGCTAAGCCAGATGTAGCATTTCAACCAAAAAAATGCACCGGATGCACGTTCCAAGTTTGCCAATGGCTATGCATGAGGCTGGAATGTCAGAGCAGGAGCAGGGGATTAGGAAGATTGTGTTCGTGTTACTCAAAGCAGAAGGAGCCCAGAAAACGTCTCTGGAAGTTCACTGTTTCAGCCACTTTTTCTTCTTAGGTTTAACACGTTTGTTTGGTAACATTTTCAGGCTCCTTACAATCACTCTTTATAGAGTTGCTTGCATTTTCAGGATATTAACCAATTAGTCCTCATTTGTAAGTTCCAGGCTACTTTAGAAAGTCTGACTTTAATTTCTCTAACAAAAAGAAAGTAAAAAAAAGGGACTTTTGCTTACCTAAAGAGATATTAAAACAATGGCAAACTACCTTGACAATGTCTCCTGTTATCCTCTCTTCCCCAGAAAAGCCTACAATTTCTTAATTTTTCCCAGCAAAAACTGATTTAATATATACTCAGTATTAATGATACACCTATGGCTGGATTGATCACCTACATTTCTGTTCAGATGACCCGGTATAACTGTGATGGAAGAAGTTAAACTCCATCTCAATTTCTATGACTATGTAGTGGCTTTCCTAACTTGCATTTTATACTTATTTAGGCCATTATGTGATATCTGCCATCTAACAACTCCCATTTTCGATCCTCAGCCCCAAAAGCAGGCCAAACAAGTGGGTGAGCACCTGCTGACTCCCTTTGCAGACTCAGAAACCAAGGACAAAAAGTGAATTGAAACATCAGGGAAATACACATCCTTACAATACGGGGAGCTTTAGAAGAGGGACTTTCATTAACTTCATTAACTAGACATGGACACCTTCTGTCTCCTAAGGCAATTCCCAGTCTCCATATTCACAGAACGTTAGTAGATGTTACTTTTACTAGACACCTTCCTCAATTAGGTTCTTCGAGTGGACAAATAAATCCTTGTTGTTTTAAATTTATGTTTTTGCCTGTCTGAAAATGCTTCTGGTGCTTTAAATCCAGAATCAGATTGTGGCACACTATAAATGCAGTTCAAGGTGTGCTCTACTGAAACTCGCTGGATGCTGTGAATTTCCAGGAGGAAGGTTGTTGGAAGTAATCAAAGCTACTGAAGCAAATTGACTTCTCAGACCTGTGGTCAGATGAAAAATCAGGTCTCCTACTCAGCACGATACTGACAAGAAGAAAAAGGGCTAAGTGAATAGAATATTCAAGAAGAAGGGGAAAGATACTCTTCTTTTCATGTAACTGAAAGTCTGTAAGCATCTTTAAGTGATGCTCATCATCTCATTTCATACAGGTTTCACTCTTGACATCTAAACCAGCAGCCACAGACTGTTTCTCTTGCAGACTTAAGTAACTAGTGTCTGGAACATTAAACATTCAGCAAAACCCCATAAAATGAGACAAGGAGCTGTAAAACACTGGCTAGAATAAGCTTTTCCTGCTACAGGCCATGCAATCCAGGCTAAACTGAAGGCTGCATTTTGGGAAGCATCTTCCTTTAGCCCAGGTCAGGCTAAAGCACTTCATTCTCTAAGGTTCCATCTACAGCTCCATGCACAAATGCTCTGCAATTTACTACTTAACAGATATCTAAGCTGCATAAAAGACATAAGAGATACAGCCATGAGATGATTTTATCCCCTCTGCACTGGTTGGACTGCTTTCACTCTAAAATGAAATAAAAAATGCAGGGAAAACTGCCTTATTAACAAAAGCTATTAAAGTAATCTAAGCATCACATTAAGCTTTGCTTGCGCAGCAGTAGACACAATAAGAAAGACATATTATAGTCATTTAGATGAGAGATAATTTACTATTTTTAAGATCTTATAGCATCCTTGCTCCAAAGTTTTATCTTTTACTCTTTGCTGTATCTGAATATTGTGTCCCCTCCCCAGCTCTGATTGCTGAGAAGCGTAACCACTTTTTAGCTGGAAAACCTTCCTCGGAGTATGTGTTGGTTCTTTGCTATCAAACTGGGTGGTTGCGCCTTTAGGGATCTTACAAGGGTTTATCCTAAGCCTGGTTTGTTCAGTATTCTCCAGCCTCTAGGACTGTGCAATAGAGCATGGCCATACCAAATTTGCAGGTGGCTCTGAGCTGCCAGGGTGCAAGCAACTCTGGAGCAGGATTAGAATCCAGAATGATTCTATTAAATTTCAGAAGTGACCACCATTTCAATAAAGATGTCTTGAAAGTACTACAATAAAAAGGGGGAAATTTAAAGATACAACTGGTGCTCTGCAGAAGTAAATTGGAAGGTTAGAGCTGGACCACAGACTGTAAGTCAATAGTAGGATCCTACTTCATCCCAGGATGAAATAGGAATGTGTCACATATTCCTGAGGTTCTAGTGAGATTTTGACTGCAATTTTGAGGCCAGTATTCAGGATTTCACTTCAAGGCACAGACAAATCCGAGAGAGTCCACAGGACAGCAACTAAAACGATGAGAGGTTTAGAAAAAGTGACCTATGAGGAAAGGTTGAAAGAACTTGGTTTGTTTAGTCTAGAAAAGAGAAGGCTGAGGAGGTACATGATAACAGACTTCAAATATTTAAACGGTTGTTATAAAGAGGAGGGGGATCAATTATTCATGCCACTAAGAATTGGACAAGAAATTAGGGATGTCTTTAATTTGCAAGAGGAGGATTCCAGTTCGAAAGCTTTCTGATGGCACTCGAGCACATTAACAATTTCCACAACCTCCCTGGATAGTAAAGGTTTTTAAGAATGAGTTGAACAAACTTTGTAAGGGTTGTTTTAGATCTGCTTCTGCTTTAAAGCAGTGCTTAGGACAAACAACTCCTCAAAGCCTCTTCTGGCCTTATTCCTATAGTGTGTAATATAGATTTGTAATGTACACATCCCTGTGTAATTATAGAAGTGCGAAATTAGTATCTGAAAACACACTCCTTCTTTACTTACTGCCACAGGTACGTGATGGAGCTATAGTGGGGAAATATCCAGACTTTGCTGTTTGCTAAAAGAGAATTGCTCAAGAGTTTTAAAAACTATTTCTCAAAATGCAGCAGTGGAAAATCAGAACTCATGCCTGACCTCATCTGACAGCTGCTACGGCCCTTATAAAGGGATTAACAACCTGGACATAAAACAAAGGTTATTGCCAGTCATTAAGGTGTGATATCGCTCAGCACAATTAGGACATGTCACAAGCCTGCATGGGGCTATGCCTGAGTGAAGAATTACAGAGAAAAATGGTGATTTATTGGTCTCTGTGAAGAAAGCCTGACACTGTGATGTAGGGAAGGCTGAACAGGGCTTGGAAATGTCCTGAGAGAAGCTGGAGGCCATTGATGCTGTGCTACGAGACATTCACCTGACATCATGCTTCCTTGTATTTTTCACTATCTACATTGCATATATATATATGTATGTCCTCATGGAATCCTTTATATCTGGGAAATATGTCTGTAGGTTGCTGTGCAGCAATCAACAGGAAAAGCTGAGTCCTGATGCTGTCAGAGTTTCTGGCTCTGAAGGTTCCAGATGATGCCTCCCACCCCAGACAAAATCTGCTTCTCAGCTGAGTCAGGAGGCACTTTGTTAGCTTGATTCTCCAAATCTGTATTTAGCAACTTCCACTCTTCAGAGACACATGTGAAGAAGATTATAACTCATGATAGGTCTAAAGAAATAAAACCATTGAAATATTATTGGTTATTTTTCATAGCAACTTAGAGGCAAGCCCATGTGTTTCAACTATAAATGAATGAGTTAGCTTATAATATGTTAAGTTCTTTTTATTAGTTGATTAATTTTTCACTTAAATTCTAAAAAAGTCATTATTTCTTCAAGTTTAAGCTTTCACTTCTACCGCCTTCTTTCGTAGTGCTTTTCTTAATTACCTGCAGCAATTTGCATCAGCAAGAAGCTAAGAATGCTTTGCATGTCTTTAGTGCCTTCCCTCCTCCCTAGCTATTGATGTAGCTACACAGAGAGAGCTCAGCACTGTAGCATCTGGCATCTTGAATCAGCCTTATAAACATTAATTAAATAAACCTCTCTATGCTTCTGACAGGTGATGAGAGCTCTTGACCTCTGATGAGAGCTCGGGTGCCCATTTTACAGGTCGAGGAACTAAGAGCATATTTGAATTGTGAGATTTGCAGGTACTTCCCGGCATCCAGGTTCCAGGTGCACGCCCTGGCCACATCCCAAATCTGTGCTGGAGCAAAAGCCAGGCTCTCTCTCCCTGAGGACCTCGGTTTCCGTAGGAAGGAGCCCTGAGTGCTGGTGTGGGGAGGGCTGGCAAGCACGGCTGGGTGTTGTCAGGCTGTGGGCTGCGCTGCAAAGCCTTGTCCCCACAGTCTAGACAAAACCAAGGCGACATAATGGATTTGGAGGAGGCTGGTGGTGATTCTGCATTAAAGGTGGGAGTAGAGAAAAAAATTTTCTTGGCTTCCTCCTCACGCAATTCCTCCCATTATTTAGCTATCAAGATGACCACACTGGTTTTGCACATTTAACAAGTCCAATGCAAACAAGGTTCTTTCCCCCTTTTTCATCAACTTCAAGATGTTTTATTTTCAGGGGTCTACAAAGGCAAATGTACAATTCAAATAAAACCACAGCAGTGACTGCACAGTGTAATAGCCTCACTTCATTTTGGAGCAGAGTTCGGAAAATGTGGATACAACCTAAACTAGTAGAAAAGTGCAGCTCATTCTCTCCTTCCTCCTGGCAGCTTTAGGCAAAGGCCACAGGCAGCAGAGTCTTCTCAAGCCCATCTACTCTAGGAACAAGCTGGAAGATGGCTTGCAAAACACCAGCACCTCAATGTTGCCAGATGTATGTTCTTGCTTTACGATCTCCAGCATGTTTTAGCAATTAAATCCTGTTTTTCCTGGATGAAATATCAGTTTGTCAGCCTGTGGACAATTACAATAGATAGTCATGGGGCACTGTACCAATTAATGCACTTTAGACATAATAAAAGGGGCTTTACCTTCCAAATTAAAAGCTACATTGCCAGTAACAGCCATTCTTTCTTTGACAGCACACTGGCCTTTCCACACTCCTATTTAATGTTTTTCCCATTTTTCCAGTATCATATTTTAGCACCAGGCTATTGATTGAGTGGAGTGGTCAGACAAGGTCCAGTGAAGTCAAAGAGCATCATTTCACTGGCCTCTTCAGAAGTGCCGGATTAGCCCTGTTGCCTAAGATTTAAGAATGGATCCCTATCCAGAAAAGCACTTTAACACGTGATAACAGTTAAGCGTGTGTTTAAGTGCTTTTCTGAATCAGGGCCCATATAAGGCAGCGTGTCTACCAAACAATTCCAGCTAGTTCAAATATTTTTAACAGGAGTTAGATTTCCTTTAAAATATATAAGCAGAATTCCTTCCAATATTGAAAAGACTTACTGAATTCTTCCCTTCAAACAATCGTTTGGAGATTTGCTTTGTTATTGATATAAAGATTAATTCAAGTCGCAAGGAAAAAAAAAGTGTTTATGCAAATATTAAATGCCTGAAAACTACACCACAGCTGTTTAATTTTGGATGAAAGTCTTGGCTTGTTGGATAAGATGCATCACCATCTATGAGATTTAGGAAACATCTTTTGTTACACGGTTATTTCAGTGGAAATGTATTCTCCAAAACCTTATTTTCCAGAACAAATTCACATTTCTTCACATTTAACATTGTAAAAATATGAAAAGCTTCTTGGCATGTGTATTCCTTGTCAAAATGAATCTAGAATGAGATAGTGACAATGAGGAACAAAAGTTTTGGGATAACTTATGCCCTTAAAATTTTGCAGCAGGAGCCTTTTTGTTCTAAATACAGGAGAGCTACAGTGAGAGGGTTCAATATTCCCATAAAAGGTGGCCACTGAGTGCAACAAGTGCAACAGGATGATTTAATTTCATATGTAAGCAATAACTATAAGAAAGAGAATCTTCCTATGCTGCTTTTTGTCTTTTGTTTCGTCAACTTCAGACCATGCATCATCTCTAATGAGCTTGATAAAGCATAGTAAGGAAAATGGGCCATAATTCATCATGATTTCCGTTTCAAAAGTGACAGCCAACTTCACAAAATAGTCCATTTTGCAACAAAAGAAAACCAACAAATGATAATGGAAACAATATCCTCAAATGAAAACTTAAAGTCTCCTCAGATCCAACTTCCACTACGGAAAGGTGGGATAGGTTTTGTTAACAGTACCCACAGATCCTCTCTAGTTCGTCTTGTAAATAAAATATTTGATTTTTTTTATGATGTCCACCTCAGAAGAAACAGCACCCCAAAATTTTATTGAGTAATATGAGCTGATATATGGAGAAAAGCAGGATCAGCATTTTAAATTGTTGGAAAATATAACATTAAATTTAATTATTTCCCATAAAAAAGCTATGGCCCATGCTGCAATGGAAGGTATAAATAAACTGCATTCAATAACAATAAAGGAGCAATCTGTATGTTTTGGGAGCTTCTGAGGAATTTTTACTTCTTTGTGCAAATATCCAAACTATTTCAGCTTTTTTTTCTGGCTGCAATCCTCTTTTAGAAATCAGTCTATATTCTCTCTGGTACCTCTGAGTCCTTTAGATATCACACCCTTCACCTTTTAAAATGCACCTTTAATCTTTAGACTTTCAAATAATTTAGTTTCATGGGAGGGGTAAGGCTTTGTTTGGAAATTTAATGGTAGTTTGAAAAAAGAGGCAAAGGAGAGGTGAAGAGTGACAGAGCAAGGCTCAGCACAGGAGCCCAACACCCTGAACTCCTTCACTTCCCAAAACCTGACCAGTGTCTTAAATATTTGTCCAGTGGCGTCAGATCTACTGTACACGATGCTGATAGACCTTTAATGGTTTTTTTTTTTTCAGGATGTGTCATCTCCTTTCAGAGGTGTGATGGATGGAGAACATTATATTGCTACTTGGAGGTGAATGATCACTGCCAGAACAGGGTGTGCTGGTTTGAGGTCGTGCAGAAGATGTCCTTTACGGGGCAGAAGACTGGTTAACAGCCTGTCCATGCTGGTCTCCTGGGCTGAGCTGTTGTATCCCAAATTGGAAACAAAACTTGCCAAGGAATTGGGAGATGCTGCCCTTCAAAAAGGCAGGATGTCCCCTCTCCTGGGGGACCGTCTGCCAAGTGTCCGGGAAGTCACACCCCACCTGAATTGGGCTCACAGTGTTGCTGTTTCAGAGCATGAAGCAAATAAGAAAAAATCTGGTCTCTGGTGATATCTCTAGTGAAGACAGAGCAGGCATCCATTTTCTGTGAATACTTTAAAATAGTTTTAAAAATTAAAATCAACTGTTTGGAAAACACCAGTTTTTTACTGGTTGATGGATGGACAGGGGTATCGTTACTGAAACAGAAGAAACAGCAAAGACTGGTGTCAACGTGAATTTATGTGAACCTTCTAAGAAAAAATTATCCTAAAATTATACATAGGATCATTCTTTTATAGTAGTTAATTAACATGTGGAACTCACTGCCACAAAATACAGTATCTTTGAGGCATGAGTTTAGCGGGATTAAAGGGATTTATTAAACACTTATATGGATAATGAGACCATCCGCAGCTACATTACACAGGATGAAACCATACATTAGGGATATAAACAATTATGCTTCAGGATAGAAGTCAACTACTGACTAATAGAGTTAAGGAGGAAATTCACTCCATAATTATCCAGGATTTTATGCACCTTTTCTGAAAGTTCTACTGTGAGCACTGTCATGAATGGGATACTGACTTACAGGAAATGTTGGAACACAGGAAATACAGGAAAAATAATGAAATTATGATTTCTTTTATGTTTAAAGATAATGTCTTATTTTTTCCCACTCTATTAATGATTATTACAGTCTGTTATTAAAAAAAAAATTGTGAATGAGAAATGAAAAATTAATCTAAGACTTATTGAGTCTTCTGAAGCAGGCCCCTGCCTCCTTCAATATAAGAACTGAATATCATCTGTTGTTCATAAATTTTCTTTTAAAGTTAAAATGAGGTAGAAGGACATGTCTTTAGCTGATGTTACACCTATTTGCATAAATACATTATATGATCAGCACTAGCCAAAGTGAAGGGTCTTGTAGGATCATATAGGATAGAGCACAGCCTACAGAAGTGGAAAGAATGCATTGGATGGGATTGAATTGCCCTTGACCTATTTCAGAACCAAAATATTTTCGGCATCAAATTGTCTTAGAAAAGGAAAGTAAATACAACAGTATTTGTTGTTTCTTTTTTTCCTGTGCTAGTGGTTCTTTCACCAGGAACATATGCAATAAATCCTCTGAATTCTCTGTGGAGCTCTGGGCATGACAGCAGGGAATGTGTCATGTCCCTTTCTGAGCCTCCCTTTTAAGACCTTCTTGCTGGAAAAGGGAAAAAAATTCCGCATCCTCTTACATTTTGTCATCCTCTTACTTGTTTTGGCTGCAGCCTCCTGAGAAGCACTTGTTTGTAGATTCCTGCACACTTGCTGTCAGAAGACCTGAGCGTGTGCATTAAATCCTAAATAAGCACCCGAGGCTCTCACACTTTGCACAGCCAAAAGTTTTAAGTGGAAAAGAAGATATTTGTGGTGAAACCCAGCGTCACGGCAACAGGTTGGTACTTTTCAACAGCTTCCTTCAGCATCTTTTGTTCCTCCAGGAGAGGAGTCACGGGCTCTAGGTCACCCCTGCTTGTGGTACAGGAGCAACTGTACTGTCTGAAATGGCATTTTGGAGCATACAGGCAGAGGGCTGTGCAAAGAATACCCAGCTTTTAAAAAGAGCCTATGCACCTATACCTCTGGGACCAGCATCAAAATCACCAAAGTCAGTGGAAACACTCCAGAGAGCTCTTCTATCCACCAGAAAGCACAACTATGACTTGAATTAAAGATAAAAAAGCAATAATAAGTAGGGAAACAATGAGAGGAGCAGGTGTTCAGCCTATTTGAAAGGCAGAAAAGCAAACTTTTATGTTCTAGCAGTGATGCTCTGCAATGAAGCTGAAGTCTGTCAACATCCAGATATGTTTCACACTGTATGTTTGGCATCACAACAGGTGGTTACTGCCAGATCTACCAATGAAGAATATTCCAGATTTGTCAGCTATTGCACAAAGTCTTTCCACCAGATGAATTGGGTGTATTTGGCAGCAGTCAGTTAGTAAATAAAGAATGATCTGGAGTTCATAACTATTGTAGCTTTAAAAAGCCAGCTAAATAACATTGTATTTCAGCAGTGACATTCCTCACCCAGAATGGAAGTCCCAGAGAAAGCAGAAAAGCAAGAAACCTCTGACAGTCAATAAATCTGGGCAATGTTGAATGAAATGGTTAAATAAGTAGGGGACTCATTATTAAAAATGTTCTTTAACGGGCCCTTTACCTTTAAAGAAGAAGACTGAGAAGTGAGGTAAAGCTTCTGTGCAAAGATAAATCTGGTAAAACTGCCATGTTAATGTCCAGAGATGGTGTGTGTGTACTCTAGGGCTGATTTTTTTTTTGTACTCTGCTTGGTCTTTAACCTTCTGATTTTCCACTATGTTGCACAGTCCCAATGGAAAACTTCAGGCTGCTTTTACCTACAAGCACAGCTTTGGCTAAGAACAAGGTTTCAAATTGTAGTCTGCTGGGATTTTATTTTTAAAGAAAATTCCTTGTTCACTAGAAATTTGCTGACTGCTTGGAAATGGAAACTGTTTAAGGAATGATCAGTTTGGATGATTTTCCCACTTTGATAAGAATCTGGGAAGGAAAAAAATTGAAATTGCCAGCACATTCCTTTCTGGCATTTTCAAAAGAAAAGCAGCCCAGTGCTAGTACCTACACAAACAGTTCAAAATGGTCAAAACAGCTGTTTCAGTGGCTGGCTTCCTCTTAATCTCTTGTTACAAACCCATGCTTTACTTTTGTATTTTAGGTTTGCAATCCCATTTTCCTCCTAACAGCCTTACCTGTGTTTCATAACCAAAAAAAAAAGGCTTTGTGTTATGCAACTTTAGGCTAATTTGTCTCAGTTTTGCCCTTGGATCAACTATTTTGTTGCTTTCAACAAAATATTTAAATACACTGGGCTGAGCTAAAGATTCTAATTTGATGTAATTTATCTATAAAGCTGTTACATTCCATTTAAAGTAGTATTACATGATATCAATTGATGCTGCTAAATTCCCAGCTGTACAAACCTGAGGAAGAAGCAGTAGCATGTTACATATGACACATATGTTTTTGCCATTGTAAGGCCCAGTTTTAAGGGAAACTGTGTTTTTCAAGACCACAGCTTCCCCCTTTGCTACAACCGACAGCATTGCACCAGTGGAGCCTTATTGGTGTTTGTTTCAAGCATTAAGTAACCTTGGGGAAGCCTTTTTCTTCCTTCTGCCGTCCTTTCGTCCGCTCACAAAGCAGGTTTCAGGTTTGGGCCTGCTGGTTGAGGGGAATGCTTAGCTTGCCTATTTAAAACACAACTGGATTTTGCTATTCAAATGTAGGAAACCTAATTACACATTGGTAAATTCTCTTCAGTCTACCAAACACAGAAAAAAAACAGTGACAGAAACTGAAAGGCCAAAAAAGAGAAAAGAGTCCCTAAGACCTAATGAATCCAAACTAAACACCTCTCCACAGAAATGTCAAACATTTCTCTTAGCACAAAACAAGGCTTAAAGAATTCCCTGCTTTTGTCTCTGGGCTAATTCCTTAAGCAGAGAGGGGGATTTTCTTCTGGGAGTGTTATTTCACAAAGAACTAAACAGCAAATAAACAAAAGACTCTCAAAGAGTGAGAGAGTATAAATAAAATTCATGACTCCTTAAAGAGTTTACACTGAAAGAATGTGGGGGATTATTTACAATTAAAGCATAGTCTGTGGAATACAGTTATTATTACAAAAATGAATAAGAGGGTATTTCATTTAGCTCACAATAAGAGTGCACCTGGGTCTTCCCCATTTGTTAAAACTGGAGAAAACTCACTTGCCCTCAGAATCATCTATTTGGTCGCTTTGAGCAAACTCTTTCTCAAGTCCCAGTCTGGGTAATCCAGTTGAAAAACCTTGTTTATGAAGTTGCAAATTATCTATGTTGTAGCTACAGAAGGTGCAAAAGGAAAGGACAAAAAACAGGGAGAGAAAAACAGGCAAGTTGAGAACTTCCCTCCTTTAAAAGGGGAAAAACTTCTCCAAAGTATAAGTTTCTTCTGCTTTTTAATGAAAAATACCCTTCAAATCCCCACCCCTTGAGCCAATCCTACAGAATTAGAAAAAACCTTGTCAATAAAAAGGAGATTTTTAATTCTTTGAACTTAGTAGAACACAATAGTAAAGTGAAAAATAACACGAAAGATAGAAAAACTTGGGGCTACTCTTCCTTCTTCCTTGCCAAGTGGAATATGAAACAAAGGAGCAGGTTAATAATGGAGACAAGGTTGGCTGTGGGAACAAATACAAAATTTCACTTCCAATAAATTAGGCAGACACAAATGAATGGTTATTAAGATAAAAAAGCATAGGTTGAAGAAGTCACTTGATTATAAATTATAGAGCAATTAGTCCTCTTTCCCTGCCTTTTTTTTTTTTTTTTTTTTTTTGACTAGGCATTTTGTATTCTACAGCAAATGTGTCATAAAACAATGCTGATAATGATATTGAAAGCCAAGGCATAGTGGCCGAACCTGAGCTATATATATGTATATATGTATGTGTTTATTAATAGGGTTGTGAGTGACATAGAGGGTGTGTACCCATACGTGTGTATGTATCTCCATGCGTGCACATTCTTGTGGGTGTTCGTGGATGTCCAACTACAGCATAAATATCACAAGGAACATACATGTGCAGTTCTATTAATTCCTTATTGAAGCAATATATTAATACAAATTAAAAATGAAATCTATATGAGTGTCATGGACCGTACTATATCTATCTGACTACATTATGTCTCTCTGTCGTGTTAAAAAGAAAGCCTTGTAACAGAGGTTAGGCCATGGAGGCTTATTTTGTGTGCCTGAGGGACAGAGATAGAATTTAAAGCTTTGCTGAATTTGCAGCAAAAGTTTTGATTGAGTCTTACCCTGCCATGCCTGTCTCGGCAAAGTATCCGAAACATTTGGCTGCACGCGATTAAATGAACAGTATTTATTTTTAGCATCTGCTGCCCCTGACTCAAACTTTGCTACTAAGAAAATTCAGCTCTATGGAAAAGAATTTGAATTCCAGCTGGGCAGTTTTCAAAATAAGATGAAAAGTTAAGCAGGCAATTGGTGTGTATTTAGGGCTCAAAACACCTTGCCTCCTAAGAAGTCTTGAAGGAGTTAATCCCTTCTCAAGATAATCCACTAAAGAGCATCCTTCATTATGATGTTAAAAGCAAGGATCAGTGCTGGGGGAGTCTAACAATAGGACAGGGGTGCTTTTCAATCCCCATCACATTCTTCCCAGGTTAGAAACAGAAACTGCTGTTATTCCAGCCGAAAAACAGGACGGGTTTCTCTCCTGGTGTTAAATATTCAAATTTAAAAAGGGAGGGGAAGGGAAAAAAAAACCAAAAAGCAATGGCTAATCCACTGCATTAACTAAACTTCTCCCTTATTGGGTGTTTTTCTGCCAATCTTTCTAACTTTTATGACAAGGTGGTAAATATGGAAGGGCTGTGTCAACATAACTCACAACTCTCTTAGGTGTCAAAAGAACTTTTGATAAGAGGCTTGTAAATAATTTCCTGGTGGTAACATATGAGTGGAGAAAACCTGAAGCAAACTGGTCACACTTCACTGAAGGAAAGGACACTACAACATCCCTTTATTCTGGACAGGATTCAGACTTCTAATAAAACACCGGGGAAAAAGAATAAGTACCAAGGTGTTTCATGCTACTTATGCAGCTAATATTCTTAAAACCTGGTTTTTACTTTTTAAAATACAGAGTATCCTGTTTTTAATTAATTAAAGGATAAGAGGAGTGTAAAAATACAGGAGTTTTTTGAGACTTTACAAATATATTTGGGGATGACTTACACATGTGCATACACATGTACTCAATCACTCTATAGTGTAGAAATTATTACATTTTGCTAATTTACCCGAGTAGAAAAAAAACAATGTAAAAACATGCTTAAAGTGGGAGACTTTATCTGTATTTTTAAGACAGTAAGGGAAAAAATTCAACTTTAAAAGAACCTAGTCAGAAATGAAAAGAAGAAAGCTATTACTTTGATAGCTGGCCATAGAGTTGATTTAGGATATGATCCAAGTCCTGTGGATCTCCAATAACCACAATTGGTGTTTGGATCATGTCCTTGGAGTACAATAACAAGTTTTTGTAGCATGCATAATTGATGGGTTTTAAGGAATCTCATGTAAAACATGTTTCATTGTGCCTTGAAAATGTCACCTTAAGGAATTCTAGCCCCACATCAGGGCCAAGAGAGACAACAATAATATTTCAGCCATGGTAATTAAATGCTGTAAGCACCGCTATTTTCCTATTTGTTGTAATTCCAGCTAAGAAGGGCTCTGATTGAGACCTGGCAAGAAGTGGTTGAAAAATTGCTCTTCCAAAGGGGGAAGCTAAAAGAGCACATGACTTAGCTGTAGATAGTAATTTTGCTTCTTTTGTCCAATATAATCAGCAAACGGATGGTAGCTCCAATTCACTGCCGAAGTCTGCAGCAACAGCAGCTGAAGACTTCCAGACACACGGCCTCAGCTTCTCCTTAGTGTAACAGAGCTCTCTGCAGGAGTAAGATCACACGTGGGTTGGAGAAGAGCAGACCTTGCCTCTAGGTTGAAGTCTGTGCTCAATGCAGAGGGGTTGGACTGGATGACTTTTGAAGGTCCCTTCCATTCCAGGATTATAGGATTTCCATCACTCCACAAAACTAGAGCACAGGCCAGCTCTCTTCTTTTCATCAGCTACACGAAAGAAATTGAGTTGGCTCTATGCTTAGCTAATTTGGAGGAGATGATGCTTAAGGGGAAGCATATTTGAGTCCATGGGACCCTTTGTGATGATTTCCTCTTGAATCTGTGTCCTTGATGCAGACCCACCTGGAAGTGTGGGAAGCTCTACTATGTGAAGAAGCAGAAAATATTAATGCTGCAGATGTCTGTTAACTCTTTAGATGCTGCAAAGCCTTCTGGACATGGAATAGTGAAGTCCTGGCTGTTTACAGTGCAACCAGACAAAGTTCTTGTGTTTCTAGACTCATGATTTTGCTTGGACAATGAGTCTGAAAGGGTTTCATCCCTGCTTGCAAGCCCTCCAGAGAGGGAACTCACAGCTGCCCTATTCCCTCCCTGCTGATCATCACAGGAAGAAGGAAAATGCTGCTATTTCCCTACTTTCTCAGTTTTGAGCTCTTTGCATAGGGAGGCGTTGACATAGGAGATCGAGGCCATGGTTCTGCTGTCTACAGCCATATCTTTACATTTATTAGGGGATGTAAGGGAACATCACTCGAAGTACCCTTACCAAATAAATGGCCAGGAGTGGCCTTGCTTACAAATCTTTAGAGGAGGGGATGGACCTTGCCTTTTATGAATATCTTTTTCTAGTTTTAACTTTCCCAAATAAGTCATGGTTATTGGAAAAGTTACAGCTCTCAGAAATCCTGGGATTATAACTCATATACTTTGGCTTTCTCACTAAAGCGGATGAAATTGACACACTGAACATTTATAAAGATTTTCAAAGCCCAAAGGCTTTGACCAAGATGAGTTCTTTGGTTAAAACCAGGCCCTAAATAAACAGAGGGAAAGACACAACCTGAGCCGTTACGGGAGCTCGCTTTTTAGGCGGAGTCCATTTCAGGATAATAGGAATGGCTGATCCAATTCCTACCCGTCAACTGCTTTCAGTTTCTGGAATTAATTTATCAAGCTACGTTTAAGGATTAAAAGATGGCGCCTGACATTTTAGAACACACCAGAAAACCCCAAAAACCCAAACAAAAAAACCTGTCACAATTCAGCAGAATTTGCAAAAGAAAAGAGGCTGTATGGGATAAAGGAATCTAGCCCAAAGTCCTCTTAGGTTGATGATCTCTTCAGGTCACGGTTCAAGTTATCTTGATTTTCAATTGTACCCACCCAAGTCTGTACTCCTTCTGCCTAGCTATTTTTTTTTAAGACTTTAAGTCGCTGCATAAATGCTCTTCTCCTTAATGAGAATGAAAACAACTGGCTTTTATTAATGAATCCCATCTTTTGTGCATAGGTTTTAGTTTCTCTTTAACATCTTGAAAAGTCATTAATTTATTGCTAATTTAAAAGAAAAAGAGAGAGCGATCCTGTTGGTTCGAATGAATACTTTTCCTTTGGTTGAACCAATAATTCAAGCTCCTGATTATACCAATTAAAGACCAATTTGAGGAAAGGCCTCCAGCACTGAGCTGCAGCTGCCATTTAGCCACAAATTATGGGCCTTATATGTGGGTGGACATGAAACTCTTTCAGAGAGAAATAGATTGAGAAATAGGGAAACTATTGTAGGGATTTTAGCAGAAGGGGGACATTAATTGGATACATTGCTTGAAGTCAATCAGAGATTCAGCTACTCTGTGGGCCTTTTGACTTCAAGACCCTTCTCTTTTTGTTCATGTACCTTCAGCTAGATTAATCACAGTGACTAAACAAGCAGAGATATTTTTCAAGGCCTTTTTTTTCGTGTGGCTCTGAAGTAGGGACAGCCTATTCTACAGTGCAATAAAGTCTGAAGATGGTGAAAATAAGTGTGATGGGTTCAATCTCACAATTAATTCATTAGATGTTTTAAGAATACATAAAAGTGATTCTAGAGTGAAAGTTTTATTTGTTGATTTGATATTAGAAGCCACTTTTAAGTTAATAAATGTATTGATTAACAATGCAGTGAAATTATAAGCTTTTGGTATGTTTTTTTTCCTAACAGGGAAAGAAAATGCACTTGTAGAAATGTTTCTCAAACTTTGGACCTGTAGTAACCTAAAAGTGGAAAACACAAGGGCATCAGAACACAGTAAGTGATTCATAAAATTTATAGTGTCGATGCTCATAATGGAAATGTTTTTAAAGTACTGTGTAGTAGTTGCCATTAGACTGTATGACTGTATGTTACCTGAGTTTCATTGTTCTGGATTCCATTATTCCAGCTCATAGAGACAATTGGTGGCACTAGTGGGATTAGACTTGCTCTGTACTCAATCTCTAGTCCTGTGGTAGATTTTTAAACTCTTTTGAAATGTTGGAAGTAGAGTGTGAATAAATACATGAAATAGAGGTTTTGATAAAGAAATGTAATGACACTACATACCTCTATGTTTGCATATATATACATATATATGTGTAAAGGTGTTTACTTCTGAAGCTGCAGTGGTCTAAAAGAAACCTACTTGTGTTTTCTCGTAATCAAATTTAAGGTTTCACTGCTGGAAACCGAGTAAAGTTTCTTGTAGTTCAGCTTGTGCATGAATATTGCTTGTGTGAACTCCATGATGTGACTTCCTTGATATTTAGGAGCAGGTTTTTCCATAATATTAGAAGCCTTGATTTAGGCTGCTTATTTATTTATTGTAATCCCATTGTTATAGCTCACCTCCATTAAGCCAATTAAAATTTTCAAAGCGGTCACCTGATCAAGAAACCAAAATCCATTTCTCAGTTATTTCCTGAGAACTGCAACAAACTCCTCTCAGTTTTTTTCTTGTTAGACTAAATGAATCAAGGGCATGATGTAGTGACTGCAAACACTCACTGAAACAGACACTCACTTGCCTCTCAACTTCTTCAGGTGCTTTTCACAGAATTACATTTTTGGATATTTGTTTTGAATAGAATTAAGAACTGAGCTGTGTTTCATATTTTAAATTAATGAGAGCTCAAACAATCTTCAGTGCTTTCTCTGGCTTAAAATTCAGGTTAAAAAAAAGGGAAAGAGTTCTGTTCTAAATTTCCATATTTCATTCAAACTTGCTAATTTTATCCTGGTTAGGAAGTGGAATTAATAAAAGCTACTTTTGATCCACCCATAGGAGGAAGTTGTGGAAATGCTGTAGGAGAGTTTTGTACTCTTAGAGGAAGAATTTGCTTTGTACAAATATGCTGCCCCAGCTTCTTAGTCTTCAGAGGCCTGTACAGCAGAGATGTTACTCTGGTGATTTCACATTTATTCTGGCAATTATTCACTATGAAAGCAATCGTGAGTTTTCACCTCCACAATAACTAAGTTCTGGTTTTTTTACATCCACCTAATCTCTATTAGGTCCAGGTTCATATTGTGTAAGAGATTTTCCTTTTGCTTCCTAGCTTTTACATGACTATTCTCTCAAAATTTTGGCTGATGAAATGCCAGATATTTAAGAAACCATGTGTTTGGTTTTTTTTAAAAAAATTAATTATTTGCTTTCTTGATACCCTAGAGTCCCCAAATGAGACAGAACTGGTAAAACTGAAAAGATCTTGAATTCAACAGGTGAATCAGAGGCCTGAGAGTGTCTATTCTCCAAAGCTCCCAGGTCTCAGCTTTTGTCCTGAGATCAGCATCTCCCCCCCAGCATGGAGGGGTGGTTTGGTGCTGGGCTGGCCGTGTACCTGACACACCTGCAGGTAAGGGCAGCAAAGCAGGTTAATGCATCTTGTTCCAGGCAGGCAATTTCCTGCTGCAATATCCAAAGTAACCCTTTGAAGCAAATGCCTCAAAAATGAGTATTTTTCCCCAAGAAAGAGTAGTTTGCCCATGGTGAAGGGACAACATTTCAAGCATCTTATGCTATACTAATTAATCTCTAAGCCTTAACATTTATCTCTCCAGTACACAGCATACATATCACTGTGAGTTTCAGTTCTGAAGTCTGATAAAACTAATAAACCAAAACTGCCAGAGGTGGCACATTAAACTGGTAAAATGGTTTTCATCTTAATTGGATATGAGCAGTGTTATCTCTAATAACCCCAGGATACTTCTAATTGGAGTTTTCTTTTTCCTTTCTTCCCCCCACCCTTTCTTTTTTCTTCTTTCTGTTCCTTTCTTTTCTAACACTTGTGTCATTGACCAGTGTTAATATTCGAGTGCCCCCTATTCCAAACCCCCTACTTGATATTTTCTGAAGCAAGAGCCAGCCTGATTTCAGCAGTTGTATTTGTATTCCATTAACAAAGGTGATTTCATGTGTGCTATCATTGGAGATTTTAATAAGATAGAGTTATTGATGTTAGCTAATAATGTTTTGAAAGTTGCTTGTCTTCACTGCCCTGAGATTCACCTCAGGCCAGCAACTTCTCCATTTTCAGATCTTACTGTAAGACAATGCCTGTCATTGTTTTGACTGAGATTGTCATTCTAGTGTGAATCTGTGCTCAGTTTTTTTAGGGTGGCAAAATCATTCTTGTTGCTCCCTGCACATATTTTTAGACTCCTGTGAGAAGAATGCATATTAATTGGCAACACTAAAATACCATGTGAAATTAAAAGGCACCAAAGCTTTCTGCAGCAAGTATCCCTTTGTTTTATTTCACCAGGGTTACGAAGGCAACTGTGGATGTGGATGAGGGAATATTTACAGCAGCAAAGCTCACATTTCGTAGCAGAGGGCAGAGAGATGCATAGGCTGCAGGGGAGATGGCACAGGACTGCTTGGAAAAAACCAATCTGAGAAACTTTAGTTCACTGTTTTTCATTTCTCTTTCTCTTTTTGCTCTTTTACCCATGCAGCCCTAAATTAGCTATTCCACTGTGTCAATTTTATATTACGTTTTCGTCATAGAAAATCAACTTCAATTTCTCTTTTAGCTACACTTGCCTGACAATACAGGAATGCTATTGGCTTCAAACTAAATAAGATGACAAAGAATTAGAAGGATTGAAAGGACAGAAGGTCTAAGAAAAAGAATTGTACTAATAGCATAAACTACCTCATTTTTTCAACAGGGATTAAAATTTGAAGTCTGCGTATGTTTTAAATGTGAAAAATTTTACTCCTGAGACAGATTCAGGATGGTATAATTCATTTTCCTGCAGAACACACATGCATATATACACACAGAACACGTGATAAAGTCAGTACTGTTCCTTCCACCAAGTGTGTTTCTGAGCAAAGGTTACCAAATTCACAATAGTTATTACTTTTTCTATATAGCTACAAGTATCTATGCAGAGCTCATTATAATAATATAGAAATGATACAAGAACAGAGTGCAAAAACATGGAGTAAAAATACAATTGCAATAAATAAAATTAGCACAAAGACATCTTCAGCAATTTATATTTACATTTCAGGCAATTAAATCAGCAATACCTGGCGTGTGGATTAGAAGGGATCAAAGGCCTTTCACAAAAAGAACCTTTTATAGTATCAAAGGCCCTGTGACATCATGTTTGCCTTTTATGCTGAATTAGATAATTGCAAATAATTGTAACTCTGAAAGACATTAATTTTATGGGAGTTTTTTTTCCCTTCACAGGTCAGTATGCAACCCTTTGACCCAACATTGTAGGACTAACACCTTTGTTAGAAAGACAAAGAATATTACTTTCTCAACCAACAACATGCAGAATTACTTTTGTCAATAGTCAGAGAGAGCAGAACAGAAATATCATGTTACACCAACCCTTAGAATAAAATATTTCAGGATTTTTTGTTGTGAGGAAAATAACCAAACAGGGTGGGGTTTGCTTATTTATTTTCTTATTCTGTCTATCTGTCTGTCTATCTATCTATCTATCTATCTATCTATCTATCTATCTATCTATCTATCTATCTTTCATCATTAGCTTTCCATGGGATTTAAAAAATCATATAAAAACAAAAAATAGAATTAGAAATACATTAGACAAGATGACCTGCTTCTCATTTCTGTGCATTTCTTCCTCACCTTCACATCCTCATATTGCATCTGAGCTCATGGCAGCAGGCTAATCTAGGGGGTTTGGGGAGAGCAAATAAGCTTGGTGTAAATCTCCAGTGTTAAGTGGAAAATTCAATAATGAATTTCAGCAACAGACCTCTGCATCCACCAGCCCAAACATTGCAGACAGCATGGTCTGACACACCCACCCTGCTCAACGGGCCCAGGAGCCTTCATTGCACAGGACATTTGGAGGGGCAATAGTTAATTTAAGGAGCTGTCATATGACTCTCATGACATTTTTCACTTCGGGACAAAACAGGACCAACATGAATTTAATCTTGTGCCACGCAATAAAAGAGAAAGAAAATATTTGTGCTGTGGACATTTAACCATCAGCCTTGCTGAGCGTGGAATTTCTGCCAAGGTAGAGTGAAAAAAGGGCAAAAAGGATGCCAGTGACCCTGATGAATACAAAGTCTGTGTTTTTCACTGTGCTAATGAATTGCTCTTGAATGTTTTGCTGTCGAAAGGCCAGATTATTTCACCTGTTCTAGGAAGCAGCTGACATTGCTCCTGCTTCCATGGGCAAGGTGGAGATCTGTTGTGAGAGCTCTGATGCCAGCCTGCAGGGGTGATGCCAGGTTGGGGGAAAGCTTGGGAGCTGTCAGGCAGCCCTACAGCTGTGGGGCCCATGGAAGCCAAACCTTCCCCCTGTGCATTAGCATTAACCTGAAAAAATGACTTGACAAAACACATATAAAATTTGGTGTTTGCTGAGGACAAGGAGAAAGAGAGAAGGGACACAAATAAGGGAACAAAACTGTGAGGAGAATCAGCTGATGGTAATCTCCCAAATTGTTGCTGTGCTTCAGTGCTGCCACAAGTTACAGCCTGCCAAGGGGGTAGGAGACCAAACCAAGATATATTTCCTAGATGGCTCAACTGTCTCAGGCTTGGAGGTTCATTAGGAAGTGAAATCATCCCAGGAATACCAAAACACCGGGAGGCAATAAAGATGGTATAGGTAATGCATTCTGATTTCTTCTAGCATTAACTCATTTAAAAAGCAGTATTAGGTAGAAAAAGAGACTTTTACAAGGTTGTAAAACAGCAAATAAAAATACAGAAAGGCATATCAATACTGGGTATTTTTTGCCTACAAAAAAAGCCAAAGGGACAGTAGTTTGCTTTGTTTGCTTTGTGTGTTTTGCTTTGGGGTAAGTAGGAATAGACATTTAGGTAGGAGTGTACTGGTCAGTGAGTGTGGACTGAACATGAGCAAGAACTGCATTAAATACTGCCCAGGTCAATGATTAATATATTCCCATAAACTTGGTAACCTCACAGCCTCCCCCTCCTCTGCATTTTTCAGTTTAATTGAAATTTATGTGCTACTTTTAAGCAGCTATATAAACAGCCAGAATTATTATACATTTGACAGCAGATAACTAAAAGATTGCATTAGCAGAACAAAAATGTAGTGCCTTTTTTAAACAGAAGCTGCTTCCAGCAAAATGGCCTTGGAAGCTTTAACAAACCTCGTGGTTATGTACTGCACATACCTGGGCAGGTGCTGCAGCTTGGTGCTTTGATCTAACTTAGAAGCTGGACCAGTCTGGAGTGACAGCAGAGACCCTTTCTAAATCCCTATTCTGATATTTTCTGTTGGTAATGAAACAAAACAGTTTTTTTTGAAGTTGAGAGTTTGTGGCTGGCCAGGCCAGTGCTTCTGGCAGCTCATTGTGACTGCAGGAGAGAGAAATGCCACAGACACCTACCCAGGAGGTAAAGACATAATTCCTCTGCTTGTACTCGCTGTCTTTCATTACAGCCCCCAAAATATCTTTGTATGCCCATTATTCCTGTCTGGAGCAGCACCACAGCATGAGGGGAGGCTGCTCAGACTGCTTGGGATGGGGAACTCAAAATACAGCTTTTTTCTCTATCCACTTGCTGTGGTGTCTCGTGACCATCAAAGGTGCTGCTATTTCAGGATCTTCCACTTCCATTGCACTTTCTGGGTGGTTTTGGTGATCATGTGATTCTCACTGGCCTCTTTAATTTTTGGTGTTCAAAATAACGTAAGTGGATCCATGTCTTGTTTAATTATTTCTTTAAAAACTTCTAGTAAATGGGAAAACCCTTATTTTTTGCAAATACCACCATCACAAAGGAGGCACATGAAAGCAGGTCACAAGAGCATTTAAATTTCCATCAACTTAGAGAGCAGGTAGGCACCTAGGTAAGAATTAGGTTTCTAAATACCTTTATGGAGCTGCCACTTTCTGTTTAGGCAATGTGACTAAACCAATCTCTCCTGGGCCTTATAGTCACATACATGAAATACACTGATTGGTTTTCCCCTTCTTCATTTCCTCACAGAAGAGTTTTATATAATTTTTTTCTTTGGCATCAATATAATTTCTTCGGCCTTTGTCATCAGGAAGGTTTCACTGCATGCAGCGGTAGTCAGAAGGCTGCTGAAAAAGGATCTGTTTTATTTAGAGCATATTTGTATTGCAATGTAAACACAGAAATGTTCAGAACAGTATTGCTGCTGCTGCTGCTGCTGCTTCTGCTTCTGCACCAACTGCGAAGCTGAAGGCATCTATTTTCCATGCTGAAAGTCAGCACTGGTCTATTTACCATGATAACCTGCATCCAATAATGTTCAGCTTTTCACTGGAACTTGTCAAGCTCTAAAATATTGTGATAATTTTCCAGTGTTATACCATCGGGTGCAGTAGAATTTCTCCTGGGCTGCAATTAGCCAACAGCTTATGTTAATTTTAATTAATTAACTTAGGTGGATAGTAATGCCATGTAATAAAACATTTTGCTCAGTGTGAAACTTGTCCATCACATTTGTTTGTGACCTAAGTTAGTAATTATGTGTGCTTAAGTCAGTGGTAAATGGAAATAAAATGATTCGTCAGAGGGAAAATGAGGTAATTTGTGTCAACTGAGTTGGCTGATAGTGTTATAAAGGTAAAAGACACAGGAGTGCTGGTTAGAAACTGGTCATTATTTTGTAATCCGAGGAATCTCTCATGATGCACATTCAGTACTAATCAAGACACCATTTTCTCGTGTGAAAAGTCTGTCTTGTAGCACAATAAATCTAACTAACACCCCAGCTAATGTACAAGGTTCAGTAAGAAGGTTGACAGTTGAATTAAGATGAAATTGCTGTCGTCTGGTTCCTCCTCAGCCTTTGCAATCTAACTGATCAGCAAAAGTGAACATCAAACTTGTGACTAATTCTTGAATGATTGAGATAATTCCAACAAATATTGTTCAAAGAATGACTTTTTTTAGCAATGTCTGCCAGTGCATTATGGAAACTAAGAAAGTACTCACACAATATTTACAAAATTTGCTGGGTTTCCCATTCCAGGTATATTTTGGAATTAGCATTCTGCCTCCACTGCTATAGAATCTCATCCTGCTAATAAATTTGAAAATTGCTTTTTCCCCCAGAACTTGAATTTCTATTTAAGTGCTAGTCTCCTGTGTGCTTTATTTCAATTGGCCACTCATTTTTTTCAATGTTGCTTTTGGTTTTGGAGTAAAAGAAATTTGTTGTCTATATTTCTGCAGTTTAGACTAAAGCTAATTAATTAGTTAAGCGTCCAACTATTCTGACTTGCCTTTGATGTCTAAGTTTCCAAGACATAAAAACCCCAACAACCTCAGCAAATGAAAACAAGAACACAGGATTAAAAATCCACCCTGTGGATTATCTGCAGGATTTTTTTTCCCCCTAAAAGGCTCAGCTTTATTTTTCTCTTGCTGGAAAAAAAGTGCTCATTAAGGAGACTGATGATGTTACTGACAGTACCTCTCGGGGCAGCGTGACAAGCCCAGCAGTGGAAGAGTGTAGGTAAATGAGTTTCTTCCACTGGAGTTTCTTGCAAAGTAAAAGAACTCATTTTCTTATTCAAACTTGTATCTGACTCTCAAACTCCCCCCATCTGTTCTTGCTGAACAGATTTCAAGAGGTAAAAACACTTGATCAAAGACCAGTTCATTTCAATACAGTGAGTATTAATTCACTTCATGCTAGGAAAAGAGTAAAAATCCCATAGATTGCCATGGAAATTGTATGTTTGGTCCTGACAAGAGCATGGGATGCAAATAGTAGCAAATAATGTAACTATCATCACATTTACGTGTTAGAATCACTGATGGATGGATTTGTTTAGACATTGACAAGGGGAATTTTTGTTTTGAATCAATGCAAAAAAATTACCTTGACCTGAAACTATGTAGCTCTCTGAACATTTGCATTATTTAGTATTTTTTCAGTAGAACTGAATTCCAAAAGACAAGTGCTATCTGGAAAAGAAATACTGAAACATTTAATCTAGAAAGCACGATTTTTTATTTTTGCATTTTTTCCATGTTAAATAAATTGATTATTTCCAAGAAAGTATTGATTCCTATAAATCTCCCTTCTTATAATAAAATTGTATTTCTTGAATTTTCTTCCTAAAAGGCTTTGACTACACAAGACTTACTTTGCAATAATTTCAGCAAATTGATATGAGCTTTTTCATACCAAAGAAATAAAAAATTCATCCTGGTCTTCCAATAACCAAATGGAAAACCAGCAATTTGGGGCTCGGTTAACGTTCCCCTCCCGCCAAGTATCCTGCTTCTTAAAAAACCCCTGCATTTCCCATTGGAAAAATCATTCAAATGAAAAACTCTGGCCGGCCTGTGCTTGTTGCAGGTTGGGAGAGATGTATAAACCTGCGCCGAGGAGTGGGAACCTGCAGCGTGGGATCTCTCGAGTAGGTTTTACCAGAAGAGCTATGACCGATTATTATGCTAATATTAACTTCCAATTGTTAATGAACCTTTCACGCTGGAGGATCCCAAAGCACTCCAGAGCCCGCAGAGATCTCTGCCGCTCCCAGCCAGGCGCAGCCGGGCTCTTCTGGCCGCTCTTTGTGGCCGGGCGCTGCTCGGGAGCGGGGAACAACCTCTGCACCGGCATCGCTCAGAAATGCACGGAGTAATTACCAGGCTGGCCTGCAGCCAACGCTCCGCTTCTGACACCCCTGCTCCTGCCGAGGAAAGTGCTAGAGTATCTTTAAGTGACCATAAGTCAGAGCTGGGTCTGGCGCCTTATCAGAAGCACGGAGGCACCGGCACAGCGCGGAGTCTCGGGGGAGCGCGGCGGCTGCTGCCTCACCCCCGGAGCGGGTTCCTGTAGCAGCTCCGGGCTTTCCTCTGAAAACCCACTGGAAATGGGGCTGATGTGACCCTGCTCGCCTAGTAAAGGTGAAACTGGCTACAACCTGGCTTGGGGATGGCCCCCAGGCTGCTGTTTGCAGAGGATTAAGCTTAAGTCAGGCATGTGTGCAGATGACACTTCTTGAAGTCAGACTCTTATTTTTGGAGATCAGTGGTGATTTTCCGTGCTGTTAAAAATTTGGGATTCTTTTTCTCATGCATGTCGGGAATTTAGCTGAAATATCTGTGCCTTTCCATCTACAAAATATTTCAAACTAAGTGGAACTCCTCCCACTGCAAATGACAGGTTTGGGGAAAAAACGTCAAACCAACTGGTGCTTTTACTTTTAGAAAGATTCAATTTCTAATTGTCTGTATCAATAAAAGATCAATTGTCTGGATTTCTAATTGTCTGGATCAATCAATCTGTAGCTAATATTTCTTAGCAGGGTACATTCCCTCTAATTGATACTCATTTAAATTAACTTGTGTTTACTGTAAGTGTTCTTGCTGCTTGAAATGTGCTTCCACTACAGGAGCAGTGATGTTTTTAGCGATGGCAGGAAATGCTGCCTATTCAGTACTTTTATTTGGAGTTTGAAGTCCATTAAAGTGACTTCATAAATTCAAAAATAAATCCATTTATTTCTATGAATGCTTATAGTTAATGAGCATGTGGCATTTGATTTAGAATTAAAGAGGCATTATCACATTGTTTTAAAGGCCTTAAATTTAGGCTTCATTAACAAAAAGATGGGGAAGAAGCATCTGCATTTTAAGCAGATCTCTAGAATGCTGGAAACTTTGAGGCAGTAACATAATGTCAGGTGCATTCAGCAGCTGAAAAGCTGCTTTCTAGGTCTGAGTAGGACCAAACTTTGCTGATACAAAGGCTGTGGGGCTGAACTGACCCGGATTGATGGGCTGTGCTATCTTTGCTGGGCACTGATTTGGGAGAGTGCCTTAGCATCTGTTTAATTTTCACCAGAGGACGATATCTAGTAGACTATTTACACTTCTAAAGTTTATCATCTGGCAGATCTTGGGCTTTACAGGTTCCCCTTGGGAATTTGACCCGAGCAAGGACTTCAGGAGAAGGCTCCAGGATTTCAGTGTAGCTCTTGCTGGTGAGAAGCCTGCAGCCAAACAGGGGACCTGTTAATGGTAAATATATTAATTCAAGAGGAAGCAGTAAGCAAAGCTGCAGTAAGCAAGACTCCAGCCAGTGTCCTGCAAAGCAACTTGTTTCATAGAAGAAGATGGCAGAGGATCACAGGAATGGTGCTGCCATGGTGGGATGCTCACAGATCCTTTCTCTCTGCCTGTTTGAAAAGCTGTGGGAGAGGGAGGCTGCCCCACAGGACCTCTGTGTGACCCCAGTCCCAACCAGCCGCCGGCAACTCTGTGTGTGCTTGCCCATGTCATGGCAGTGCACGGATGGCTTGACAGAGTTTACTGCTTTCTGGCTTATTTTAAGTACTCTTGGAATCTTCCGCATCCTCTAGCAAACTGGGGCAGGCTGACCTCTAAGCCACATAATCTGAGCATAAGTTAAAAAAGAAGCCCAGAATTTTCCCTTTCCCGAATAGCACCGCTGCCGACGATCTCTGATCCAGCTTTAATGTTTAATTGGATGACCGGGTTTTAAACAGAGCATTCTTTAACCCGGCTGACTCTGCCTGCCCCCATCCCCCTGCCCAACAGCAGCCTCACTCCAGTTATCAAAGTGTCATTAGTAGAGACAGCTGCCTGTAAACAACAGGAATGTCAACACAACTGTCTCGGTCAACAGGAATTTAACTTTAATCTGTTCATTACTTAAAGATACATCATCCTCTTTCTGCGCTGTTATCTACATCACTCACAGACAAAGGCGGAGAACAAATTGACAGCGGGGAGGGAGGTTGGACCGCTCCTGCCTCAGCCAGGCTGGCTCTGTTCATCATTTCCAGTTCCCCCCCCAAGCCCCTTGCAAGTTCCCCTCCTGTATATGTATATATATTTGCGGGTGAGGGGGGTCAGGAGTTCCTTGTTTAGCTGGAAACAGATACTACATATTTATAAATGTAAACTTGGAGCGCTGCCAGACTCCTGCATTTAAGTGATTAACAAATGTTTCCCTTCAAGTGGACACCTCTTGTTCTAAATATATTTGACAAGAATGTAAAGAGTCAACTGGAGGGTAGAAAGGGCACACCACAAAGCGTTCGGCTGCCAGCATCCGCGGGCCGGGGCTGCGGTGGCCGGCGTGCGGCGGGTGCCAGCCGAGCTCTGGGCGGGCAGGCTGCCAGCACAGCCCGGCCTCCCCGCTGTTTAACGACAATGGATTTACTGCTTCTCTGCATATTGGTGTTATTTTGTGTAAACAAGGTTAACACTCCTTTTAAATTAAATACACCACCTGGTGACTGAATGCCTGACCTTGGCAGGCGGCTCTCACCTGGTCTCCAAAAAAGGGTGGGTACCCCGGCTGCGCTGCCGGCCTCTCCCACCCGCTGGTGGCCTTTAATGCCTCGTCCTGTAAAAGTGTGTCAGTCTGTGCAGTGCAGAGAGGTTCTGGGGCTGCTCCCGCCTCCAGATGTACAGGACAGCCAGGAATAGGAAGCTATTACTTATGAGCAAGAGAGTTTTTCTCTCTTAATCTTACACTTGGCATATTATTCTTGTCTGTCCTGGACCTGCCACTTCCCTCTGCTTTCCCCACAACAGTTCTCTTTCTTAGTCAAAATGCATCTTCCTGGATCTTCTGGTTTGTTTGTGGATAGGAGGGAGGTTTCTGACCCTGGTCCCCTCTTCTCCTTCAAGAAAAGGTGGGAACACTTGGGAGTAATCTCCCTCTCCAATCTGAGAATGATCTCCTTCTCCAGTTTAAGAGCTATCTCCTTCTTTCCCTTCTGAATGATACTCTGGAAAATAAAACATTCTTACTTTTGCCTAAAGTATCTAAACTTCACTTCTAAAGCATTATCTGTCATACAGGTTCATGTAGGATATTTCCCGTGTAGCTGATTCTGACACTATTGATAACCCTGGAGGTTAAGGCTGATATCATTGATCATGATGTGTTAAAAATGAAGACAACCCTATGCTAGGTAAAGAAATTTAAATTCTGTGCATTGGAATTAAGAGTCTACAGCCAAATACTAGCTAATTGATTGAAAGGCCTAACTCTCTCAAGAATTAGGATTGTTCAGTCTGGATAAGGGAAGGCTCTGGGGTGACCTTGTTGAGGGCTTCCAGTACCTAAAGGAGCTACAAGAAAGCTGGAGAGGGAGTTTTTACAAGTGATAGAACATGTAGTGATAGAACAAGAGGGAACGGCTTCAAACTGACAGAGGACAGGGTTAGATCAGAGAGTAGGAAGAAATTATTCCCTGTGAAGGTGGGCAGGCCCTGGCCCAGGCTGCCCAGAGAAGCTGTGGCTGCCCCATCCCTGGAAGTGTCCAAGGCCAGGCTGGATAGCTCTTGGAGCAACCTGAGATAGCAGAAGGTGTCCCTGCCCGTGGCAAGGGTGTTGGGAATGGATGATTTTCAAAGTCCCTTCTAACCCAAACCATCCCATGATTATGTGACTCTATGGCTGAAAACCTCTTGAAGACTTCAACATATAGACTATATAAAAACTTGTAGTGCTTTATTCTTCCCGTGAATCCCTGCAGAATGCCCATTCCTACATGATTGTTTTAAAAGATGGTCCTCACTGATATCCTTTGATGGTAAAATTACTAAATTATTTGAATAAAAATTATTTCTTTTTATTGTTAGTATTACTGGTTCTGCCCTTGTTCTTTTGCTATGGGAAAATGGAGTTAAGGCTTTTATCCTTTTTCCCTGGAAACTTTACAAAGAAATCTTAATAATTTTAAACAAACATTTGAAATATACAGATAAGAGCACTCAGTTGGATAACAAAATAAAGATGATGGGAAATAATCTGGGAGACTTTATTTAGACTAATAGTGATAAGATATTTTTTAAAAGAAAGTCCAGACAGATAGGTACCAAATATGTAAAATAATAAGCTATAAATACATGTACTAAATACAGCTTTTCCTAAGTGTTTTTGGAAAGGATCCCTTTATCTAGTGGCTAAATACTAGAACATTTTCTAGTTTTACATGAAAAATGTTGCACATTTAGGGGTCAGTGCTTCAAGTTTCCATGCATGGATGTTGTCTGGATCATAGGCAGTGTGCCTGTTACTAGGCAAAAGGCTATTCCAGTGCTGGGGAAAGTGAGAGTTTTAAGTGAGGAACAAAAAGCTGAGTTTTTCAGAGAGCTGCCACATTTGTTGTACAGATAAGGCTCGTCTAATTAAACTATCATTGCAAAGTCCCCAGATTCCCCAGGCCCTTCTTTTGCTCTTAGCTGGAGTTTGGATTCGGTACTCCAAGAAATTCAGTCTCTTTGAACTCTTTCCTCTTTGTGTTTCAAGGATTGTTCTCATCTGCGCTATAAAGAGCCTCTGTTATCTGTAACGGAGTGCAGGAGCATCTATCCTGACTGGACCACACAGTGACAGAGCTGGGAGCACTGAGCTCCTACCCATTTACTCCCTCCTGTCTGTTTTCTCTCATGCAGAATTCGCTCTCCATAGCCTTGTAGAGCAGAATTGCTTTTAATGAGGTTTATGATAAGCTCCTGATGTCCTTTTCCTGCTCCCAGAAGCTGTTTGCTAAAGGGCTCACCTTTGGTTCCTTTAACTAAAAGCAGTTCTGCCATCACAAAGTGTCAGCACTGTTGTAGGAACAGAAAAATGGGAAGATCACAGGAGACTCAGCCAGGTGCAGTGACCAATACTTAAACCTTCAGAAAAATGGGCTGCAGGGGTCAGTTCTGAAGTAGATAGCTTATATAAAAGTTGCTTTCTGTAGGTTTGTCCCTTTGCATTCAGCCTGCAGTAGATGCACCTGAATGGATACACACGTAAATTTAGGTGTTTCTTGAGGTGCAAAGCAGACATCAAACCATATGAGCTAAATATCATTAGCAGGACAAGTGCTGCTGAATATGGGGTATGATTCTCCTTAGAAATATATCAGAGAAGTAAAGAAGTGAGAAAAAAGAGTTATTTAAATTAGTAAACAGTGCTGGCACGCAAACAAATGGGATAAACTGATTGTGAATAAATCTAAATTGGAAATTAGAAGAAGATTTCTAGTCAGAGGCTGACATTCTTGAAAAGCTTTCTAATAGGTGCAGTTAAGTCAAATAATGAAACTAGTTTTAACTTGGAGTTCAATGAATTTATAAATGGGATTACACAATGTAGATGCATAGCAGAGAGCTGGGTTAAGTGACCTTGGAAGTTCTCTCCAATCTTACATTACATTATTCCTTCTAATTATTTCTTAGAACTAACCTTCAGCATGACCTTTTTTCAGTTTTCTCTTCTAGCTTACCCAAAATTCAAATATTTTTGTTGAAATTTTGCATTTCTAGCATGGAGTTTAACACTTTTTTTGCTCCTAAATTTTTTTTAGTGAAATTATCTGTTCATGTTACAGAAAAACTTGTTTTGCTCACGCATTTCAGACCAGATTAATGGAAAAGCTTTAGTGTTTCCATCTCTGAAGGATGGGAATGAAACTTGGCAGGGTGGCTCTCTGTGCAATTTGCTGCCCTGTGGAAAATTTGCCCCACTTTTCATCCAAAATCTAAGATTCTGAGAAAAGCCATTTGACTTATGGTCAGCAGAAACTTGCTGGAGGTTGGTAGCCAAGTTTCCAGGTAGTGCCTGCACTGAATATGCGCCAGTTTTTGTGTGTATAACCAGATTGTACCGTGACCAAGAAGAGCAGGAGCCCTTTTGTGTCTGGGATAGGATGGACTGAGCCTCACTTCTGCTGGAACTGAGCCCTCCTCTTTTCAGGGACCTGCTGTGGTGCCAGCACTGAGAGCAGAGAGAATTTTCTTGCTGCCTAATTCTTACCAGCTGGAGCCCATGCTGTGTGGAGGACAATGAGGAATGGACATGTGTAATTTTGACATTTCCTAGGTTTTGTCATGGAACCATCAGGAGTGAGCCAGGAAAGGACCTCAGGAGATTATCTTGTCCTTTTCTGTGCTAGGATGGGAATAAGAAATAGTTTGGACAAAGTTTACCTGTCCTTTTTTTTTCTTGACAAACTCTAGTGCCACAGTACCTCAGAGGTCTATGCAAGCTCTCAACTGTGTTCAATTTTCTTAAATGCTTCTTGACATCTACCCCAAATCTTACTAATTTGAATGTACATGTGAAATAGTTTATCCCATTCACTTTTATTTCTAGTTTTATATTTTTGCTGCTGTTCCTTTCCTTCTCTTATTGAGATTTGAGCAAATCTAAATCCTCAATATTTCCATGCTGGTGGAAAGGGGACCCTTTCTATTTGGTGCAAGCTTTTCTTGCACTGCACTACCAAAGCTAGATCCCAGTCCTCCAGCTGGTATCTGATGCTGGGAAGGACCAGTTATTCTACAGATTGAATGGCATTCCAGTGGGAGATTTTCCTTTTTTACACCTCCAATATCCTAACATTGTTCATTCAAGATTTATCTGTCACTAATGATATCTCCCTGATCATCTTCCACTGAAATGCTCCCTGGTTTTCCTTCAGGATGCAGCAGTTTAAGTCAGCCCCTCTTGAACCACTTGCTTTATTTAAGACCATTCCTGCAATTAACCAAGATCACTTTGTATTTAAAGTTACTTCTCAATCTGTCTGCAAATCCTTCTACTAGTTTGGAATCCTCTATTAGTTGAACAACCACATTAACTATGCTATTAAAACATTATTTGTTAAGTTTTGGGGATTTGACCAACTTCATGACCACAATACAAAAAACTGAATGATTTGCTGAGATTTGTAAACAATTTAATAAATTCCCTCACTTTTGTCTTGATGTTGGGTACCTATGAACTCTCTCACTCATGCAGACACACACACACACAGAGTACTTGGCAAAAGGGTGGCAAAGCGGCTTCTAAATACACGAGGTGCAGGTTGGAATCAGGGCACTGCTGTTCTCATTCAGATTTTCTTCCGTGCTTCTCTGCAGTGGAGTAACACCAGTTAGAGAGGCTTGGGAAAACAGGAGAACTTGAATAAAATGTAGTGGGTCTGTTGGGATTTCTTCAGATGTATTGTTTTCCAGTTTCACTCCCTCTTCCCTTTCTTTTTCTTGCCTTGTATTGCTTGTTGTGTGTGTATCTGTATGTGTGTCCATGCCAGCTAGATGCCAGCAGAAACCAAATTAAAAAAAAAAAGTTAATTTGATCATTCTTTCACTGTCTGTGTTCCTCTCTGAAGTTCCCATTGTTTCTGATAGTTCTCTTGCCGTGGGGACTGGATACTTGCCAGGTGGGTGCCAAAAGCCAGTGAAAATAAATAGATACATACTAGGGATTGTAGAGATTAAAATACCTACCATTCTGAATTACCCGGGGGTAATTTAGAAATACCATTTTGTTAAAGGTACCTGATCTGCTTTTATTATACAAAGGATTACTGATGATTGAACCAAAGGAGAGAGATTTTTTTTAAATCCTTGATTAAGAGTTTATGTCTTTTTCACCTCTTGTTTGAGAAGATGGTTGTGATGAAAAACAAGATATTTCCTGTGACTCACCATAGAGAGAAAAAAAGTCAAAGGCAGTGCAGTAAATACCTCTCTTCCTGCAAACTGGGTGATTACATTTGAAAAAAAAATGAAAAAAAAAAAGGCTTCAACTTTTCCCCTGAAGTTGGACTGCACAGTCTCACATTGTACAAATTTATTAGCAGGTTGACCATCTGTCTCAATGAGACCAATCTATCCTTGAATAAAGCACTTCTATCTCTTCCATATCCCTGGGCAAAACCAGTGTTCTGGAGCTAAGATTTTGTACTTAACTATAAGATAGTTGAGTGGATTTTGCTTTAATAAGATTAAACAGAGCGTGCATTTATCTGCTCCAGGTGATGTGGTAAGTGCAGAGATGAAAAAAAACCACTAAAGGGAAGAGGGTAGGTTGAAAGTAAGGAATCAGTAAGCAGATGCTGGAAGTTATTCTTTTAGTGATGTTGCTGTATATTCATCTGTTTCAAACATGCTGATTATTTGTGAAAAAGTTCAGTCTGCAGATGCCAGCTTCCAAGGGCAATAAAATACACAAAAGTGTTGCTCGGAAGCACAATGAAAGGCTCCAGCGCTACATCTACTGCTTCATTACTAGGCAAACTTTGTTTGTCTTGACAGCAATTACAGTAATCAAGTTTATGTAATTTGCAAGAGTTCCCGTCTTTCAGTAGCAATTTTTTTAAAAAAATCAGTAGATGAATGAAACTGCACAGATTATTTTGCATGGGCTTTCAGTATAAACAAGTGTGTTAGACTAAAATGGAAATACATATCGACAACACAAAAAAGTAGAGTTCTGGGGAAGAGGGTTATTCCCTGTCTATCCATGAAGGAATGCATTGCTGGGAGACGCCACAGCACTACAAAATGAGGAATATAACATCATTCCACACTGGGCAGGACACGGAATTTCTGACTGAGTAGATTTATAATTTTTTAATTTTACCACTCTCTCTTTTCCCTATTAGCATGGTCCTTTCAAATATTTCTCTCATAGAAAAATATCTCCAAGACAAACCAGCCTTGTAAAGAGTCATGGGAGCCCAATCATTCTCCTTTGGGTTTCTGGTGAAGGCCACAGTGTCCCAAGGGTTTTATGACAAGAGCAGAAGAGCTGAATGAGATCAGATGCTTCCTCTACTGTTTCTGAAGGAAACGTTTCCAGGAAACAGGCTGCTGCCCACATTAGAGCTCTGTGGAAAGACCCTGTTCCACTAAGGATACTGCAGGAGGTACAGAAGCAGATCAATATGTGTCCAAGTGTTTTAGCCTTACTTTTATTATGTTTGACAGCGATGACAACATGGTGTGTGTGTCACATACAGGATGACTAATGCGTGTACATGTGTGAAGCCCTTGCACAAACAGGTTTTCACATAAACTGCTAGGGAACAGCAAGCTGCCTGTGAGGAGATCAGAGCATGAATTGAATCTAAAAACAAAATAAAGAATGAAACAAACCCCAAACTAATTTCAGGTGTGATGAGAAGCTGTAATGGCATCAATGTCTGGAAACATCTACCACAAGTGGTTTCAATACTGAACAATTTCCAGGAAATGCTTGTCTTGAGTTGTGCTAGAAAATGTGTCATAGGGATGTTGTCTGTGTTCCTGACCCAAAGGAGGTCAAAATTTGAGAAAGTAAGGACATAAAACAAGAATTTTTTTGGTGCGAGTTGGTGAATTTCTCTTGGGTGAGGATTCCCTCCAACACACCAGAAGTGAACCAACCAACATGAGCCATTTTTCTGTAGAGAGCTCAGTTTCTGTAGTAGGCCAGCAGCCAGATGAGGGGTTTTAAAGAAGAGTTATGGTAGTTATAAAGAGGGAAAAAATTTGCAAACACTGATAATAATACTCCTACACAGGAAGGTTTGAGCCAGTCACACTACTCCCCCCCTTTCCCAGTGAGATTCAGAGTTACATAGGAACAGGAGACTGTTTTGGCTGGGATTAGATAGCACAGATGGTACCAAAATGTGTAACACCTACCACAAGTTCTTTAGTTTCGTATCATCTGCACAACAGTTCTTCTTGGCCTTTTAACAGTTCGTTGAATGGAGGAAGAGGAGAAAAAGACATGGGACCAGTGCTGGAAATGTGCAGCAAGCACTGTTATATTTTATCTGTGGGGAATCCATACAGGAGCACGTAGATAGGCTCATATAAAATCTTGCATATATCTTCTGTGAGATGGTGTGAAACTTCACTTGGCTCTTCTCTTTCAAGAATCCCCAAAACTTGGCAAGTAAACCTCACAACACATTTTAGAATTACATCAGTAATCATTTTGCAGATACATACAACGAGGTACAGGAATTTTAACCAGTTTTCCCAGAACCACCAAAGGAGTTTGTAGCATGGGTGGCTCTTATCTCCATGGCACTTCACAGGAATCCCATAGACTTTGTTTTCTGCCCTGACATAAATAGCACCAGTCTTTAATTTTTTTTTCTCTGACTTTGTAAGTCTTCTACATGACATACAATAAATCTTTGCCTTCCTGTCCTAAATTTTCAAAGAAATGCTGTTGCAGCAATTCATCTACAGTTTGTGATCCCAGGAATACTTTACTGCCAATTCTAATATCATGCTTTTTTTCCAATTCCTCTAGTTGCCACCTTTGTTTACAAAAGACACTTAATTTCTGAGCTTTTAACGGGTTTTTAGGGGTCCAGAAGAAAGAGACTAGGGGATATACTTCTTTCTTAGGGAGAAATATCAAAATTTCCAAACACAGGTCCTGAGGTGCCATTGTGATGGACCTACTAGAAATAAGATTTCTGGGTTGCGATTTTCAAGCTTGCCTATTCAATTAGATTACAGCAGGTACTCAACACTCCAAGATAGCTTTGAAATATTCATTGTAATGTGTTCAACAATTAAGCTGAAAGCATGGAGTGTTCCCTGAGAACTAACTAGGAAGAGCTGATGGCCTAAATCCTCTGTCTTTTGAACACTCAACCACACAATTTTAAAGTGTTTGAGATTTTTTCCCCGCTAAGTAATGAGAGACCTTTAGCTACACAGAGAAAAGGAAGACACTGAGTCTCCACATTAAATGGAGAATTATCTGCCTTAGGACTTTTAAGATGCTTAATGTTCGGGGAAGGATTTTTGTCTAGCCACATTTACTGTGAGCTCCCTTGTAGATACACACAATGCACAACGTGGATATCATTGCATTGGCTTCAGCATCACTGTGGAAGGACATTGGTTGCTGGCTCATTCTCATGCAGACTTCTGAAGAACTTACATTTAGGATAATGGCAAAACTTTAGTCGGTGTAATAGGCCTGAAAATGTATCTGTGTAAACGAAATACACAATTTTCAAAGTGCCAGGAACGAGAGGTGTAATTCAAAGTCATTACATATCACTTGCTGTAAATATTGTTTTCATAAAGCCAGGCTAATCATATACTCAGATAACCCATCCTATTATTTTCACAGCTCCAGGACTCCTGAATCACACCTACTTGAACCTGAGGGATTAGAGGTTTTGCTTTTTAAATAGCATAGGTGCTGAGCTGGCCGCAATTTTTCAGACCTCTTTGGAGAAGCAGAATTGATTTTTTTTTTCTTTTTTTGAAACAAAAAAATCATTCACGGCCCAAAAATAGACATAAGCGAGCCTCCTCCTTTTGTAATTGTGTTTTTGAAAATCAGACACGTAAAATCTTTTGTAGCTGTGGGCTCGAAACTCTCTTTTGTGGAAACACTGGTGCACTGTAATTGGTTGAGTGCTGCTATCCAGCCTGAGAGGGTGACCTTTCACACTCTGCCCTAAAAGAACACTATAGAAAGAGAGGTGGCGTAATCTGGGTTAAAGGCTTCTTACTAACATGTTGAGAGCTTGTTTCACACACACACAAACAGTTGCACGAAAGCCCCAGCCTGATGATAACTTAGCACTTTAGCATGGTGCTCTTGAGACAGACCTCTTCTGAGAGAATAAAGAAGGGCCCCTTAGTTGAAATGCAGGACTGAAGCTCTTCATAACCACTGGGCAACTGTTACGAGGGAAAAAGAAAGTTAAAAGAGATGAGAACAAAAGGGGCTATCCTTGTTACAAGGCTCTGGTTCTAGACCTGAAAACCCCCTTTCCCCTAATCTCTTTTTGATTATTTTTCTCTGTATAGCCCCAGGTTTTGACAGGGAAGTCTCTTGTCCTTCTGGCCAAGCATATTCAGTCCATCTAAAAAATTCTGTGGACCTGCCTTTTTCATGATCTCCTTGTAAGAGGAAGAAAGATGGTGAGCATCTCTGCTGATTTGGCTAAGAATGAGGAAAATGGGATATTTCTAAAGAGGCAATTTGAGGCAAGTATATCTTAAACAGCATAAAGAACACTGTGCTGTCATATTTAGCACATCAGGACAGGTGAAGGTGTGCCTGTCCAGTCTGTGTGCAGTCAGCCTTGAGACTTTCACACTTGACTTCAGAGGCATTGAAATCACAACCACTATTCCAAAGCACCAGCAGGGAAGGCCTGCGAGGCCATGGGTATGATAGGATCCCGTGGCTTTCAAGCTCTCCCCAGGTTTAGCTGTGTGCTGTTGGGTCATGGAAAAGGCTACTTGCATCTCAGTAGCCCAGTCATTTCTCCCATTTTTTTAATGCTTACTTCAACATTGATTAATAGAGTACATCTGTCTCATGCAGTTTCTCACTTTACATTTCTTTTTTTTTCCCATGCTATTTTTTTCTAGGTTTTCTTTTCTATGTGTTTTCTTTCTTACAAATTCCCACATATTCAAGATTCTCTGCTACTCGAAGTTATGACTCTCTTATATATCGTTACTGTTAATAAATTGTTACACACTGTCAGTCATTCTTGTTAGAAAAAAAAATAAAGGATATTTAGAAAATGCATTAGTGGAGATTCCTAACTATTATATCCCATATGGTAGGCACAAAGTAAAATTAGATTATAAAATTCTATATTTATCACAATGTTAGACTCTTCTACAAAGATTTTTTCCAACTAACAGATGATAGGAAACTGGAGTTCCAAAGTCAGTGCTGAAAGTCTGATTTGACTCCGGACCTTACAGACTATGACCATGATCTTTAACTTCACAGTGCTGCATATCAGCTAGTGCAAAGTGTCTGAATTTTCTTCAGTGTTTCTGTTAGCTAAATGATCTTTTTCTCCTGTTCTCTGCAGCAGTTAGGCTTTGTTAGCTGTGTCTATATTTCTGGCTCATTTCCAGACTTCTTAATTACACTTTTACACCTCTTACATCCAAATCTTTCAGGGATAGCAGTTAAATTTACAACCTTCTCCTTCAGAAGGAAGGCCTGGAGAGATAAAGAGATTGCAACCACCAGATGACTTTTCTCCATCATGGAAAGCTCCAACAGTGGTCATCCAGGATGGAGAACCAACAAGAACAAGTAACTCTGGGGACACAAAATCTGACTTTCAACAAAGCAAATTCAACACCTGAAGTTTAGTTCCTTGTGGGTTAAATCTTCACATCATTGGCCTTGGAGGCTGAGGTTCGTGCTCCAATAATTTACAGGGAAGAGCACATGTGATGAGCTCATCACAGCCCATGGTGGGGCTGTTTTGTGGCAGCACAAAATCTCCACACAATGCAGCATGATTGGCAGCTGCTCCCTGAGAGGAGCCCATGGCTGTGCAGGAAAGGTTGCAGCTGCTGGGATGGAGAGCCACTGGCAACCGGTGACGGGCACTTGCCTACAACTTCCCCTTGAGCCACGCAGAGCACTGGGAGCCTTCCACATCCCCCTCTTTGGGGTTCACCCAGTTCTTTGCCTCAAACTTAAAATCGGGTAAATAAATTGCTTTAGCCCTGGTAGATAAGGTAGCTTACACACAGGCACAACTGGGTATCCAAAATGGATTTGTGGAAAGATCTCAATGAAATGATTGCAGGAAGGCTGGACAGAGAAGGGCTATCATTAAAGAAAAAAAAAAAAGGAAGGGAAACTGCAAATTTTATTTCTAAACCTTTCCACTAGGAAAGGTTGCGAAATTTAGGGAAATGAGCCACAGCTGACATGCCTGACAAATAACTCTCACGGAATCTATAAAGTGAGTTTATTCGTGCCATCTTTTACAGGAAGGGCTGTGCGTGAGTTTTGTAGCACTGCCGCTGGGGTTGCTGAAACACCCGGCTGGTGATCAACATTTTGGATGCTCATGAATAACTGGAATATGAGCACCTTAAGCAGAAATTCAACAAAGGTTTTTTCAAGTTCATCATCACACAGGAGATTGCATCATTCATAGTGGCATTTATAGCCATCAGTACTATACAACCCATGGTAACAGATGACATTGCATGCTGAAAGAGGCCGTGAAAGGTCTTTCATACTGTTTCCTGCTCCTAATGACAGCTTTTACTGCCAGTTAGGACAGAATCCAAACACATGAAGTCATGATGGCTGTAGGTGTTGATTTGGATATTAAATGTATAACCTAGCTTATGCAGCACCAATTAACAGAGACAAGTTTTCAGTGCACAGTGCAGAGAAAACTCTAGGTGTAGGGACAGAGAGAATGAGCCCAAGACAGGATATTACCCTGTTAACAAACAATTTGATGTACAGAAGTATTTCATATAAAAATGTGTTTGGACGCCCACATACATAATCATTTGGACACCATGCCCTTAGAGTCTATTCCAATTTACCGTGCTTGTGGGTTTATCTAGCAGGTTTCTCAGCTGGATGTGAGTGACATTTATACCTCTTTGTATACATGTTTTTGTTTGTGTGTATATATTCTGCACGTGCATTTTCATGTTCAGACAAAACTTCCACGCCTATAGAAAGCTCATGAATATTTTATAGCTTTGTTCATGAATCCATTAATGAGTTTTATAAATAGTGATAATTTGCAAAAATAATATGTCTGAAAGGCAATATCACTTTACCTATGAATGACCTCTTTTTCTTTCTCTTTTTATTTTCCCTAGCTCTGCTATGTTTTCCCAAGCAGTCTGTGAAAGTGTTTACTGGTCTATTCACTCTTTTTAAACCCGGGGCATTAGCAGTATGAGAGTGAACATACACATACACCTACTCACTGTGCATCGTTCCATCTTTCCCAGCCTACAGCTAACAAGAGCCCTTTAATTGCACTGAAATCTGATTTCTGCCTGGCAAACCTGCTGGTCAGTGTAAACCTCAGGCCATGCTGTGGTCCTGCCTTGCCTGCGGGTTTGCTGCTCCCCAGGCCCAGCCTGGTGTTGATAGCTCGTGGCTGGGCGGTCTGGCGTTCCTTTTTGGAATATAATGTCTGTGTGTCCCTGCGTGCGCGTGTGTGTAATAAGTAATAAAGGTAATCCCCTTCCGATGACAGAAGCTTCAAGTGGTTACAAGTAGCAGACCTGTTTTTCAGATGCCTGAGGTAACTGTCTATAAGGTGCAAGGTAAAGAAATAATTAATTACAATCAGTGGTTAAAATGGGGGAAATGATATACGATCGCAAGCTTTTATTGCAAGGGCTTTGATTCAGCACGGGGAGGGTTTTTGGTGAAGTGTCAAGACACAGAGTATTTTTCTGCAGTCAAAGGTTGAATTTAAGTAATCACCTAGTGCAATTTTACCCATATCAGATGTTCACAACTACAATGCATGCAGGGGGAGGAAAAGAAATGAAAGATGGAAACAGAGAGAAAAAACATCCCCTAAATTCTCAACATGCAGTCTTGCTGAGTAACCACATTCATAACTGAGTGGGAGTGATTTGTTCTGACAACACAAGACTACTAATTTTGCTGAATTAACAGCATGACTAGTAGTGGGTGGAGGGGAAGAGGGAGAAAAAATAAAGAAGAGAGATCTGTTATTGACGTTCCCAGCCTTATTAATTGCCAGGTGATAGGAAAGATATGTGGTATATAGCATCACAAAAAGGTTGGTGTGTTGTTTAAGCAACTAAATATCTGGAGTGACACAATTAAAAGATCAAGGTGCATATTTGTATTTTAAAGTTAAAGCAAATTTACACTTAGTGGTGAAAAGGGAAAAGTTAGAAGTACAGCTTGGATTCCTTCTTCCCTCTAAAGCAGAGGGCATTTCACTAAGAGCCCTTAAATTATTGTAAACTTTTTTTATTCCTCACATTTGGAAAGACATGAATCTAAGATTAATCTCTATTGAAAAGATTAATATTTTCAATCCAAACTTTGAAATCCACTTGAACAGCCCAGAGCTTCCAGCTGCTGTTTATGCTATTAGTTAGAAAATCCAAGTGCCATGCTTTTGGAAGAAAATTAATAAAAAAAGCTCTATTGAGTTAATTTTGTAAAATTATGTTAATAAGCACAGTTTGCACCGTGCAGGTTTACTTTGTGGTTTGTGGTGAGTTTGTAGAGGTTTTGTGAGCAAACCCAAATGTGGTGACAGCAAAACCTTTCCAAAGCACAGACTTTTATGATCTAAGCACAGAATTTCCTTTTGTGGTCATGTGTGACGTGGTTTTTGGATAATAAATGTCTGTAATAAGGTTTCCTTAGGTTGGCTCACAGCGCCTGAGCCTCTGTTTTTAATGGCTGTCTTTGGAGGAGTTTTGGTTACATGTATTTTCTTAGAATTTGAGCACTTCTTAGAGACAGCATTTAATCACCTTGAGGCTGATCCAGGGACACATTGCTCACTCACCACTTCAGACCACAGATGCTGACAGTATTCCTCTGTACTACCTTGGCCAGTCAGGAGGACATGATTGTCCCCAGCAGCAGCATCCAGGAGAGGTAGGTGAGGGGGAGCAAGCTTCAGGTGACTTGATGGCCCTTTGAATGTTCAGTTAAAAGCAATTTTGAGATTCTCTAGTTTTTCCTGGTCAATACCAGATGTCCCTAAAAGGGTTAGAAGGAGCTGGCCCAGCTCTGCTGTCCCCCAGGACATGCGGGACCTCTCCCTGGGAACATATGTACAACAGAAGTTTTCCAACTTCATATTTCATAATTCCCTCCTCCTCAAATCTAAGCTGGTGAAAGGAGAAATATCCCCCTTGTGACAGCCTGGATCATCTAAACTGATGCTGTTGTTGTGGTGGAAGGGAGGGCACAGGAAGGAACCACATTTGCTTTAGAAACTGGTTTGTATTCATACACAATTAAGAGGCAGATGAAGCACTGGTTTAAAAAAGAAAAAAAAAAAGCTGAAAGAGGAACCAACATGTTGCCAAATGCAAACCTACTGAAAAACCCCAACAAAAAGCCCAACCACCGAAAAAACACGCCTTTTGTAAGGCACTCTTTGTTGCAAATCAGTAAAAGTTGATTCCTGTAATGAATTAAAATATTCCAAAAGCTTAAAGCTGCTATCACAGTTGACCTTTAAGGCATGTAGCAGCAAAGAAGTTAATACACTTTGCACATGTTGCAGAGCAACAGGTGGTAGAAAAACCCATGCGGGCTCCTTGCATTCCTTACTTTTCAAACTGGTGGCCCCTGGTATTCTGGGATTTACACTACCTCCCCCAGGCTCTGACTGACAAGCTAATCGGTGTGCTGGGAAGCCCTGAGCTATTGATTCCACTGTAACAGAACACCTCCCCGTCAATGAAACTGCAATGAAATGCTTCAACAACGAAGAAAGGGAGGCATTAGGCTGTTGAGCAACTGGAAGAAATTTGCTTGTAGGTAGTGCGGCAGAAATGAAAAGGCTCTCGGGGGCACAAGCTTGAAAAGCCAGGTTATTAAAAAAGCCACAAAGCTGGAGTCTGGCTGAGTGGAGAAAAATAGTTATGGCTCAGTTAGGCGTATCTAAAAGGAGGAGGGAGGGGAACGCAGCTTTCAAAATTGCGTTAATCCCCCATGTACTTAATTTCTTTTCTTTTATGGCAGCTTGTAGTATAGCAACAAGTATTCAAGCAGTTAATAATTTTAAACAGTTTAGCTTTCCGTAGGCAATATATCTTTAGCCTTAATTAAAATTTTATTTTAGTAGGGGGAAAATATTAAAATGACATTCTGATCATCCTCTAAGATGGAAAATATATGATAATATGAATATTTTATTAGACAAACTACTATTAAACAGCTGGTGCAAAATCTTAGCCACTGATTAGTTGGGTTTGTTTGAAATGCAGGTCACTATTTCTTAATAATGGCCCAATAGTCTTCCAATTGCAGTAACAACCACTGGCACACCACCTGCCAACACAAAGGTCTTAATATCTTATGCTGGAATCCTAATATCCCAGAACTGGATTCTCACGGTGCCAGTCTGGTGGATGGTTCCCATTTTTGGGGTAAAAAGAATGCCCAACTCATCACCTGGGCACATCTCTAAGGTGGTGGGTCTGGATTAAGACGTGTTTTCTGTGCTTCAGGAGAGTTTCGGGGGTGCGTATTGGGTGGTGAATTGGCTTGGCCATTTTAACTGGGATGGGAGTCAGAGGGGAGCTGTCAGAGCGGGACTTTGAGGATGGAATTTGCATCTGCCGTTGATTCAGGAGCCTGTTTGCTGACCTTCAGGCACCGTTCACATCGGATCTATTTACTCAGTCTTTTCCCAAGTGAGCTGTCAGCTTTTCTTTTGGAAAGTTCTCTCCCTCCTGCGTGGGTCTGGGAGTACAATGAAAAAATGTGTAGGCCTTGATTGCACACGAGGCAAAATGGCAACTCACTTAGGCAACGAGATTAGTTTTTTCAATGACAATAAAATAGCTGACATTGTACACAAGGTAAAACAGGCAAAAGTGGCCTTTTAGGAAGTTTCCCATTCCATCAGTTATTGCCTGTTGTAGGTTCAAGAATTTTGCTTTAAACAAACAATGGGCATGTCTTTTCTGCACACTGGGTTTTTGGGGTTTTTCGTTGATGGTGGTTGTACCACCTCTCTGATTCTATGAGCATAAACATACGTAAGGACTGTTGTCCTGTACTGGAGTGCTCTGATACAGAGGGATCAATTTTTTTTTGCATCTTGACCTGTTTTAAGTGTACACATCCCAGGTCTGCTCCTTTGCCCACAGGAGCTGTGCTGGAGTGATCACCAAGCATCTACGATGGGCAGAGCTGGGCAGAAATGCCCGGCTGACTCCACAGTCAGAGAGAAAGTATTGAAAGAAAATAACCTTAAAAACTTAAAATCATGGAAACACAACTCCTACCCATACTGAAGCCAGGCAGAATACTGACTTTGACTTCAGTTTGGCCAGAATGGAAAAAAAAATAAAATCTTTCTTTTGTTAAATATATTCTATCTATTTCCTAAAGCTGACCCATATATTTTTGCCTTAATTCTTTTCTTGTCCTTGGATGAAATTCATCCGAGGTTGATGGACATTCACAGAAAACTTGGATTTGTGTCAGCAACATTAATTAATTTGAACCCAGAAATATGCAGCCCAACACAGAGGAGTTCTGTTTTACATTTGTTCAGTCTGGGCCAAGCTCTCATGGACTTTCCACTCATCAAAATGAAATGCTCCTGCCATGAAATGTATATGACCAATACACAGCTCAGCTGAATAGCAGGCCAACAGCTGTAGACCTTGCTAATAAATTCCCTGAATACCATGTTATCAATGTTCACCATGTTCTTCTAACCCCAGATAGTCATCCTACTGTTTTTTTTTTATTAATTCATCTTGATGTGATAAATGCTTAAATTTTAGAAACTTGAGTGGTTATATGGTGATGTGAAAAAAACACGGAAGAATACATTGTGTCCCTTTTTAATTAAAGAATTTTGCAAATTTTTACATCATTTTTATTATGTAGTGGGAGTATTACCTAATAGGAAAAAAAAAATGAACTCTTATTTCACCAAATAGACCCTACTGTTTTACCAGTCACTTCCTACTTAAAAATTTTTGTCATGATCTCCTTTTAAGGGTCTATAAATCATGTTTTCCCTGTTGTTCCAGAAATTGAAACATTAAAAGCTTTGTGTCTTTTTTCAGTCTATAAAATATGCGCTTATGTAGACTTAAGAGCTGGACAACACACATCTCAGGTCTAGCTCATACCAGCTACTGATATGGAATCTATTTTCTTTCTGCCTTTTTGCTTTATTATGAGTGTATTTTACAGGTTTTCATGAAGAGGATGGGTGACACTGGAGGCTTGGAGATAGAGAGTTATTTTCTACTAGTCACACAGAGAAATAAAAAGGAAAATAATTTCTCAAGATGATTTAAGTCAGGAAGTTTAAAAATAACCAAAAGTGGCTGAAACACATTGGAGAAGATAACCAGATCTGTTCATTCCAGGTGATTGTTAATAACCCTGTAATTATTAGTGAAAATGTAAAGGAAACTAATAGTTGGTTAAAAAAAAGGAGAAGGCAAAAACCTCAGATATTTAATGCAAATGGAGTTGATTCCTATTCAATCAATGGGCTTTTAAGCTTCCTCCAGGCTGGAGATTTGCAGAGAAGTCAGCAGTGGCATGGCTTAGAGCAGCTGTTAATGCAACACATGCCTGTCATTTACTGTTGACAGGCATTAATAAAAACCTAATCTGAGGAAATTATGAAAAACCTACATATTATGCAATCTGGTTTATATTTTGGCATGTGGCAAGCATTGGTCTGATACAAAGGAAAACATGGTGTATAAACTTTAGTGGCATTTTTTCCACTCTAAGGACAATGGTCTTTTAAATCTTTCTTTTAAACTATTATTTTTTAAAAGTGTTTAATAGTCCAGTAGTCAGATAGGTTTGCTTTGTGGTACCATAGGTATTGATTTAAATCTTTATTTTACAGAAGCAAGAACTCTGAACAGCATTTACTGACTAGGTCAGCAAAAGGGAAATTCAGCTCTGATGCATCTTCTTTCTGTCCTGAATGTGCTCCTCTTTCTCCCAAACACTGGCTTCTCTGGCATGCTTTGAGTTGTCCCATTCCCTTGGACCTGAAATATTTTAAGAAACCTCTCCCTTTTTCTTTTTTCCTCCCAACTATTCTCATTAGGGAACGGAGTCTTTACAACAACACAAGAAAAACCTACCACGGCCATAGATTAAGCTTTGGCTCTCTCCTTTTTCTGTGAGATTCTTGTTTGGTGTTGATGATGATAAAATACATTTGGTGATGTGCAATTACTCCTTCTCCTGAATTTATCTGGAGCTGCAGGGAATTCACTGGATTTCCCTGTGTCCCTGCAGGCGTGCTAAACCTTCTTTACTAGTTTCATCCTATACAACAGAAAACATGTGTTATCTCTTAAGACACCGTAAAGTTCAGTTTTACTTTTAATTTTGGGTGAGATAAATTCTTGCTTGCTTGCTTGCTTCTCTTTTTCTTTCCTTTCTCTGTCTCTTTCATAGTATTTTTGGGGGAGGGGTGTGTTTGTAAACTCTTAGATAATGTTTTAAAAAAATTTTTACAATTTTGATACATTTTTCTCATTGCCTGAAGTATGGTACTATTTAAACTCTTCAAAATATCTAAAATATGAAACCATAAGAGAACTCAAAAAAAAAGACACAAAACACAATCAATAATACGAGAGTGAAAAAAGGGGTAAAACAATTCCATAGATATTCAGGCTGGAATGTGAGTGCTAAGAAAAGTCTTTGGACAAATTCAACACAGATTTGGCCTCCAGCTCTGAGCTGGCAATTCCAGTAGAAGAGCAGACCTCTACCCTGTGGTAAAGAGGTACAGAATAATGCCTCTTTGAATTACTTTCAAAACGTTGCTGTGATGCAGACGAATTGCTCCTCGATGCCGGAGTGCAGTGCACCAACATAATAGCATATTGTTAAGTCACACTGCCATTAAAGGATATAGTTATTAATCAAATTAAGTCAAAACACAAAGCAAGTACAAATTAGTATCAGATGACACGTCTCACTGTGAGCAGAGGAGAGGGAATGGAGGGGACCTGCCATTTTAAAAGAAAACAATCTTTCATAAAACTAAAACAGAAGGTGAGGGAATATCCCACTATGCAGTAATTGGCAGCTGGTGTGTGCTGCCTGGACAGTATTTGTCTTTAAATTCACATGACAGTCCTAAAATTCTGCAGTGTAATCAGTGTCTTTCAGAAGCTTGGGCTAAACTCTGAATGGTGTTTGTTTCTAGAGACGTGGAAAATGTTTACCAAGACAGACAAAAGTACTTGAAATTTAAGGCATTTAATATTTTATTATTTTGGTCCATCCTGCTACAAATTTTGTCAATGTAATTTTTTAGCTTCAGAGGAAATGTTAATTCTCATTGAAACATGGTTTGGGGCAGGGGGGTTTAATTTACCATTTCCATAAATTTGATAGAAACGTGTCATTTGTGGGTTGTGGAACTGATTCAAATATTGTGATTTGTGCACAATCTAGATAGCCTTTCCCAACAAGAAGCAATGCACTAGTTTTGTGCAACTCGGATAACTAATCACACATGAACACATGGATCTACCCATCGCTACACGGACATGTGTGTTTTCCCAAGAACCACAATATGTTTCAGCACTCCAGATTCTTCCAAGTACAGTTAAAATTGGTGAGCAGCTTATTGAAAACAGGGATACTTACGGTGCCTAGAGGTAGGGTAACAACATTCAGGAGTGTTGTAGGATTAGGATTCTGCATTATGATGTTCACCCTTGCAGTAAATTTAGTTTCTTTATGGATCATCAGAAACAGATATAAAACGGAAGCACAGCCTTCTGCACAGGAGGAAAAGAGGCCTTTTCCTGCTCTATTTAGAAGCTGTTGTGTCTGCTTGGGCATTATTTACTTGGCTATCACAGCATAGCCTAACTTAAGAATTATTCTAAATTTAGCTTACACATAGGTTTGCATTTTTGCTATCTGTTGGTTCAGTTTGGAACAGGACTGGTAGGAGGCTCTGTGAGTTACCTGTCAGAGTTGAAGTGTGTTTACTTCATTAATGATTCCTGAGTGTGAAAGTTTGTTTCCCTTCTGCTCTTGCTTCCTGAATCTATGGTTTCCTCATCATCGTGACATTGCCAAGCATGGTGCTAACGTGCTTCTTCTGCACAAGAGAATGTCATCACATGGGATTACAACCTTAAACAAAAGTCACAGCAGTGAAGCACTCAATCTCAGGTGAATTGCTTAAACAGTGCGTGTTTGTATTAGCTCAGATGTTAATACAGGCTGCTCTCTGTCATTATGTATTTGTTATGGGTGACAACACCTGGAGAATGTATCTTTCAGGAATGGGTGAAGAATAAACATGGGTCTGACAGTTTCACACTAATAAATGCACCAAGATGCCACAGAGTTTTTAATTAGTCTACTCGCAAGGTAGACCCTGATAGATGAAAGGGAGACCTAAGGGGTCTGCAAATAGGGACACAGCAGAAAGTTCTGGAGGGATATTTGTTCAACTATTCTGCTGAGTCGAGTAGACTTTGTTGAATCACTAATGAATAGCAAACCATCTCCTTCATGGCTTTTTGGTGATAACAAGTTAAAAGGGTGTATGTGTCATGATGAATGGAGACAAAAAAAGGGGATGGCATTTCAGGGAGATTTGAAATCTTGGAACGACACAATCCTAATAGGCTAAGATCTAGTAATCTTTGACCACACTGGTGCGTTATGTCCTACACAGGTCAGGACATCGTTTACTTATACTATGACTAAAATACAGTGCAATGACCAGGACTGGAAAAATGTTTCAAGGGTGTTATGTTGATAGCAAAGATTTGGAAATCTGAAGAAACAAAGGGTGGAAGGCTCCTGCCAGATAGATGCAGATTTTAACACAGAGAGAGGCTGCTGTGCTGGTGGCTTTAAAACAGACTGAAACCCAACATGTGTACTTCAATCTTTGCTGAATAGGAATGGGCTTTAAAAAACTCCCTTAAATTATTTTGCTTGTTTGAGGCTTGTATGGGAGAGAAATTCAGCAACTATTATAGGGTGTTAAAAACAAATCAGCCCTCATGTAATAGGGCACAGCTCCCCTGAAGCAAGTAGAGCTGCACCTGTTTCAACCAGGGCTTCATCTGGTCTGTTGAAGGTGAGTTTGAGGCCCACCAACACCTTTCAGATGGATCTACCATAAGTCAACAACAGATGATAACAACCTTCAACCCCACCAGCAAACAATCCTCATTCCAGAAGTGTTCAGAGAGCCACATGGGAATTCTGGGAAATAAACCTGTTTTGGGAAAGAATGGGCTTTCCACAAGTAGCTGTGATTAGTTTTGAATGTTCACTCCGTCAGTGAGCACAGTAATGCAGCCATATTTTTCTATTGTATCTATAGAGATATGGGGGAGATACCAGAAGATTATACAAATTAAGGAGAATGAATGTATGGTCACATATTAAGGCGATAATAGATTCAAAGAGCTGTTCCTGACGGTGTCTAGATGAAGCAATTCTGATGATGAACCTTAGTTAAAAACAGTTATCGAGATACAATCAGCTTTACACATTAAATATTCCAACCCCAAAAAGGAAACAAAACAGAATCAAAGCTTCTAATCAGTTTATGATCCAGAGATTTTGCCAACCAAACTTATTGGAAGAAGCAATGTAAACAGAAAGATGCAAGCAAAGTCAGTTAAGTGGAATTTAAGCTGTCAAGCTACACTGTAGAACTCCATTACCATATCTCCTCGCTTTTTTTTAATAGTATTCTCTGAAAAGCACTAGATGTAATAAAGTCAATTTAAAATTTGTTCTACCAATCTTTTGCATCTGTAATTTTCCCATTAAATGTAAATGCCCATGAGGCATGCTATTTGCATTACATTGCATTTACAGTCTTTAAAACAAACTATAAATCCCCTCCTTGTTTCATGTGATTGATGCTGTGTGTATAAATACCACCATAAACCTCAAAGGGGGCTAACAGTGACAGTAAATTAAAGTTTTCAAGTCTGGCAGCATCTCAGCACTTCAGCCCTTGATCTTCAGCAGCATTGTTAACCCCCACCTCATTGCCCTCCTGAACTCACCTTTTCCCTCCCCCGCTCTTTTTTTCCCACCCCATTTTCCCTACGCTGTCCTTACTCTGATTTCCTTGGGAAACACCTTTCCATCCATACAGGCTGCACCGAGTCAGGAATATGCTGTTAATTAAAAAGGGGCTGCAGCTGTTTGCCAGATAGACCCAGGTCTTTGCTGTCTTGGTGTGTCTGAGTTTAAGGCTCTCAGGCCATCTTGGCTTTGTAAACAATAGCCAGCCACAGCTCTCCTGATTATCCAGCACCATTCCAATAATTAAGTGGCTTTCAGGGTATTTATTATTTCTCTCTCTCTCTTTTTTTTTTTTTTGGTGTGTTTTTTTAAATTCCCTTTCTCATTTCTGCTTGCCTTTCTCTGATGTGTTTTCAGGCCATATGGAGAAGAAATTGAGAATTGAGAGAAATCTTCTCCAAGATGGAGGAATGCCTCATGTCACTATTCAGTTTTCTGCTTATATAGGTAACCCCACTCTTCCTTATCAATTTTGCAATAAAATTGACCTTGATTTGATCCTATTGAATCTTGTCTCTGAAAGATATCAGCTTCTCTGATGCTATCTGCCATTTTTAAGTAGGAGACACCATTTCTGCCAAAATTATCCAAAGGATTGCCTGCTGGGCCAAACCCAACTTCATCAGAGTACTTATTAGGCAGGCTAACGCTTGCCTACCACCTCTATGGGTCTAGTTCTCTTTATTTCATATCAGAACCAAGAACTAACACCTCAGCTCTCCGTACTGTAGTCAGGAAAAAAAAAAGGTTGCTTTTTTTAAGAAAGAAAAAATATTTATGAGAGAATACTGATGTATTTAAGCACATAGAACATGTCCTTAAATCTCCAGGGCAGAGGGAATTCTTTCTCAGTCAGGGAGATGTTTGTTGGTAAGATTTTTAAATATTATGGTCAAAGTGGAAATGGCAGGGGGGAAAAAAGGTGAAATCTGAATAGCAATGAGGCTAATTAATTATTTTAGGCTACTAATCTCCACAAGAAACCCTCTGAGCATCCAAGAACAGGTAGAGTGTCACAGGTGGGTACTTTGTGGGATTTGCATAAATCTCAGAGGATGGAAGGCAGCTCTCTTACCACTTTTTTCTCCTACTCTTCACACTCAAGTGGCTCTTCTACTTAGGAGTGAGATTTCTATCCTATCTATGGCTTTGTGAGATGCTCTCTTCTGTAAGCCTCTCTATGCTATAATCTTTAGAAGTCAGTGATATCCAAAACCCTAACAGGCTTTATGAAACTGAGAGAATTACAACCAAAATGTTTTTCCAGCAGTGTTTCTGAAGACCATCAGGATTTGGTAAAAATTAGGAGTGTGAATGATCATTTGTATCACTAAAATGGTTGGAATACACATGAATATAAAAGGAACTGAAATTAACTGGAAGCTGTGTTGACAAATTTGAGACTGAAATATTATTTATCTGAAATAAAAGGAGGGATGCATTCGGACTGAATTCCCATTAAAACAAATTTAACAGCTACAGAGGGTGTAAGTCATTGGCATTTTCCTGAGGAAAAGTATGATATGCATGTCTTGAACATGGATAATGGTATTCAACACTCTGCATCAAACTGTGCAGAGCAATGACACAACAGATGAAAGCTGATGGCTCTTCAGCTGCCTATAAACTGGTTCCCCTTGGGTTTTATCTTGGAACTCAGTTATCCACAAGTCTGACAGCACCCAAAGCAAACCACAGTGTTTCATGTCTTTGGATATGAAAGAGGTTTGGAGGTGTCCAGATCACATAAATCAACCCCAGGTTTATTCACGCTTTCGGCTGATATTAACATTTCACTGAACTTTGCCAAGTCTGAATTTTATTATAGGTCACCAAGTGAAGCCTGGCTGCCACAGCTTGGTCTTGAGTGCCATATCTTCTCAGTATTGTCTCAGGACTGTTTTCTTTGGGCTGATGATTAACAGTTTAGGGTTTCCCATGGTTTTGCTGTGAAGGAATTCCCATTAGCAGTATCATGAGTGCAAGGGACTCTGTACAAGTCTGGGTCTGTGTGTGACACCCTGGCAGAGGAACTGGCCAGTAGCCTGGATGCAGAGAAGTGTCAGTCTAGGGGTCATTTTATATCTACTCCTTAAAATGGATGCTGATATGGAAGGGCTTTTTTGATTGAATCTCCTTCTAAAAGTGTTAGAGTACTGGTCAGATATTTAAAATTGTTAAAATTATCACTGTTTCCATTCTGAAGCATCCCCCCTTTAACCCTTTGTGATGGATCCCTGATGGATCTCTGCCTGTTTTGCCCTTTACTGTTCCTTCAAGTTAGTTGAACACCCTGTTCTTCCAAAGTTATTACAGCAATTTGATTGCAGTCAGCTGCATGATGCCTTCAGCAGTGGTCTGGGGACATGGTCCCTAATCTTATGAAGAAGTCACTGAATGGGTCTTTCAAACATCCCGTGATTTCCTTATTAGAGGGAGTTCACTCAAAGGCAGAAGCTCAATGTGTGTCTTGCAGGTCATAGAAATAACTCAGGACATTCCTTCTCCTAGAAATGAATCTCTTGAGAGCTCAGTTTACTGAAATCAGATTCAGATTTACAAAGCAAAATGAATAAAGCCCAATTTTGATACTACTAATATATAAACACACACGCATCTATATATTTTAAATACACTTAAATTTCATTAGCAATGATTGTTTAGAGAAACATCATTACATTCCTGGGCTTGGGAGCCTTCTCCAGGGTTGTGAACAATCAAAGATTTATTTGAGCTTTCTGCACACTGGGAAATGAAGACACAGAATCTCATTATCATGTCTATTAAAAGGCAGAATCTGGGGTACATCTAAGAAAAGATGTATTACTTTTTAAACTGCACTGCAAACTGTGAAGTACTACAGGGACTTGAACTATTTAAAAATACTCTGGGCTTATGAGTAAGAAAAAATAGGGTCTCTTTCCCAAACAGTATAAAAATATCACACCATTAAATTCTGCTGTTATTACAGTCTTGGAAATATGATTGTATCTACTTTTGCTTGAAGCTGGTTGATCCCTGAGCTTGATGTTGGGGTCGAGGGACCATGGAGGGCTACCAGAGTGAGTTACTTAGGGGACAATGCAGTGGGGGGTATGAACAATGACCAGTTAAATTCTAGTTAACCCCAATTATAAACCTTCACCTTTGTTAATTAGATTAATTCATCAGCAGGCACTATGCTTACAGTGTCTTGGAGGTGTGTGATCCAACATTTTCACCATTTAGTAAAAGTTAAAATCTTTCATGTCACCAGTCTGTTGCACACAAATGGCCATGCAATATATTACTGTAAAGGTAAAACTGGGTTAAGTTTACCTATAAATTAGAAGGTAACATTTATTCTAAGGATCCTTCTTAGAATTGAAAAAATTGCCTTGCAAGCACTTTCTGTAGTTATTAAAGATCTCCAAGCTATGAATCTGAGTGCTTAATTAAAAGCAACAGAGACATGTCCAAGGAAGGAAAGAAAAGGGCTGAACAGCAGTGTAGGCAATTCTCTTAGATTTTCAACGTCTCAGCCTTTCCTTGATCAGTGTCCAAAATTTTGCATGCATAGATGCAGTGTCTTAACACACTGACCTCTGGAGACCTGAGTCCAGCCTAGGCCCCTCTTAAGGCCCCAGGTGATGGTAAATGGGTGGCCTTCCAGAGCTGAAAGGTTGGTTATATCTTTTGGTGCCCCGGTGGTCAAACTTCCATGTGGACTTCCCATCAGAGAAGCAAAGTTTATTTTACTGCAGGTGTGGAAAGCAAAGGGCAGCCTTGAACAGCACCTGTTTGGTCTGTGTTGGCTTGATAAATCTTTTTCACAAATGTGAGAATGACTGACCATTTTTCACGCTAGCAAACACCACACAATTAGTTTGCATAAACAGAGACGAGTTTCGCTCTCGGTCCCACATGTGCAATAAATTTACACTGATCCTAGTAAATTCAATGGGGGTAATTCCTAATTTATATTTGTGAGAGGGCCGCATTTAGTCCATGAAATACTTTCAACAGAATGACTCGATGTCATTTGCAGCTCTTTGTAAACTCTGTAACATCTCTATGAGGCAGATATATATAGAATATATGTAGAATGCTGCATATACAAAATATAGTTATATATTTCCAATATGCAGTGTGTCAGCTGAGGCAGGAGATCTCAGCTCCTGACAATGCCATTGTTTAATTTCCCATTTGAGTGAAAAATCTGTAGTGATAATATTCAAAGGAGTCTGCAAGGAAACTGATAACCAAAATGAGGATATTTTTTAATATAGAGATATTTTTAAGAACTAGATACAAAACAGTACAAAAGAGCACTGTGAATCATAAAAGTGCTTTGCACTCTCCAGCAATGTCCAGACACTTCCCTGTGTCTGCAAAGCAGGAGCTTGTCTTAACCCTGGTTCTTCTTTTCTAATTGCCAGTGTTGGATGGAGGTTTGAGTTTTTAGGGGAGATCTTTTCTTGGCTCACCACCTGGGTAAAAGAATGCAGAAACTGCTGAGATTTGTTCAAGTATCCACATTTTGTCTTTGAAAGAGGGTTGGAAATGTAAAATGTTTTGGTATATGTCTATGAAAATGTGTATTTGCTTAAGAGATTGCTGCAGCACATTTCTGGCACTTTATTTCTCTACATTTCAACAGCTACTTGGTTTGGGATGTCTGGACTAAATTGAAATTAAAGGAAAGAATATCATCCTCACTGCACCTAAGAGGCAGGGAGCAGCTGAACTGGAATAAATGCAGGAAGAACATATTCTTAAAATTGTTACTCAAGGTAAACAGGAAATGGGTTCAGTCTTAATTAAGAACTATGTGTTTGTAGCTGTTGCAATTGCGCTGTGTCAAATATCCAGAACACTGCCCCCTTTTTCACACGCTAAGTAGTGATACTGTTCTGCTACCCTCTCCTTGAAAACCAGAAGATCTTATGAGGCAAGCAAACAGAAATTCCAGATTATGGAAATTAATTAAAGCACACAATGCTGCCTTTCTCAATGTTCAGGCTCAACTAATTAGGGATTAGATTATTCAAGAGCAGCAGATCAATTAGGATTGCTTTCTAAAAAAAAAACCCGAAAAAACTCAGTGAAATATAGTTACCTGTTGAAAAGTGAAAGAAATTGTGCCCAAGCACAGAGGAGGGATCAAGGCGCAATACTGCACATTGACAAAATAAATTATGAAAACAATAATCATGTTTATCCAATCTCTTTGTGCAAAACTGTTATTTTGATTCTAGTGCCAGCTGTCTGAAACTTTAATTTAAGTGCTTGCTTGAGGCAAGACATTTGGGATACTAGTTTAGAATGTTTTATAGCCTAAGCAATATGTTTTACTAACATCAAATCCTATGATGATGATTTTAATGGTAACTATAATATGTTCAAGGGGGTTCCAGAGTGATCTTTGATTTTACCAGAATGCTTGCATGCCTAATGAACCCCGATATTTTTTGGCTTCATTAGCTGCCAGCTCCCCAGGAGGCTTCTCTACAGGAGGTGAGTACTTTGTATTTGAAAGGGAGATATAGCAAGTAACACACTGCACTTTACATCAGTGTCAAATGTGTGTGTGTGTAATCTGGGGAAATGGTTAATGAAAGAACTCTCCCTACATTTCAGAAATACAAAAAGACCGATAAAAAGACACATTTTTTAATACTCTAAATCATCCATTTCAATGGTTGGTGCCTCTTTATATGCTTAGGAAGACCCGTTACCCCTTGACTCGTGGTCTGACACTCTTCCCCAAAAATTTGGGCTAATTTCTACTTCCTCCAGAGGCAGCAGGGTTGCATTTCAAGGGAGAATCCTGCTGGACTCAATGGACAACCAGGATTCATTATTTGTGCTGGAAGTGGTCTGTGTGAGACATCATTGCTCTTGAAACTCTGGCTCTCGTATTGCCCCCACAGCCCCCAACCTCTGTGCCTCAGTTTCCAGCAACACAAGAGGGCTAATGACACTCGCAGGGGACCTGGGACCCCTGTAATCGCTGGGCTCACTGCCAGCACTGAGTGCTCACCTAAAGATTTGGTGCAAATAAAAGTTTAGAAGTGTTGTCTAGAGAAGCTGTGGCTGCCCCCGTCCTGGAAGTGTTCAAGGCCAGGTTGGAAGGGGCTTGGAGCAACCTGGGATAGTGGAAGGTGCTCCTGCCCATGGCAGGAGGTGGAATGAGATGATCTTTAAGGTCCCTTCCAAACCAAACCATTCTGTGATTCCATGATTTTATAATTCTTCGTATATTCAGAGAGTTTTCTGAACCCACTGAAGTAGGTGACGGAAATATTCTCAGTGGGTTTGTCTTCTCCCTACTAAAAAACAACATGTTGGGTAAAAACCACTAATGTATAATTTTTAACTAAAGGGATTCCAATCTAAAGGGATTTCCAAATCCAAAGACTTCTTCAGGCTAAAGGTAGGCTTCTATGCTTGTTTTATTTTTTTCTCTCTCTTTTTTTTTTTTCTTTTAAGTTTACTTGTTTTGGATGAAATATATCCTTTTCAATGAGTTTTTTTGGCACTTTAACACATAGCCTAACCCAGAAGTTAATGGCTTATAGAAATAACAGCTTTGAAAGGGATTTTTTCAAGGAATGAGAAGGATTTAATTTGCTACATGTTAACACTGATTCATTCATGTTTTATCAGAGCAAAAAACTATTTGCACTAATGTATATATTATATATAATTATACTACATAGTATTTTTTTCCCTCAACAGATCACATAATTTCACTGATTCAAATAGAAAACTATTTAATTTAAAATAATCAGCCCTGTCTTTTTCTTTCTTTCTTTCTTTTTTTAGATGAATATCCAGTTTGAAAAACTGTACTCTTAAATAATTTTAAATGCAAAGCAATTCTGGGTAAGTCTTAATAAAAGGAAAGTTTGGGCCTAGATCTCCTGGGTCTAATGCATTACCTGCACGTGTAGCCTTCATGAAGCCATTAAGTTTTAAACTAATACTACATTCCACAACCTACAGCCTCTGGGCCATTTGCAATCTGGGATGATTTTTCTGGCCCGCGACTTTCCTCTTCCTCTGTTTTTCCTGATGGCTCCTCACAGATCAGCTCAGAGCTATGTGCATTGTTTGATAGAATTAGCAATCAGATCTCTGTTCCCAGCTAGCAGCCTTTTCTCTGTTTAACTGTTCCATTTTCTGATTAGATTTTTAGCAGTTTCTTTCTAGTATTGCTTTTGAAACCAATTTTTCACTCTGAAAAGTATTTCTCTTCCTCATCTTTTACATGTACAATATTTGGTGGGTTATTTACTCGTTGCATATTCCTTTTACTGGTGGACATCCTCCAGGAGAAAAGTTAAAACATAGACTTTACAACACAGGTTACGTGGCTGCAACAGAATAATCCTAATTTGGAGTTAGTTAATGTAATTTCTTTTTTTTTTTTTTAAATTGATTTATTTTCCCCTTTCTGAGTTTGAGCAACGGACCTGAAACATGATCACACAGTTGGATGATTTTGTTTGGAGAAAGTTAGGAAAGTGGTTTTGTACTGTTTTATTTATTTATTTATTTTTACTGCTGGTGACAAAAACATAGAACTGAATGAGAGGTTATTTCATTCAGCCAATTTGTTTTCTCTGACAGAAACTGAATGGTTCTAAGTCATCTTGGACTCCACTAGGTTTAACATCCATTGGACAACATGGGTCATTTTTTATTCCATTAGTGTTTGTTTCCACTGCAAAGAATCCTTTTCCTGCTCAAATTTATGTCAGAGATAATAATCTATGTCTTGTCACTTTTCACTATTAAGGGGCTGAAACAGTTCTGATATTAGCAAACATTTGATTTTCTTGTGGTTATAACAAAGAAAGAGTTTATTCTATTTCCATTTAAGACTAGCAGATGCCACGTGATTTTGAATATTTACTTTAAAGGGATTGACATGGCTTTTACAGCAGTAACTCCCAACTCATGGTCTGTGATAATGAATAAATCTATGAGGCCACCAGAAAATCAACACAACCTAGATTTTTTTCTATATCTAAGGAAAGGATGCTAGATACCAAGAAAAGACAATGGAGGTGTGTTCACAGGGGATGTGGTTTAGTGGTGGGCTTGGCAGTGTCAGAATAATGGTGTAACTCAATGATCTTAAAGGTCTGGTCCAACCTAAATTATTCTATGATTCTCTGTATTTGGGACAGAGCAAAGAAATTTGACATGGCATAGAAAAGCTGTGCATGACAAGACCTGACTAAATGAGACAAAAGCTTTGGTTGGATGGGATGCACAGGAGCTTAGACCCAAATGTACCAGCTCAGACCAGAAACACCTCTAGTTCTTTTCTGCAAGTATGAAATTTTCCATCCATCTAGAAAAAAAAGGAATCAAAGAAGTCCCATCATGATGGAAATCAGGGTATGTGGAGGAAAGAAGCTGGAACTTTCCAGACTCAATGCTGAAGTCAGCAGCATTGATTGGACAGTCATATTTGGCCTTAAAATGATGACTCCCATTGGAAGCACCAAAAGCAGCAAAAAACCCCCTGGAACACCATATTCATTAGTTAGAAAAACTCTGTTTGTGAACCTCCTGGTGAACACAAAAGGAAGTGCTGTAATTTTAGTAGATACTTTTACTGAAATTTGATTCAATACATATTAAATCTGTCGGAGTCAACGACACAGCCAAGAGCTAATTGAGATCCTGTAATATACAAGAAGAGAAATTCCACTGCATTTTTATCCAGTTTTCACTATATACTGAGCAGGACTTTGAGCACTGAGTGCTGGTTGGGGATGCCTTGCAGCACAGACATTATTAATAATGCTGAAATCCATGTATGGTATTTCCTATTGCATCTCAATTACTGGGTTTAATGAGCATCCAGCAACCAGGAAAAGAAGAGCAATAACTTTACAGGAAGTAAGGTGCAGATGTACCTGAAAATCCATACAGTCCAATTCTGATATGAGCTACATGAGCAACCATGAGCACTAGAGTATATGTCCATCAGAATAGTACAGTTTCCTCCTTACCCAATAAGATTTTTTCTTTTCATTCCACTCCTGTAGATTCAGTAACTTTGCCTTTACAGTTTGCTTCATTGAACAACGACAATAAATGTGTTGATTGTTGCAAAAATATAGATCTTAATATGCATTTTATTCTTTTGCCTATATATTTCTGCTGAAAATCCATAACAGATCATAAAGAACACTTCTTAAATAAAAACACATCTTAAAGGCACCCTGTGAGTGCAATTAGAAACATTTCCCATCACACAGCAAAGATAATGTATCTTAAATGCTCTTAATTTCATACATCTGTTATGCTCTGTCATGAAATTTTTTCCCCTCCCAAGACAATTTTGAAGGTTTCTGCCAATTTAATTCAATTTAAAGCTTTTAATGTCAGCTCAGTGGGTCATGCCACTTTCTCCACATTTGTATTAAGCTTAGGGAAGTCAGAAATACGACAAATACTTTTCATCAGTACCCTGTTCTCATGACAAGTAGCCATTGCATTTTCCCCCATTATTTTTTGAACATATTTCGCACACAGATGCGTATCAGTGTCATTTTACCTGGTATTTTCTTAGGCCACAAGTCCCTTTCATTGTTTTCAGCACTGCAAAGTGTCTTCCTAATTCACTTGTTTTCGAAATAGTTCTGCAACTATTTTTTTGAATGATTATTGAACAGTAACTGTACATTAGTTTTTGACATTGTCTTGTAACTGTGCTCAAAGGATCTGACTTGACATTATTATCCATTTTTTAAGAGTTATCAATTCTGCTTGCTGGACAATTTTCAAGTTCTGGAGCAAGTTAGATGGCTTAGAGTTATATGTGTCAGAAAACCATAATAACCCGGATATTACTACATTTTGTTCTGCTTCTATTACAGTGCTACTGTGAAATTTAAACTCATTCATTGTATCTGCATCTGAGTAGCTGCACTGTCACTGAATACCAGGAAAACACCCCAAATGTTTCTTTTTTTACCTTTGTGTGGGAAGAGTGGAAGGATGCAGGGGGCATGCATATATGAGAAAAAAGGAACTCTTGGTAAATATGTGTATATATTACTATCACTCTATACCTTGAGAGAGATGGTGTGAAGCTCAAGATTTTGCTTGAAAAGGAATTTACCTGTCCTGTGGGGTGATGTATTTAAAGAGACACTGCTCTTTGATGGACTAGCTCCTGATACACGAGCTTGAAAAGTCCTTGGATATTCCAGGCCTGGGAGAAAAAGTTTATCACAAAGGAGGTGGTGGTCCAGGATTCCCTGCTGTTGAGAAGCTGGGTGTCCTCAGAGGTCACCGTTGTCTACTGAGACAAGGGAGCCCCAGGACTGCTCCACTGGAAGCTCTTAGCAGCCTTTGCTGACTGAAATTGCACAAACACAAGAAACTTTCCTTTCCTAAGCCCCTGGCTGGAGATCACCACCCAACTACAGTGAACCTTCCCCATTATCCTCACTCACAGCACCAGAGCCAAACTGGTGTTAGTCACAATAACACGTTCTCCAGTATCACATTTCTCTCTTGACCATGGTGATAAATGTTCAGAGCCTAGATTAATTATTAGTAATTCCTGTGGCCATGTTGTAACACACTGCCTCAGCTTTGTTTGAGTGCTGCACTCCAAAGAGCTTCCCAAAATAAGTGTCAAAGTTTCCTGCAAAGGCCAAGACTCTACTTGTCTTCCATTAGACCAGCTCTTTTGGAGGTAGGACCATCATACATTCCTGAACAAAGGTTTATCCTCAAAAGCAGGTTCACAGACCTCATCTAGCAGCCTCTCAGTTGTGTTTTTGTTTCCTTTATTCTCAAAATGAATTTTCAGTTGCAATTCTGAGGTACTGCACCAATGGAGAACTGAGTTAACACAGGAACTGGTTTATGGAACAACAGTCAGCATCTCAACATTTGCCTTCGTCCTCGGGTGGGATGTGGAGTCCTTGTCTCCTCAAAGGCAGTTTGAAAAGTTGTGGAAATATTTTGTTTATGCATTTTCAATGGAAACAAAATATTTTGACTTTCCTCGTTTGGCTTTTCTGAGATGGCCCAAATAATTTCATTTTGTGACAATAAAATCCCGCAATTCAGTTTTCGTGGTGGTAAAATACCACTAGGATTTGTAAGTGAGAAGTTTGAGGCTACATTTCTCCAAAAGGACCAAGAAAAAAGGGAGAAATAAATCTCCTGCAGTGTCCCTGAGTTGTGTGAGATGCCTCCATAGGAAGTTTATGCATATTATTTCTTCAGCTTAATTGAAATGGCTAAATATCCTGATTCAGACAAGCCAGTTTTCAATGAAATACATTGAGGTTTATGTCTAAAAAATTTTCTGTCCCCCCCCCCCCATCAGCATAGCCTTTCACCCACATGTTTTGATTTTATCAAGATAAGAAAGTGATTTTCCAGAAGGGAATTCCAACACAGGTTTTGCTATAAATTGCTTCCCTGTCACCCTTCATGGTACAAAGAAGCTGAAGCACATCAAGATCTGCTAGCAAAACAGTGAATTTGTTTTCCCGAGGGAATTAGTGGCCAGGGAAATAAAATCAAGGGGAGATTTTACATACTCAAATACTGCAAAAAAATGTCTCAGAAACAGTTAATTCCATTACAAGAGCCTAGCCTTGCAGTCTGGGGAGATGGTCCTGTGCCTCATGACTGCACACCAGCTCTAACACTGCTACCATTGATCAGGAAAGCAGATTTAAAATATCGGTCTAAGGCTTTTCTAATTATCTTAAAATAATCGTTTCACCGCTTGAAATGAATACAGCCACAAAGCAAACCTGCCAGGCTGCTCACCACAAACTAACAGACACAGACTAATGACCCTAGAGAGCAGGCCAGCCCTTCTGATGCAGCATCATCTGCTCTCAGAGACTAAAGTGACGTGTCCTCTGCTCTCCACGTGTTCTGCGGACCGGGAATGAAGCCACATCACTTCTAACACGAGCCCGAAAATGACACCTGTTCTGCACAGACACCACCGAGGGGTTTTCAGAGCCAGTCCCTTGCAGCCATGCAATCAAAGATCAGTTTTCAATGAAATATTACTTACTTGAATCAATGTTGTCTTGATTCTTCGTGAAGGGTGCAGCAGGCATAAAATGTGATATTGATTTCTGAGATGTAGCCTGGTCCTCTCTTCATGGCCATTTAAAAAAAATGCAAAGTATTTCTTTTCTTTCACACCACAGATCACGTCATCTTTACAAACTAGAGATCAAGGCCCTTTTATGTTGCCTCATATTTATCTCCTGCCCTTTTTTCCTGTCCTCCTCTCTTCATCTTGCAGTTTTTCTTTCTCCTCCTTGAGTTTTTATTGCCTCTTCGGCTCTCCTCTTAGCTCCTGTTCTAATTTCTGCCTTTTCCCCTGCTCTCCTGAGTGCTTTTAGATTCTGATCTAATTTCTCATGTCTTCTCCCAGTGCTGCTCTCTCTCCTTTCTATCTTTCTGACCCTCACCTGTTCTCCTTTCTGCATCTCTGACTCCAACTCTGCTGCTCCCCTTACGATGCTCCGGCTCTGGATTTTCCTCCTCATCGTTCCCCACATCGCTCTTGGGCTGTTTTTAGCACTCATTTCAATATAGTTTTCCCTGCTGCATGCACAAATACAATGTCCCAGCCTCTCATAATAATACATCTTTTTTCTAGGTTGCCTCCCATTTCCACGATTAGCATGCATATCTTTTTAATGAAAGCTGCAGAAACGACCAGGAACAAGGCTCCCTAAATATGTAATCTGTTGCTGCCAGTCTCCCATAATAGACAAGGGTTACTTTTTTTTTCTTTCCAGAAGCCAGTATGAATTTAAGACTATCCCACTAGTTTGGTTTAATTAATTTTGGAGCTAGAGAGGGGTCCAGACCTCAGAAATCATAAAGCCAAAACTGTCTCTCAGTAGTCTAGGGCATAATATAGGGAGAAATTAATATATTTTCCAGTTATACTTTGGAGCAGCAATTTTAGATAGAAAAACTACAATTTTCTGAATACAGAACTGGCTAGGTGACCAAAATTAATATTTTAGATGTGAAAAGTGCTACAGAGGCTTGACCAACAGTTAACAGGCTATGTCTGAAACAGCCTCCAACGCCAGCACTTTCCTGGTGCTCTGCAAGGTCTCAGAGGAAGGCTCATTACACCCTCCATATCCAAACCATGTTACTAAGCAGCTCCCCTGTTTCGCCAAGATTTGCAAACAATTCTTGCTTAGTTTTTGAGAGCTGAAAAGATCGCAGTGCATAATGACTTGCCTACAAATATTCTGGCTGATGTGCTGACTGTCATCCCACACGCGTGGGGCTGGTCGTATACATGGCAACGATTTGATACCATAATTGGATGAACCCAAAGCTTAGACTTAGGTCTACACTACAAATAGTTGTGGTTGCAAGCCTGAAATTCTCTTTCAATTACTTCATGTGTTATTTACTTAAGGCATACTTTGAAAATAGTTACCAGTAAATTAATTCACTAAGGTCAACTTAAATTATGGCTTCTATGCTCCATCAACACGGGTTTCTTTCAGATGAAAAAATAAACAAACATGAAAGTACAGCATCAGATAGACTATTTTGAATATAGTTTAGTACATTTATTTACATACAGGCCCCCTAAAACTAACATTAACCAATCTTTCTCGCTTTTATGTTAAAATTCAATGATTCTATTTATTTCCCATTGTATGACACCAGTTCCATCCATCATGGTCCAAGGAGTTCTGACATCTTCATTTTGTATTCTGATTCCCTCTCGGTTCTGAGAGCAGAAGTCTGTATTTTCTGTCAGGGTAGAGAAAAATACCATTGTTACCTTAGAGTTACTCCAGACATGGTTAAGACTGTGGACATGAATGTTCTGTGCAGAGAAGTCCCCTGGCAGGCAGAAATCCAGGGTATCCCACTGGAGAATCTGATCCAAAGCCAGTTAGAAGTGCCATCTAGGGCCCAGTTGCTTTCAGTGTGGCTTTGACCCAGGAACATGCCCTTCTTCTGAACAGGAAATCAAGTTTTGGAAACAGGTTTAAAAGGATGCAAAATGACTCTAGACTCTGCTAATTTACATTTCATGCAAGTTCTGTGGCAGTCATTAGAGCTGCTCCTAATCTCAGTAGCAAAACTTCAAATTTCACACAGTTCTCCTGAAGTTATCTGTGCTTAGAGCAATGTGGCCTGACAATTTGGTTTAAGTTTTGTTTGACTAAATCACAGAACTATTTAGCCCAAATTAGTACATCCTGCAAGATGAAATGTGAAACCACGGCGCAACACAGACACATTTCTCTTTCAAAGCCGTGTTTGGAAGAACTTAAGAACTTTGAACACTTTAAAGCTATTAAGTGGTCAGCTTTTGAGTTAGATTTGCCTTGGTACTGACACTGATCTCACAGGAATGCAACAGTCTTTACCACAAATCCTGTGCTTAGGCTTTTCCTCTCTTGTTCCATGATGTCCATGTCCAGTACATGACTTCACGTGACTGACTAGGTGACAGTTCACCCAGCCCTGTGTCACTAAACTGGAAGTTGTCTTCGGGAAGTTTTTGCTGAGAGAAATCTCACTTCTCAAAGAGTCTTCATTGGAAAATATTTTATTTCACTATAGATGCCTCGAAGGAAGAATTCAAATTAGAATCTAATATAACATGCCATTTTATATTCCAGCATTCCAGCAGGTAGAGGTAACATAGTTCAGTGAAAGGACATGTTCCTTCCCACACGCCGTTTAGATGAAAAGGTGTGTATGTCCATTTTACATATTTTCTCTTTGGCTTGGTCTTTAAAAGATTATTTTCAATTTATAAGCTTTAATTTTTTGTAAATGTAATCACTTTTGCTTGACAAATAGAAAGGTGAATGAAATTTACTGTGAGAGTATTCCTAGATGTTAGGAATCAATTGAATGGCTCAGGAAAATATAGTTGAAGCTTTTGCAGTTTGGGCTAATTGGTGGCATTAGTCATTAATATCAGCTTGATAATAATGTGTATCTTAGACACCTGGAATTATTTCTACACCTTGGTAGGTAACCTGGGAGGTTGGAACCTGGTATGAACCTGCAGACACCTTGAATTTAAGATAATATGGAAAATTAGTTCAGGTTTCAGATACAAGGATACCTGAATCAGATGGTTCCTATGTGTTTAGTCAAAAGAAATCCTGGATCTGTACTAACTCAAACTAAGAGAAATCTGGAGATAGGCCATACATAAATGCTTTATAGAGTGTTGTGTACACTAATAACTAAACACAATTTTCTAAGAGCTTTCTGAACGTTGAATAAACATTGCTTAAACAAATGGATGCAAATTATTAATAGAAACTGTAATCTCCCCCTCTAACTATTATTCTTACGGGGCCCTAACTACTTTGATACCAGAAGATTAGAAGAACAAAACCAAGTTAGCTTTGCCAAATAGGAAAATAAAATATTCCAAAGCACAAAACAAATAATCTTAAATCTGAGGCCCTCTACAAATCAAAGAATAACAAATCTTGTATTGCCCAAACCTTGTTGTTGAACTTCTAACGGTAAAATCCGTGCCCTCCACTAACTGTTAGATATTCTTGCATGACTGCAGTGTTGTTTTATGTATGTGAGCCAACCTCACAATATAAGGTGACAAACAAAAAAGATGGAAAAATATATAAAATGGTAAAAAAAAAAAAAGTCTACTTGCCACCTCAGGCTTTAAAACTCTTCTTACACACTTCAGCACGAAGTCTATTAAAGCGGAATATAGTGGAAATACAATATACAGCAATGAATGTCTCCAAACCAGCAATTTAGCGCTAAAGCTGAGGGCAGTTCTTATGCACCGACTTTTAATACCGAGACGATTTGTGGTCTCACAAAGTTCCTGCCTTGGGCAAGAACTGTGCTGTGCTCTAATAGGTCTAGTTTGTTGACTGTCAGAATAATGGAGAAATTGGTAGCAGAGGGCCTGAACGCTGTAAACAGCTGAGATAATTAGAAGGTCTGTCAGGAGGAGAGTGAGGCTAAAGCAGTTTACGTTCTGTCACAGGGAGGAAAGTATTCATTCAGAAAGCTGCTGGATAATGTGGGATATGTTGCCTTGCATCCTAGCATGCTTGTCTGGAGAGGGGGAGAAAGTGCTTCTCGTCGACTTAGTTGGCTTTCTCTACCCTCTTTCCTACTGCAGGGTTGCAAGAGTTTATATTTCTTATTAATAAAATAATACATCTTGCAAGCAAAATGCTGACTTGCTGTTTTTTAAGCCGAGCTGCTGGGTTAATAGGATGCTCAGAGTCAGGCAGGGCAGTGCAGGGGGGCTGTGGAAGCCGTGAGGGTTGAAGGAAAGCATTTGTGAGGTGCAGATGTGAAAAGAGCCCTCTCCATTCCCCTCCCCCTCCAAAAAAACCCAGCTGAGTGTATGGTTATGTCACCACCTTAAAGAGGATGCTCCCGTATAGGCAGAGAAGTGCTCCATAAGTTGTTAACATGAGAATTCTGGTGCCTTAGCCAAGAAACTAGACAGTGGGAAGTTTAGCAATCTAGAAATTGCTGTGACTAAGCCTTTTCTAGGCAACGACATGCCTAGGGATGGAATAAGCCAAAGATTTCAGGGCTGGTCTGTGGTTTTGGTTCTTAGTTTAGGGCCTGACTTCTGGAAAGATGAAGGTTGGCTGTCTTCCACATAAAAAGTCTTAGAGTTCAGAAACTGGTTAGTTAAAAAGGCAATCACTTGAAAATTATGATATTTCAAAAAATACAGAAAAAGTATAGGAATATAACACAGTACAGAGCATTCAGAAGTGAGCAGGGAATGAGGCTGCTAAGGTTAAGATGTTAATGCTTAATAACAAGCAAATATTATTACGTTTTGAGTTACAGAGAAACGGGGGGAGAGAGTGGGACAGGCACATGGCCAAGAGAACTTTGTCCTTCTCCTTGCTCTGCCATTAACAAGTCACACATTAACTTTGCTCTCACATGAGGCTCCGTATCTCACCAAAGAGCCTTGGGGATCCAGAGGTGCCAGATGATTTTCAAGCTGCTGTTTATGGATGCTGCCATTGCTTCCATCTCATGGGCTAGAACTGGGAAAACAGATTCTTGCACGCTGTTTTAATTTAATGTGGATCTCTCCGAGGATTACCACATTTTCCTGGGTCTGTGGGAAGGAGAGAGGCTAAAGCTGGGAGTGGATATTTTTAAAACTTGGACACTCCAAAGCCACCATAGCAAGGAATATAAGGGACCTGAATCCACTCAAATATTTTAGTGACACCATCCAGAGAGCAATATTTGGCCTTGTTCTCCTGCAACATCCACATCTCTCCTACTCCACTGTATTTTAGCGTAAGGGGCAGATCATTCTTTGCCATCAGTTTCTGCCCCTGGTTCCCACAGTCCTTCTGAACACCTGAAGAGCTGCTGCTTTAATAATTCGGTTGTCTTTCTGACAGGACCAGAGGAGTCTTTTTTAAGCTCCTGCAGCACTGTGGAGCAGCAGGCAGCAGACAGTGCATGATTGCACTGGGACTTCAGAGCAAACTCCAGCTCACTGTCAATGGCTGTGTGCCAGACAGCTCCGCCTGCAGAGAGCAGAGCCTTCCAGAAGGCTGAGCATCCAAAAAGGAGACTGTCAACATCCCCCTGAACAGTGAGTGGGGGAATCGCCACAGAAAAAGGGAGCAAGCTTGAAAATTGAGGTGTATGGGGAGAAGTGCTGTACAAGGGCTAATTATCTTCCTATTCCCCTCGTGCGCCTATTAAAGACCACCAAAAATAGCATCCACTTAAGGATGAGGATTTTTTTTCCCGCCAGTTAAGTTAAATGGACATCCCACCTGTTGTTTGGTGAAGTGAGATCACTCATGGAAGATAAAGTTGGCCAGAAGCCACCTCCTGACAGCGAGAGGCAGGTCTGAACAACAAAGTTTGGATCAAGATCTGAACTTCTCTCCCATCCAAATGTGCTTGGATCCGGAGGCTGGCTGACACCCATCTCTGCTACATCTACTCTGTGATTATGTGTGAATGGCCCTACTGCTTCTCACTACACCCCATGTAATCACTTGCATTTGGGCATCATTCTGCAAGAAAATCTGCTGTCATGATGGCAAACGTGTGATGCTTTGCTGGATAGAGGTTCATCCCTAACCCTCACAAGACATCAGTTTTCACCTGGGAACATGCTAACTGAGCTTTACTGATGACAACTTCCATATTTACAGGTCTCATTATTAAGTCAGCTTGAACTCCAGGTTTAAATGGAGGATCCTTTCCCAAACTGATATTAAAACACCGCGTGCTTGGCAGCCTGTGTGCATGTGCAGTGGGCCTGATTCTGACTCTTCCTTCCCTCACATCTGGCTCATGCCTGTGCAATCCCACGGACTTCAGTGGGATTGTTCCTGATCGGGATTTGATGAATACCACATTTTCCTATGTATCACCCACAGATTATCTATAAAAACTGTGATTCGTCAGCAGTGTGGTTTACAGGAGTATGTAAGTTATGTGAGGGGAAATTTACTCTGGGGGCTCCTCTTTCTCAGTAGTCCCATCGCCTCTAATTCCTCCCCCTTGCTTCCTTTACCCCCAAGTCCCACTGCTTCAGATTCCTCCCTACTTTGGGTTCTGCCCTGCCCTCTTCCCCTCTGATTCTTGTGTGGTTTGTGAGAAGCCATCTGGGGATGCATTTTCAAATGTCAATGCTTTTTAGGGAATACTCAATATATGCAAAAGAGCAAGCTAACTGATTTTTTTCCTCTTTTTTTTCTATTTTTTTTTTCTTTTTCTGTTTGCTCTTTGAAAAATAGAAGGAAAAGAAATTGAAGAGAAATTTCAGTTTTCTGACTGAAAATAAATCTGGAAAAACCCCCATGCATTACATGAAATGTTTCATTTACCTGAAATTTATTATTATTTTAAACTTTTAAAATGTAAGTTTGACTTTTATCTAAAAATATCCTTCTGAAACAAAAGAAAAAAAGAAATTATTTGTTTCAAAAACATTAAACCGAAAGGTTCTAACTTTTTCTTTCCGTGCTCCAAATAAGTCATTCAGAGTTTAATACATATTCTGGGAATATGTTTCTCAGAAAAAATATGCCTTTAAAATCTACTCTTGATTAACATGAGGGAAGAGGTGAATCAGAGCCCCTGCATTTGAGGAATCATTTACTCACCCTTAAGGTGGGAAAAATGAACAGAGGTGAAATCCATAATAATTTTTGGCATGGAAGCTCCTTTTTCGGGAGTCACGTACACAGCTGTGATGAACTGCAGATAATGTCACGGATCTCACCCAGAGGCATACAGCAAATCTCTGGCAGAGCCAGGATTGCAAGTGCACTACGTGTGGTTCCTTGCTATCTGTAGTAACCACTTGTAAATGGTTATTTTATATAATTATGTGCAGACAGACTATAACCAAAAGAATAATTTTCGCTTTGTATTGTGTTCTTTCCAAATTTTTTAAAAAGTGAGGACTCTGTGTAGCAACCACGGTTGGTGTCCTCTGCTGATCTTCAACCAAAAATGTGGTCTTGTTTCTTTGGAAAAGTATCCAATAACTTCTGACCTCACATACACTTCAGCTACTGTCAGAACAAAAAAGGCAATAAATAGTGCTATGCAAAGAAAACAAAATGATTATCCTACAACCTAATAAGCAATTACAAAGGGCAAATTACTTTTACCCTCAGTAATTTTCTGCCATTAGATAATTAACATCAGAAGTATTAATGATCATTTTAACAAATTACCATATAATTATAATGTGTTTCTTCATTTAGTCCTACATATTGTACAAATCCTTCTAAGATTTGTCTAATAATTGAAAATACATTATTTATTGGTTTAGCTGAGCAACAAGCCGCACTGGTAACTAAGCCCACTAAAGAAACGCTGTACTGGTTGTAACTAGCTGTCACTCTGTGGTCACCAGAGCAATTCTTCGTGGATGCAAGTGTCACTGACCAGGCTCAAATTAAGGATCAAATGGAAAACTGTAATAGGTCACAATATTCACTGGGGTCACAGACCTAGAAATGTCACATCTCTGACTCGTGTTAACTTCAGCTGGAATGAAGGCTGGGAGTGGAACAAATGCACTCAGGAGTTTACAGGGCCAGCACATGCTGGTGGCAATGCTGCTTCTTAGATTAATTAATTTCATAACATTTCCATAATACAGTTTTACTTAGTGTACTTTTCATAATCTAATTTTAGTTGAATTGCTTTGCACAATCTGCTCAAAATGTGTTTACGATTCAGAATTGTTAGAGTCCCCTTTTCATTTTGTGCTTAGCTGCCTTTGTAAAATCTGCCTAAATTGGTGAAATAAATTAGGGGAGTGCTGCCAAAACTGGGTTTTGTACTATCCTAACATTCAAACCAATTCACTTGGGCCAGGTTTTTCAGCATTTCTCATGAATCCTGTCCTAGATGTACATGAGCCGGAGAATGGCTGGAAGAGTGAGCCTCAGAAGCATGATAGAGATTTTTCTGTGGGAAGAGGATTTTGGATGTGGGGGCAGGCTTGGGAAGCTGATTCCCAATCACCCATTTCCAATTTGGGAACAGATACGGCCCGCGTGACCTAAGCATCTTGTCAAGACAGCTTGAATTTGAAATTGTGAATATGCATGTGGATGAACTACAGACCCAAAAGGATTCACACGATGATATGGCATATCTGTGTGAATAGACTGGAATTCACCCTTGGGCAAAAGGCTGGGAGGAAGCTTGCAAAACTTGGCTCACATGAGATACAAGTCCCACAGCTTTCCTCTGACTCCCGTGGACAGTGTCAGTGGTATGCACAACATATACATGTAAAAAAATTCATGATCCCCTTCTGACATTTCCTGAAGAGGGAAATGATTTGGAATAAATTATTCATTACAGAACTACTCAGCTTTGGCAACAAATCTGCAGGTTAAGGGAGAAGGGGAGCTATTCTGTCTGCAATGGTGTGTTACAGACATTCTCAAATTTGGAAGCTTTAGCTTTGTGAACAGTTGATGATATCCTGTCTTTTTTTTTCATTTCTGTGCCTTTTGGGAGCTCCTCTAAGATCTTCCTCTTGAGAATCCTGTCCTTCACAGGACTCAGGATCCAGAGGGACAAAGCAGGGTTATTGCTGTTTAAAAAAATTCTGTTTCCTAGGTAAGACAGGTTCCATCTTAGGTTTCCTGACACCTTGATCATCCTTGTAGTAATACAGTTTTCTGCCCCAGGTCCCTCATTCCTGCAATGTCCTCTTCTGTGTGTAGGTGAAAGCAGAGAGAAATGAGCATCCAAGGACTTTTCAACAGCACCTCCAAAACAATAATAATAAAATATAAATTTCAGGAGTGTTTTTCTTCCTTCCCGGGTAAAAGACTTGAGCTCCTCCCATGCTTACATTTAATAATGTGGGGTTATAAGAGATGAAGCTCCAGGCTGAACACATCAGCATGAAAGTTGTGGAGTGTAATCCTTGTCCCACTAGGATCTATAGCCCAACTTCCACTCTCTAGGCAGAGTAGGACAACACTGCAGATACCACTGGCCATCCATTTTCATGGATATCGAACTTTCCTTTTTTTAATTAAAAAGAATGATTTTTTTCCCTCCTCCTGCCATTTCCAGCTGCCTGAACAGCTATGACACCTCACAAAGTTGCCATTACATTAGTGATATTAGTATTAATCACACGTTGCTTGATACTGTAATTGAATAGTTTTTACGCAGATGATATTAACTGATAAAATATGGCATCCTCATGAGAAAACATTACCTTGAAATATTAGTGTTATAATATGTTAATTTCTGTGGAGGATAGGAGTACAGATATATGAGGAGATGTAAATTTCCAGCACTTCTGCTGACAATTTCCATGTCAACATAATTCTTAGGAATTCATACTCACTATTTTGTGATGACTTATATGATGATGTATAACAACTTAAGGGGCTTTAAAATGCAGTATTTTGACTAATGCAGGTTGGTAAATAGCACACAGGACTGTTTCTGCCTCTCAGTTCTGGGAAGGCTGACACAAGCCCTTGGTATCGCCAGGAAGTCACCAACCTGAACATTGATCCCAAGGTGGGTGCTCAGATGGCTCTGGGCACTTTGCAGCTGCATCTTAGCAGTGAGAATAAAGGTTTTTATGTTACAAATGGAGGACGATATAGAATAATAATAAAGAAAAAAAAAAAAAGGAGAAAAGGGTAGGTGGTTAGTCCTTGCATGTCAGCAACACTGTCAGAAACTGGAATTCGGCTTGAAACCTGACTAGTAAAACATGGTATAGACAGTTTATCCCAGCTGTAGACTCCTAAGTCTGATCAATCTTATGTTTTTTTCATACTTATCCCCACGTCAAAGAATCTATGTACTGATTAGGATATGCTAAAGTGAACTCTGGCAGGGCCCTGAACTCCTGGAGAGAAAACACAAGGCCTACAGCACGCTGCCTTGTCAGTAACTTGTATTGCGTGGGGATAGCTTACACCAAGACAACTCCTCTTGCCTTGCTGGCTTCTGACTTAACACCGATTCTGCCCATGAGTTCCTCAAGAAACAACTTGGAATAACAAGACAAGAACCTGGGAGCGGAGAGGGGCACCCCGAAGACAGGAGAGATGACAGCAACAGGGGTTCTTGCATCCATAAAGAGGCAGCTAACCTGTCTGCTTGCTCTCTCTTGGGCTAATCTGAATTAATTGGTGCTATTTGTGCCTTTGATACTCAAATGCAGAGCCTGGGGGTGGGAGTTCTCATGAAACAAGTGGCCACTTGGGAGAGCCGTCCCAGGTCCAATCATGTCATGGGCTCATTTGTCTCCCACAGTAATTCACTACTCACTTCAGTCACTTTAAATGTAAAACAGCTGCTGCTGCTTAGCCCTCTTTTAAGGTACCTAACCAGCAGCTTTAAACCAATCCTGAATGGGTCCCATCCCATAATAGTCTCCTACACAGTGGTCATTTGGAAACAATTAACCCTTGATTCAAGATCCTCTTAAAGAATCCTTTTCCAGGCTCTCTTCTCTGCTGTGGCCCATTGCATCCTTGCCTTGCCCCTTGCATGGGAACAGCTTTATCCTTTGGGGCTGCTGGGGTTTGTGCAGCAGTAACCACCTCTGTGTACCTGCCAGGGCTGCTGTATGGATTTTGGGCAAACCCCCTCTGCACTGAAGAAAATTGAAGATATCACATAAAACAGACTGGTGCTTTATTAAAAAAAAAAGAAAAAAGAAAAATATCTGTTTCCTCTCTTCACTTTTCCTCCCGCAGTACCTGGGGGTCTTGTTCACTTCACACGTGTTTGGCATGGCTGCTACCCCTCGCCTTGCTCAGTCTCTGGTGATGTGATGACCTGGAGATTAATCTGTTTTAAGGGGAAGCATCTGGCTTTGAGCTAATAAAATATCAATTTGTAACAGGGAGGAAAAGGCTCAGCGAGAGGTCTGCATGCTTAGGGCTTTGAGACCCAATTTGATTCGGGAGTTTAATGCCACTTGTGAATTTTAGGCTGTGCTCTGAGCACTTCAAAACCTTTCTCCATGCAGTGGTCTCAACTTTCTCCAGAAGTCCTGTGTTTTCAGACCCGTGGGCTTTACTGTTGTTGGGGGGTATCTCCCAGCTCTGAATCCTGCAGGGCTGCCCCCTCCCAGGCACCCCCCCACCTTTCCCTTTTCTTAATGGCTCTGCAGCCAGATGTGGTGGCCCCTTGCTGGGATGTCAAACTGGCAACACCCTTGATCCAGGCAGACAGACACTCAATAGCCAACTTCTGGAAAACCTCCCCCCGCACTGGCCGGCTCTGACACAAACCAGCTGAAGACATTGCAATGCCAGAAAGTGTTACAGCTGGGCTGCCTGACAGATTGGCAGCACACACACTGATTTGGGGACTGTATTTGGGGGCCCGCAAAGTACTCACTGTCCAGGCACCGAGCCACTAATCACAGTTTACATTAGGCAATCAGATACTTTTCAACTACCGAATGATCTGCTCTTTCCCCCTTTTTTTTCACCTTACAGGACCCTGTGTGTATATACAGTACCTCAGTGCTCCACATCTGCATCATGTTTTGAGCCGTATCTAATGCACAGCTACCAAGCTCAGCTCAGGCAGCCACAAGGAGCCCAAATCTCTGCTGCTCTCTTCATCCTCCAGCTCCCCTAGCCTGACTTTTGCCTGTTTCTGTGCTGAATCACTTGATTAATTTAACCTGCGGTTTACCTAGTTATGGAAAAATCCTACAGGATTTATATAAAAAGAAAGGCTTCATGTCATTCTATAGGAGTCTGTCAACATACAGAATCCTACGAGTGCCTTTAGATACAACTCCAGAGATCAGATCTTCCATGAAAACAATAGATTTTAGAGTCATTTTTCTGGCACGCTGCTGGCTTAATCACTTTTACGCAGAACTGTTTCATTAGGAATGAATCTATGTCAGCCCCGTGTGCCAGCTCTGATCCCTGCCTTGGCCCAGCTACGATGCTGGAGATATATGTTCATGTAAGATAAGTGTGCCATGGCTGGATGTCTAATGAATATGGCCTCATTTACAATAAGAAGGACTTAGACCTGGCTCCGACCCAGAGGTTCTATTCCAAAGAAATGCTGACATTTCGGAAAACCTGGGTCCCTGTCAGAATGAATAGCTGAAATTTTTATCTTTTCCAAGCCAAAAAAAAAGGTGCTCTGAAAAATGTGCCTGGTATTAAAACATTAAAAAGCAGTTAGGTGCCAATTTAAGGAAAATATGTAAACACAGAACATGAAAATTCATATTTGAATATAAACATTTAGGTGAAATTAGCAGAAATGTTTTGATGTTGGTGAAATGAGATATCATAACTTCTTCTCACCAAGTTTTTTTGCCATAGCTGATCTGTTCCTATGAAAATGTTTTGATTTTGATGAAATTGTATAGTTCCCACTGATAATTATTTTGTAAAAAGAAAGGAAACAAATTGCACCATGTGAGAGAGCCCCAGACTTTTCTTACTGAAGAGGCATTTATCACCAATATCTAAATAAACTCCCAACCCTCCCAAGTTTGCTTGTGGAGAGTCAGCTCTTGGGGCTCAAGCAGAGCAAGAAGGTGCTTTAATGGTTTAACAAATGCAAAACTGTGCTTTCTTGGGTTAATATTGCCCTCTGCACTCTTCCTTCACAGACACTGCAACCAGTCTTTGCCAATTATGGCTCAATTTCCCTATGTAAAAGGTGCAAATTCTGCTGCTTACTCACCTTTCTTAAGGTTTCCTCTTACCTAAAGCACTGCTGAGCACCAATTAACCTTATTACCCAACTCCTGTGTGTAAACACACCGCTGATGTGAAGTGGGCACCCACGCTGTAGCGCAGGTACACAAAAAATGAAAGAATAGGGTTTATTTTGGGCTCAGATTGTAGTTTTATGGTTCCAGGGCAGAGCTGAAGACTGTTTACTTCCTTCCCTGGTGAATTTGGGATGCGGCAACCAACAAACATCCCTGATGACAAAATGGGAGAGGAAAAGGCCGTGGGTGAGGTAAATGCAGTGTATAACCGGGGAGGCACTGCGTGCATGCACACACACTTAGAGCCTGAGCGAGAGCAGAGTGGACCTGAGAGATGTATTACGCATTCAGGCAACTTCAATGTGCCACTAATAAAATTAAGTGTTGGAACATAAATGTTTTAATTTTAGTGCAAATGCTCCAAGCAATACCCCCTCCTGCACCCTTCTTTCCCACCCCCAGCCTAGACTAATCCATTTAGAGACAAATTTACATTTTATTTCTCCAAACCCTATTAGCATTAATATAAAGGTCAGCACTGAAAAGGCAGCTTCAGAAGCTAATGTGCCAGTGTGCTGTGCTCTGTGACCAGATGAGGGCACGTGGGTCTCTCACCCACTGAGTCTGACAAGAATTTGTAATTTAAGAGGGCAGTCCTCCTCTCCCGGCATCCCCATAGCTCATGGAGACCATCAAGTCACCCTCTGGAAACCAAATGGGGCTGCTTTTCCTGATATCAGAAGGGGCAAAGCGGAAGAAATTGCTCTGTGAAAAGCCTTTGGTGCCATGGAAAAAGCTATATATTACATACATTGACAATATTTAAAGGCTTTTGGGGAAAACAACCTTAATTTTGGAAGAAATTCAGCTTCAATAGCAATGTGCTTTGGATGTCCCATATTGGGGATTTTATTAAGGGGTTATGTGGGGTGCAAACAGAGTAGTGCTGACTGGGGTATTTGGCACCTCTCAGCCCATCTTTTCCTCTGATGGAGTCCAAAATGTCCATCAAGAATATCCCTGCTGCTGAGTGGTGATGTCAGAGCCTTGAAGAGAAAATTATTCTGGTTTCAGAAGTGCAAATTATCTGTACGAGAATTCTATGAGATTGATGTGGTTTGAGCTTTGGTTCCAACTGAGAACCTCGCCCTGGGAAAAAGCTGAATAACCGAGTAATCCCATTGAATGTACTGGGCCTTCTTCTGTGTACAAAATTACTTACGTGCTAATTTTTCAGAGGATCCGAGCCAAGGATATTGACCACGCGTGCTGGACATCTAATTGACTCATGGCTTTGTGTCTAAATCATGTGAATTTCATCTCAAGTTTCAAACAGATGTTTGGTCTGAAATCCTCAGACTTAAATAGGAATGAAGTCAGCTTCATGTTCTGGATCAAGATCCTGTGAAATTCCTATTTTTGTATAATCACAAAGCAGATGCCAGGGTAAAGCCAAGTGGTCCAAATTAACATCATTCCTCCAGGCAAACTACATCATCCATTACGTTTGTTTTTCCCCCCTTATACTTTGCGGGGTCTTCTTCCTCTTACTGCTACTACTATTACTACTAATCCGACATTAAAAGCTAAAGATTTCTTTTAAAAATCCCCTAAAAATAATAAATCTCGGGCCTCAAATTAGCTCTCAAGCCACTCTAGGCCGAGCTGTCTAATTCAAGGATAAACTGACAGAGCAGGTGGAGATGCCAAATGTCATTAAGTTTGCCAGAGCCCAGTGCTGAGGAACACAAAGGTGAGAAGTATATTCCACAACAAATGACCCCTGACCGAGAGCTCCCTGCTACCAGTCCCTCTCGCTTTTAAATTAAACCAGTAAGCCTACTTGAGTGTCTAGCTTGTTTCACTTGATTCCACTCCAGGGGAAATGCAGCCTCTCAATTAAAGCTTTTAAAGTTTCACGTGTGAAACCAAGGCATGGAGGCTCCTGGAGCTCATGTGGAGGGCTGAGGCAAGAGGTTTGAGTTCAATTTCTGCCCCTGCTAAAAGGCATGGTCATATTGTTTCACCTCATGCCTCAGTTTCCTTTTCTTATAAATGTGCATGCCCAAAAAGCACTTTTAAAAAATCCAGGTGGAAAAATGTGTAGTGTGTCATGTGTTTGTACATTCTGACAGTGTTTCAGCATCTTCTTGAATTCTCAGGGTTGTATTAGGGATCTTCATTTAACTCACTTTTCAAACAGAAACCCATAAATAAAGAATCAATAGAAAAGCCCAGATGTGTCTCCGTAGGTGAGGGCTGCAGGAATGCCATAGTTTTCATACCATCACATAGGCAGACATTTGGAAGATTAGGGGCTGCTGAATGCATCGCTGGGGATCAGCACAAAGTTATTTGCAGTTGTTTCTGTAATCGTGTTGCTCAGGGAGAAAATTCACAGTATGTCTTGCTGCCTGCCCAGCTCCCAGCCACGCACCCTGGCACCCTGCTGGGGGGGTGCTAATGCCCTGTGCCATGCTAGAAGACATTTAAATTAATTAAGTGGCTAAACACTTGCTCTGTGTTTGTTTTTTTCCTGTTACGGTTTGGTGGTTTTGGTTTTGGTTTTTTTTTATAATTTAAATCTATTCAGGACTTTTCGATAGGGCCACAAATAGTTTTCGTGCATAGCAAATATAAAGCTGAACATTGTGGGCTCACTTAACATAAGTTAATTAGGCTCTCTAATCCATATATTCATATTAATTAACACAAAGATCCTTTTTTCAGGGGACAGAAGTGAATCTTTAGTAGTATGCATTTAATCCCAAAGGTTCCAAGATGGAATGGTTCTGCCCCTCCTTATCTAACTTCTATGGTCAGGTGTATGATTTCTTCTCATTTTGGAGGAGAAAAAAAGGGACAGTATGACTTTTATTCTTAGCCTGGTTTCCTACAGGAGTGACATTTACCTGATCTCCCATTGCCTACATCACTGAATAGGCATTTCTGCTCATCCGCTTGTCCATTCTTGACAATTCTGACTCTGCCAGGAAATTTCAGGCAGATTTAAAAGAGAAAACTTCTTAAATCCTTCAAGTTTGATAAAAACAGATAGTCGGAGATGTGAGGCTCTCATAATGCCCCCACTGAGGGAAAGACCCCAACTCGTGGTCAGTACTGATCTACCAGAGAGTTCACATCAGAGAAGCACTGCCAGTGCTCTGCTCACAGGCAAAGCTTCAGCTGATATTTCCAGCTTCTTGGATGTCAGAGTCTCCAAGGACAGCCTGTGATGTCACGGGAAACCAAGGAGTTGCACTTCTGTGAGCTACTGCCCTATTTGTTGCTCGGACGGACAGTTTCACCAAGCAAGAAAAAACTGAGGAAGCTGATTCCAACTAAAAAGTTGCATTTTGTCAACAGATCACAGGGAAACAGCTCCATTAACTTCAGTGGTTACTGATTCACACTGTCATTAATAGCACAATCAGGACTCCCCATACCTCATCATGTAGTGAAGGTTGAAGGATTTTACTACTTTAAGCCTTATGTTTTAAAACTTTGTTGATGTTTCTGTCAGAGCTGAAAGAGAAGTTTGAATTTGTGATGGATAAATCTCATAAAGCATCAGGTAGGAGCGCTTGGTTTGATTAGAGAGACAGGACTTCCAGTGCTGTGCCAGCATGATCAGAACTTCCTTGATTTTTAAAATGTTTAAAATTTTGGACAGCAAACTCAAGAAATATGGATCTTCCTTGGAGATGCCATTTAGTCATTGTTTTCCTTTGGGCAGGCCATGACAAAGTACTTACCTTATCGATGTTTTCATGTCTTTGTTTTTTCTAAAGTTAACTGAGCCCAAGTCCCCAGTAGCGAGGTACCTGACTTGGTTTTATGGACCACATCTGCACAGTATGGGCCGAGCCTTCCAATCCTGTAGACCTGTTCAGCTGTACAGAAGTCAATGGAGCCACAATAAATGTGGAAACTCTGCTGTGAATGTGTCCCCTAACGCTCACTACAGCTCTCAAAGTCTGGCCCAGCTTTACTGCGTGCAAAACTAGCAATGAGCACTTTTTTAGGCACCAGTTTATTAGCTGGTTGTTAGAAACCTGGTTGGGAATTTGGAGAGGGGAATCTGTGGGTTCTAAGAGTGAGAATTTTCGGAGGTGTCCTGAGGACTTCTTTTGACAGAGGTTTGAATTGCTGTTCACTGTAACTGAAACACCTAGAAGTGACTTTACATCTAATGCAGATCAGACGGGGAGGGTGCAAGGACTAGCCCTCAGCAGTTCCAGACAAGGTGATTTTTGGTTCAGTAAACCCAAACATGCATATTTTAGTTTCATAGTGACTCACGTTTTGTAAACATGTGGGTCCTCACAATGATATCTGAACAGGGATAATGTGGCCACTGGAAAATTAAGAAAACCAGAGACCCTGCAGTGAGGAAGACATCAAATTAAAACTCTTTAAAGAAATCTTTTACTTCCTATTTGCTAAATCACTCATTTTGTAAATGTCTTTGCTGTTGGTGCTACCACATTTAATATGATCAATAGTCTTATTCTCTAGTGTTCCTCCCATTGACTGGTTGAAGATGCCAGGCAGGAGGAAAAGGGGGTGGGATGTAGAGTGAGGGGGCTGGGAGGAGGAAACTGTACTTGATCCTTATGGAAGTCAGTTAAAATTAATTGGAAAAAGCTTTTAAAGACCTAAGATGAAGACCAAATGTATCTCAGACCTGCGGCCTCATCCCCGACACTGAATGCGAAGGTCATTGCAAAGCTGTAGATTTATGCGGAAGGCTTGGGTGATGGAAAATGAGACAAAAGCATTTGGATTTTATTATTCCATTTACTCTGACCCTGGGCCATAAAGGGTTTGGAGAGCCTGTTTTATGTATTCAGCTGGTTGCCACACTGACAAGCATTTGGAGCCACTTAAATAAACCACCCCAACCCACAGCTGCAACAACACCATATCAAATACAGGTTAGAGTTGAAATGTAGAGCCAGCAGCACAGCGTCTCCAGCAGGTGCATGTGGAGTGTTTTTTAACCCCCTTGGTTTTGGAATAGTTCCCTTATTTATCTATCAGCTTTGATTTAAAGACCATTTAATCACCAGTGTTACTCCAGGTTAGAGCGTGCACACACACACAGACACTGACACAGGCAAGATGCTTTCTGCTGCTCCTCCTAATTCCTGGTTTTTCATGGGACTGACACAGAGTTTGAAAACCTCGTGTTTTGGGTCCAAAACAGGCAATTCTCTCTTAAGTGCCCCTTTCCCAGGTCGCTCAATACACACACTGAATCTCTCTGATTCCTGGCAAGCATCACTGCTTTGGAGAAACAAGAGACAGGAAAGAGTTATGTATGGAGAGGGGGAGAGGGAAAGAGGATTTTGCTTAGAAAGAGGGGAAAATAGAGCATGTGTTTGGACTGATGACAGCAAAACTAGGTATCCAGGCGTGCTGGGAAAAGGGAAAAGGCAGACAGTCCACTGCACATCCAGTCACTCAGAAATCAGTGGGAAACCTAATATTGAGTTTCTTAATGTATCTTGCATGCTGAATGTGTAACATGTTGAGACCCTCCTGTGGGCTACAGGATGTCTTGTGCCTATGTGAAGGTGTAGAGTTAAGCTTAAGTAATCCACAGACACTCAGATTTTCTAAAAAATTCGTTTTCACCCTGCCTGCCCCTCTTTTGTTCCAATTTTCCATTAATTTTGTGTGATTGCACATGCTGTGGCTCTCAAATGGCAATATCACCAGTGTGGATGCAAGTTCTTCTGAAAACTGCAACATTTGCTCACACAAGCCAAGTTGCTCATTTATTAGATTTAAGGAAAGCAATTCACCTTTAAATAGGGATCACAACTACTCAGGGCAAAACACTGAGTAGCCAAGAGAGTTTAAAAAAATGGCAAAAGAATATGTCAAATACATTTGAGTAACAAAGCAATTCCAATCTCCTCTCAATAACCCACTAGCTGGAGAAAGAGGCTAATTTATGTGCTGTGAATTCTGCACTCAGCCTCTTCCTAGAGGCTATTCGTTCAGGAGAGAGTTGAAACACATGATGGCTGAGATGAAATGTTGGAAAAGATTGCACTGCACTAGTGGGTGTTTTTTATTCCTGGCTAGATAAGCATAAGACAATGGTTTGTAGGACTTTTAATTCCTAAATTCACATTTTCTATAGTTTATTTTCCTCTGTAGCACGTTTCCATAGGGATCAAACTGAATTCTCCTAACCAACACCTCTAGTCATGTAAGACTAGGAATATTATGACAAAAGCTAGGGTAGCCAGGACATCTTGCAGTCTTTTAATTTATTCTTATTTTGTGTTATTCATATTTAATTTTGAGTGTCAGGCATTGCCTAATCTGCATATCAATCTAGAATAAAATAGGAACTGATAATGTTTAACAAAATTCAAGGCCTCTTTTCAAATTAAGTGTCTCTCATGAGAGTGAAAGGACAATAATACCAATTCTCGCTTTCATAAAGCAAGAGAATGCAGTCAGCCCCATCTTAACCTTGAAGATAATGCTGCATGACAGACAGCTCTCCTTTGTAATAGATGCAAACCCAAACTAGAAATCCCAACCTTTATTGCTCTCCTGCATCAGGAGGGAACGATAATCTGAAACTTGGCTTGGTTAAACCAACACGGATCCTTAAAGGCCTGAGAGCTGCTCCGTTTTGTAGGGCTTGTGGTGCGGCCATGAAAGGCGAGGGTGTCCTTGTATGGCTCTCAGATACCTGGGTCACACCTGAGGAGGTCACCCTTCAGTGGAAAGGGGGCACTGAGTCTCATCCTGACACAGGCAGAGCAGATGAATTGAGTGCTAGAAATGCCCTTTTCTCTGACTGCAGCGGGGTGTGAGCATGATGAGATCAGATGTAGACATCTACCTTTTAGACATGTAAAGCTCCAGGAGACAAATCCCAGGTGCACTCACCTTTATCAGCTCTTTGCCATGGCAAGGGCCAGGTTTGCCTCTCCCTCCCTCTCTCTGCCTAGAGCAGGCAACGATTCTGTCTCTTGATTCTGAAATGCTCCCATTTAGTTAATGTCACTGGGCTCAGTGTAGAAATATGTGAGTGAAATATAATTGTATGGGCTAGAAAGAGAGTTGAAGGAGATGAGCTGAAGGTCTCTCCTGGCCTTAGACTCAGAGCAGCTGAACCTGAGCCAAATGTTGTGCAGAGCTGTTATCTGTAACATAATGTGAGGGAACTCTTGATCCAAACTGTTCAGGGGAGCCCAAACCCCAGGGCTCAGCTTTTTATTCAGTAATTATTGATGCAGTCTCAATATTCAGTGTAGGAACAAACTAATTTGCAGGCCTAATCCTCCTACATCTGGAAATGGGAAATGAATTAAAAACAATTCCTATTTACTTATACATGATAATTAATCTTACTGGATTAGGAAGACCCGATACTTTAAGTGCTTCACTGAGGAGATTCCTCTGTGTTTTACGGACATTTAATGTCAGAACTGAGTGGAAACTGGAGGTTTTTTCCATGTCAAAATTTTCCAAATGTTAGTTGTAAAATGATCTGACATACAAAAATTTGTAATCTTGAGCAAAAGCCACTCCAAGTGGAATCATTTTTGGATCTGAGGCTTTCTCACTGAAATACTGAAAACTTTCTACTTAAAGCTAATAGCTGCAGCATAAAAATGTGCAAATCCAGTCTTCAATCAGATAATGTCTATGTTTCCATGATGCCAGCAAGAGTTGGGACAAGTTGCTGAAGCTGATAACCTACAGAGTCAGACCTGTGATGCTACAGAAAGAGAGCTGGAAATACTTCCCTTTTACTTTGGCTGCTAAAACTTGAAATCTTCCATAAGACACTTACACAGACCAAAGTAAAGAATGAAATGAGAACCAAATCTGGATGGTTTCCAGCATCCAGAATTGGTTCCTTTCTGTCTAGCCTAATGCCATTTAGGCTACACTGATAGGGAAAGTGCCGGTATATAACAAAACTGGCAGTCCCATCCATGTGCCAAGTATTGCAGAGTTTCACTGTGGTATCTCTGATGGTCACAGAAGCAGGTGAGAAAGGTGGGAGGAATGAGCCGAGCCCAGCAATTCCCATATTGTTGTGTGGAAAACTGGGGGCATTTGGCTCACAGTCACTGCTGCTTGTCCAGGGTTACACGAGTCAGAAAGCAAGCCAGCATAAAAACATAATATCACAGAATATATTGGCCTGCTTAATTCAAAAGAAAAAAAAAAATAACCACATGTATAGAGATTCCTGCTGATCAGTAACTTTCACTGAAATTGGGACAGTTGCATTTTAATTGACTTTTTCCCTTACAGCATTGCATTGGGAAATCAGCTCTGATATACTCGTAGCAAGGTGGAAAACAGTTGAACTCTTGTCAGATTTCTGTAGAGATCAGATGGTATTTATTTGCTGTGGTGCTCTCTTGGGCTAGATTCAAACTCAGGTTCTGCAGATTACAAGGAAAATCTTTGGAGTCTCAGATGGATTTTATGCTGACTAAATTTAGAAATATTAGCAATTAAACCTGAAGCTGGGTTCCTTTTTCTTGGCATTCCTATGAAATGTTGCATTAAGGAGAGAACAGGGTGAAAATAAGAGCTGGTGGACTAAGGAGGAGGATAAAAGATTCATGAATATTTCTGCTAATAAAAAGTGCTGAGCTTGGCCTATTTGATTCATGGGGTCACATTATGCATTATTTTTGAGTATTCAGATGACCTCCAGGAATTTGTAAAGCTTTCATAAAAGTAGAGAATTTCTTGATATTTTAGCCGCAAGTATGCTTTTAAAGAGCACCAATCTCATACAGACACAACTTAATTCAAATTCTAGAGAAAATATTGTTGCTTCTAGTATTAAAATCATAGGCTATATTAACAGAGCAGATAGAATATTTTTTTCTCTTTTCTAGGAGAAAGCACAAGCACTTAATTGGTTTTGAGGATGTTCACTGTTTATTATCATAATTAATTAAAAAATTGGTTGTAGGCATCTAAGGAGGAGGTGGAAGTGATCCATAGGAGCTGGATAAGCAGTCACACCACTGACTCGATCAATAGCCACAGCCAAAATGGTTTGGAATGCCCCATCACCTGCATATAATTTCTGCCAAGTTTCCGTGAATATTTCTGAATAACAAAAACATTAGTAGAAAATCAGAAGCTGTTTTCAAGCTGATTTTCAGTGAAAATAAAAAAGGAAAAATGGTCACAAATATTACTATGAAAAAGGAAGGCAAGGAGGAGGAAATCCCAGCCTGGTTGCCTGTCATATAACTTTGTGAAATACTTTTGCTGGTTTTAGGTCCTCCAGCCAAATGCAGCCCCTGAACAAAACCCAGCCCTGTTGAGCAAACTGCTTCCTAGCTGCAAGCATGGCGACCATTCCTGCAAACAAAGGGAGAGGAAAATATGTAAATTTAAACAAATTCACAATCCTTTTTCCTCAGAAAAAAAGCTTTCATGTCATTTGAAATAGCCAGACTGCTAGAGTAATGTTCTTACATATAAATGGAAATCCTTTTTGATATTTACACTACTGATTTCTGCACTTTCTTTAATCTCTGCTTTCAAATTAATAGACAATAACATCAGATTCCTTCCTTGGCTCACTCAGCACTTGTGCATATTTACCCAAGTGTCTAGAGTGGAGATTGTACACATATCTCTAATCCACCTGCCTATGTTAGTTAAAAGCCCAGATAAAATCAGCAGCACTTAAATCTTAACCTTTTAAGTCTGAAATGTTTTTAAAGTCTGGGCTCATGGCAACTCCACTGAAGAGAGGGGGAGAGGTGGAAGTTGAATGTAAAACATTTCACAGCTAAAAGTATTGTTTCTTTCCAGTGAAAACTAAGCTCAGGAGTCCCACAAGAGTGTTACTCTGAGAACATTAGTAATGCTGACCAGCTCATAAAATTTGCAGCCGTGTTGAGTGCTCCAAGCCTCCTACAGTCAACTTCATTTTCTGTCTCGTCAATACACAGCTCCCGAAAACCTCAGCAAGCAAAAGAGAATCTCAAGGAGTGTGAGCTGTGATATCTGGCACTCTCCTTCCCCATTTTTGCCTTTTGTTTCAGTGTTTGGCTCTGGACCCTTCAGAGGCCACTGAGTGATTTAACACCTGGATGGCCCCGGGACAGCAAAGATACTCTAACAGTGTGTTGTGCTCCCTTAAATAGTTTCAAGTCTCTTGTTGGCTTCCCTCAGGAGCTGGGCCTGAGCGAACAGATGCACCTATTCCTTAGGGAATGAATAGTTTGTTTATGTAGAAGAGATGAATGGGGCAGCAAGGGCGTCTAGGTCAGTTATTTAGCATGAAAAAAGCCATCAGGATCACCCTGTGGTATTGCCCAAGGAAGTTTGGAGCAGCTGAGTACAAAGGTGTACACACATCCTCCTCCTCCAGCGCCCCTCAGGGAGCACTTTAATTAGGAAGGAGGGCAAATTACTTGGGATGCTGTGTGTGGAGGTATGGAGACAGGCTGTCCCAGCCCTGTCTCCCGGGGGGACGGAGCAGGCGATGGCACGGCAAGCTGAGGGCGTTCGCTGGGCATCCCCTCAATCCGTTCCACTTCTCCCTGTGTCACACATCTCTTACATCTGGGCCCAAGCATTAAGGACTTTTTTTTTGTTTACCCCCAAGCTAACACTGGGGGAAAGGCTAGCTGGGAACATGGATGGGGAAAGTATGTGTGCATCTTTCTTTCTGCCCATCTCTTTTTCTCTCAATCTACCCTCAACAAGGGTGCCTATAGAATATAGCATAATGCTGCATTGTTGGGTTAGGGATTTAATTTCACTCCATCACAAGCTACCATCGGAGCCCCTGTCATTGCAATTTGTCACACTTTTTTGTGTGCTATATCTCACTGAAGTCACATCTCCTCCTCAGCCCGTTGCATAATCTCCTAGTCTGGAACAAAGCTCTCCAATACAATGAAAGAGGTGAAATCAGGAAAGAGAAAGTCAGTGGTTACCGTTATCACTATAGAACTCGCTCCCACTGGCTCCGCAGGTTCAGTCACACCACGCGAAGCAGAGTAAGAAGGACATGCTGTGTGTGTGTCTCTTTTTTTTTTAAAGCCTGTTTATTGAACCTACAGTCAGCACCATTGGCTGCTGAGAGATGTAATCCTATTCCCTCCCGCAGACCACCAGCCATAAAGAGGCTGCGGGATGTCCCACTGGCCCACCAGGGAGTTGAGAGCCTCCAAAATAGATATCACAGGGAAAGAAGTGAAGAAATCAGTTTGCTTTAAAGGAAGGGATTGACTCACGTCTCAGGCTAAACCCACAATAACGTTGTACTTAGGGAAAAGACCCTAAACAGCCAGAAAGAAGGCAGAATGGCGTGCTTGAAAGGAAAAATGAACATCTGCCAAAATAAGTAGGATTTTGTTTTCTATAGGAGGGTGGTCAAGGACTCTGTTATGTGTTGAAGGCTGAATTTCGAAATGTAAGCTGACTGCTTTAAGCTTGTGGGGAATGACACGGTGGTTCGTAAGGCTGGCCATGTGCTCAGGGCTGCACACCTTGCTGCACTGCTTCAACGAGGACCTCAGTGTCCTCCCTGCATGTCTCCTGGGGATCTACAGTGATGTCCTTATGTTCTCAATTAAAATATTAGAAACTTGAATGCATTTAAGATTCACTTACTGTGACCTTACATAAATGGCACGCTGATCGTGAAAAGGCAACTTGTGAACTTGGGGGAAGGGGCTTCAAGAAGTCCTGTGTGCTGTTCCTGTTGCTCTCTTGTGGAAAGTGAGGGAGCGGCCTGAGATAGATAACTGGTTCACAGAACAATATTCTTTTCGTTCTTCCTCCCTGGTGTTGCCACTCTGCCTGCTCAGAACTTGTGTAAAATCTGGTCACTCTGGACTCCCAAATTTGAAATATTTGAGAAAATACTTTATCAGGTTGGAGTTCACTGGCAAAACCCAATGATTATTTGTTGCAGCTTTCAAGACCTGGCAACAGAGTTATTTTGAAAATGTGTTTTGAGGGCTCCTTAAGAAGTGTAAATAATGTCCTCTATGAGGAATTTAAATTTTTTCAAGAAGGTTGAAAGAAAAGAAAAATCTGAAAGGTGAAATATTTATGGCCTTGGTTGAGCTCTTATATTCTGTTTTCTGCTGAAGGTTATTTTTTTTAATGGAAAAATTGCATTTTGGCTGAAACTTTGGCCCCAGTTTTTGATCAGTACCGAACACTGTCCTTTCACGTTAAATAAAGAGAAAGTATAAAGTATTCACAAGACATGTATCAATTTGACATCAGTGTAACATTTCTTAAGTGGCTCATTCAGGAGTGAAGCCCATGACTAACAGGCAAATGGCAGCGAGATACAAGGAGAGATGGTTTTACAAAGGAGAGCAATAAGAAAGGAAAATGTTACACTGTTTGCACCGTGTGTTTTATAAGGAAGATCAGGGTAACAATGAGTCACTATGGAAAGGATTTATTGGGCTATGGAGCTAAAAGTCTGTAAAGATTAAAATTCTGATGGGGTTTGGATGGGGAATTGTTTCTGAGGTTAGTTTTATCCTGCACACTGTCCAAGTTATTAATCCCCTTGTGTTCCCTAAGCTGGGTAACTGGTGTCGATATGCTCCCCGGGCCAATTTCAGGCACGCCGGCCCACAGGCTGGTGTAATATTTCTCCAGGCGAATCTCTGGGTGGTCTTGTCTTGTCTTGTGAAGAGTGAGAAGCAGATAGCAGGAGACTTTCAAGATTGCTGTTGCAGGCATCAGTCTTTGAGTGGAAAATAATCCACCTGGAAGGACAGTGCCTTTGCGAGGAGGGGCGGCCAGCCCTCTGATTGGGAGATAAGTTACACGCTGAAATGTTTGCGGGGAAGGTGCAATTTGTCAGGGGGAGGCGAGGCTGGCGATCCGGGCTCTCTGGTGTCTGTTAGCATCTGCCACTCGCATCCACTTGCGGCTCCGCGGGAGCTGCTGAGCCCTGGCAAGCAGCACACTTCAGTGCCTCGAAAGCAGGTGACTGGCGTCAGCCCGCAGCTAGCCCCTGTGACAGACCCCAGGGATGTGATGACTAGCTGCAGAAGGTGTCTAGTGTCCAGCTTTCCTCGGCGATGGTCGTAGGATCTCTTGCAGCATAAAACACAAAGGGAGACAAACTGGGACAGTCTCAAGTGAAAATAAGTAGGCAGAGGAAGCATGATGTGATAGTCCCACCTCCGGGGCTGCTATCAACCACTTTTTCCTCCTATTGTGGATGCTGAGATGCTCTTGGAGCATTGAAAGAGAAGCAAATAGTTTAGTTTGGGCAATGTGTTCCTACAGGCAGCAGAGAGGAGCACTGGGTCAGTGCTTTGCATGGGGCTGTGAAGAAGCCAGTGCAGTCCCTTCGTGCTAATCCCATGGTGTCTCTGAACTCCCAAGGAGACTGATCTTAGCTATGGCCCCTAAAGACAGGTGCTTCAAGTCAGATTCACCATAGCTGGAAGTTTTTCCAAGGATGTTCCCCCCTGGTGCTTTGTAAACCAGGAGACAACATCGTGTTTCATGGAGAAGAGCATGATATTATCACTAGAAATCAGTTTTAATGAAGAGGAATTTGGTGAATTTGTTACTCCCCTGCCTTCTGTTTTTGCTTTTGTTATAGCAGTTTACATAGGGTGAGAAGATAGGATGGAACTGAAATCCCCTTTTTATTTTTGCTGTTGAAAATCTTCTTTACAAGGGAAGGTTTCTCAAGATGTTCATAGCTTAAGCTTGATTTGGACAAAACAGCCCACTGTCTGAAGTTATCCAAATTACCTCTGCTTCTGTTAGGACAATGAGTCAGGAGATTTACAACACTTCTATTTCTCATCCCAGCTGGAACTACCACTGGAAGATTTTTGTGTGGGTCTGGCACAGTCAGCTCTGATCCCATCTGAAGTGAGTGAGTAAAATGCACCTGAGGAAACACTTACAGTGAACTTTTCAGAACACTGTATCACAACACCAAAGACTGAGACCTAAGAGTTCTCAAGAACAATCTTGTATTTGCTCCAAAAAGGCAGTCCTGGACTTCCAGGATACAGGCACAGAGGAGACATATTGACAACCCTAGGATTCAAAGGACAGAGAAAACTTCACTAAGTTTTGCATAAGAATGAGCACGTGCCTGAATACCTTTATTACCTTTCCTTAGGCAAGTGTTGCTTGCAAAAAATTCATGGATCTTCCACAGAAAAGTTGTTTTTCTTAATTCTTGTTATGCATGTGCATTAACCTCAGTTTACAGATCTAAATTAGGCAGTCTGACAAATGTGGTGTCATTAGCTACAATCCTTCAAAGACTACTTGTAAACTGGAATATCATATGTTATTCTACCAAGATCATCTCCAATAATCCCAACCTCTGTAAAAATCCCTCCCTGGCAAGGATTCTCCAGTAGCTTCTTAGAGCCAAACACCACCTTTTCATACTGCCTGGGTAGTATTAATTAACAAGAAGTAATGGAAAAAAATCTGGGCCTTTACTACACAATGATCTCTAACAATTTGGAAAACCATGTCAAAGAGAAAGTTTGATTTATCAGCATCTTGTAATGGATGTTGCATAGCTTTAAAAACCAGTTGCTGCCTCTGTGTAACAACACCATTCTGCCTTCTTGTGGAAGGGCAGATGAAAATAGTTTGAGCTGAGCTTCATGCAAGGGATACACTTCAGAAAACCAGAAGAATAAAGAGTGGCAGAAAACTTCATCGCTGATCAGCAGATCTTCACAATGCCATAATCTGTTCCTGTTTCTAGATGTTTTATGTAGTGATAATGATGAGGATTTGTTTGATGTTTTGCTCAGGAGCTCAGTCGGGTCCTAATGGCACTAAATTCCTATCAGGATTTTAGGACACGGATTCCTCTTCTGCAAAAACCAGCTAATATGACCTAGGCAAATCACTTCTGATCAGGTTTTCAGTAGTTCTTCAGCAAGTTCTTATAAGTGCTTAAGCAGGTTAAGTGCCCAAATCCTATTAATTTAGTTTTGAAAAGCTGGCCTTTAGTCTCTCTAGCACATATTTTCATAGGTATTTATGATCCCAACTACCTCTGAGGATTTGCCCCTCTGTGCCTTCAGGAAAAGATGGATAATAACACAATCCTACCTACCAGGGGTGTTGGGAGGATGTGTACATTAAAGATGACACAGAAATAATTTAGGCTGGTTGATCTCACAGCTGTATTTACATGGCCTAATTCTTTTCCCATGAACTCGTTTGAAATAAATGGAAATGCAGTGGTCATAAAACTGGTGTCACCAGAGAATGAATTTTACGATGTGTTATGCTGATCAGAGGAGAAATGGGTTCGGAACCTGAGGGACCTCTTATTCAGAGAGAGTTTTTTTTCTGTTTCACAAGTGTTGAGGTACATGAGGATGGTGGAACCCCTTCTCCCTTCTCTTTTGCCATGACTGTGGAGACAAATGAAAGCTGGATTTTGCAGAACACTTCTAAAGCCACTATGTAAACCAGTTTAAATGCCAAAATTAATCTGGCATTCCTCTATTTTTGAGGCAAAACGAGCACAAACACCTTGATTGTGAAAGGTGGGAATTTGCACTCCAGGAAATAGCTGAACATTAATGACATTCAGCCTTTATGGAAGCATATATTTTATAGGAAGCCACATTGGTTATGCTTGAGAAATCTTTCTAGGACAGCCATTGCCCTGAGACTTATGCATCTGCATAAAGTCTGCTACATTAGAAACTGAACAGAATGGCCCGTCTCTCCCACGGTCTTAAGTTAACACTTTTCCTTTTGTCTGGGTCACCCCTTTCTAAACTTGAAATCCAATTGGCCAACAATTAAAGCCAATTAGCACGTGAGGAAAATAAACCGCAGAGCCCACTTCTATGTGTTTCCCGGGCTGTTAGAAAGCCCAGTTAGCTCAAGGCATTAGCATAGTTCAGGATCGGGTGAGGCACACAGCACAGAGTAGTTGGCTTAAAGTATTAGACGCCTGCGATAGCGCCCTGGCTGAGTGGCACTGTTATTCTGGGCTCACAGCTGCCAAACATTCTTGACAGGAGATGAGGCAGATGTCCAAGGACAATCAAAGAGAGAAGAAAGTTTAAGCCAACGTTTGCCTATCTCATATTCTCTACTTGATCCTCTCCTCAAAGACAAGGCACAGCTGTTGCACTTCAAGGTCTATCTGGCTGAACCCAGCAGCTCCTTCCTTTCTCCCTCCTGGCCTGCCTGAGCTTTCTGTGTGCTGGACTTTGGCAACCTACCAGACCTCATTAACTCCTAACAGGACAATTCATGACATTAAATGGGTTTTATTTAATCTTTTTGTATGTCTGTGAGCATCCGAGAACAATTCTGCCGCATACTAATTGCATGAAAATGCGTCGGATTATAGTTATGTGCACGTTGCCCACCAGGCTACACGGGATCACCCTGGGCCACAAGAACAAGCACTGTAACATTAACAAGGTGATTTGTTATAGCTGAGATGGCAAAGGTGATACAAAAACAGCAGACAAAGGTGTTTCGCAGACAAAGGCATCAAGAGGCTCGGTCATTTTGCTCTCACTGATGAATAAAAATACGAGAACCGTTGTGATAATGAACACAGTGAATGATGGCAGGTGTATTAGCAAAAACAGAAGTGTCATATCTATTGTTTCCAGCCCATCACAACAATTTATCCCGCTCAGAGCCTTCTCTCTGCAGCCCTCTTTTCTGCCTGATATTTTGATTTGGGCAGGGAGAGAGTTGTTGGCCAGGTTTTATGGTGATCAGGTCAATCCCTGCATTTGTTTCCTTTTTTTTCCCTGAGTCCCACAACAGTTACTACCTCACATGATGTGGGACACAAATCTGTCCTATGGCCCTATGGGATGGGGATGCCTCCAGTTCAATTCCATAGCATCTATGTGACAATTAAGTGTGAGTAGCATTAAAATGCCCCCTTAAGGAATATGTGGCATTTTAGGACCCCAAAACTGGATCTCATCGGCCTACAGGAATAGACTAGGACATGGAAAACCAAGGCTCTGCCACTAGTTTACTCTGTAGCCTTCAGCAAATCATTTATTTCATGCTTTATTCTGAGCCAATACATGGGAATAATAACATCTAGATCCATTTCAAAAGCACTGTGAGACTGTTAGAGGAAAGGAATTGGCTAACTTCAAAGTACTGCCATTATTAACTGAATACAGAGCTGTGGAAAAGATGTAGCTGGCCAGTTTAATTCAAGTAGCCAGCTGAAGTTCCTGGTCCAAAAATACAGAGAGTTTGGTTTAGATTTTCCAAATGTTAAGCAGTGCAAGTTTCTCAAAGAGTAAAACTTCATGTTTTCAGTCTTTTAAAATGTTTTACATGTGGAATTTTTTTTTGTACAGGCAGAGCTGCAGCCATGAGCAAATAGAGGCAAAGATTTTGCTCCCCAAAACAAAACTGGAATGAATTTGAAGGAGCAATCCTGTAATACATTTGTATGTCCATAGTGGAGTGGTTCCTCCTCTTCCTCAAATTTAGTAAAGAATCACAGTTCTGGGCATCCAGCAATTGTAGAAAACGGGGTATTTACCTATTATTCTCTTTACCCAGTACTATTACTGCCTTCTGCCCTTCACCCACGGGTTTGTTGATTTGCCCTGCACCTCTTGCTCTCAGCATCATGGGCTGCACATGCAGGAGCCACAGCAGACTCTGAGGCCACCACAGGCCTGAAGCTCAGCAGTGCTGTCTGAGAGGAGAAATGTGTCCTTTCCATGAGGCAGGCCCATGGCTGAGATGGTTGAAAAGGACTCTGCTCCACCAGCAACCTCCCACAGACTGAGCCACAGCAACCCCTGCACATTCCTGGAGCACCACAACTTGGGAGCTGACACGTGTTTGCACCATGATGGTGGTTCCCATGCCTCATCTGGCTGGCAGCAACTGGTGAAATTTTGGCAAAAGGATCACTTTCAATTCTGTGACTATATCCATAACATAATCTGGGATTTCAAAGGAGCCTTGGGCAATCAGCATCTCCCACTGTTTTACTGTGGGCTTTGCAGGTCTCCATCTCTCGGGGTCTCAGTTATAATTCCTAGAATAAAATAATGTCAAAAACTATTTCTAATGTCTCCTAAATGCAATAAAAATCTGTCCCTGAAGAGTCATCAGTGAGTGGTCTCTGTGTGCCAAATTTAATTTTCAGTGTAGGGAGGAGAAGAATGAAAACAAACAACCCCTTAAACAATGGCATTGGGATCTGAATGTGCTGTGCCTCCCAAACCATCCAAAATCAAACACAAAAGGATGCAAAGCATTCCCAAATGCCTTCCCTTCACTTCTCACAGCAACTCCGATGGACTAAAGCCTTTGACTGCAAACGAACTTATGACCATGGCAGCGATCTGGCTGCTCTTTCTCACTCCAGCAGCCCTTCTCCATCTCTCTCCAATGTTTGTTTGCAGCAGCTCAGATTCTTTTTGGCTATTTCAAGTCCATCAGGAGCTTAAGGGGTGAATGTGAGGATGCCTGTGTGAAGAAGGACCTTGTTTGGCAAGGTTTTAGGGGCCAGGCTGTGGTTTGCTGTGTGCTGCTGTGCTATGGAAGAGAGCATGTCAGACATCACTGTGACCTTCCTCAGAGGCAGCTGCGGTTGTTGCATGCTCAGGATCCCAGGAAAAAAATGAAAAAAGCATCAGGAAACCTCATGAATTAAGAGCAGCAAGAGCTGCACTGCAATAAAACTGATGCATGTGCTACCAGCAGGCTGGGAGAATTAGGGTGCAACATTTTTGCCTGACTTTCAGCTGGCTGAGGGTGGGCCAGTTTCACAGCTACTGCCACTCTTTGCTCAAGGCTAAGAGGAATTTGGCAGCTGAAGTCCCATCCTCTCACATTCATTAAAAACCCCATTTATTCTGTGTGATTTAGTGCTATGAGACACATTAGGAAGCAGAAGCTAACTAGTACTTGAAAAGTTGCTTAGGTCTATGCTGCTAAAGATATTTAGGCACCTAAGCTACTTCAGAAAGATTTTTCAAAAACGCCAAGATGATTCATTTCTATTAATTTCAATAAGAGGCAGTTAAATGGTGCATTTATTTGTCACTGCCTAACTGCTTAAAAATTGGATGGTGCTGACTCTGAAGATTTAGGAGCCCTGGCTCTTCACCAGAGCCAAAATCCCATGAAACAACCATCATTTTCGCTGTCCAAATCTCCCTATATTTTGGGGGCTGTTTGCTGTGTCTTTCCAGGTCTACAGTCTTCTACTGCTGTTTCCACTTTAAAGGTGGCTGTATTTGAGTGCCTGGGGAAGGATTTGCTGTATACACATGGCCTGACCATGCTTAAGGCTTTTTAAATATTAAAGAAATGGAGAAGCTGAAGTTGCCCTGGGGCTTCATGTCCAGCATCCCCCAGCCCAGGTGTGAGTTCCCATGAGTCCGCACAGTAAGGGTGGCCTGATGAAGTGCTGATTTTGATGACATCTATTTGAAGAAGTAAAAATTAAATACTGACACTTTTTACACTCAGAGTGCTTGGGTTTGCCTGACATATTTTCTTGTGGTTTTTTGGGCTGCGCTTTCGAGGCCCAGGCAAGTGCCTAGAATGCAGAGATGGCTCTGGAAAGGGCAGAGCTCCCCACACACTGTGGTAAACTGGAACAGATCAGGAGAAATCTCAGCTGCTGGCTTGGCTGGGAAGTACCAGCTCAGGGTTGCAATTCTGTCTCTAGATAGTGTCCCAGGGCTGGGAGCCAGCAGCCTGGGGTGGGGAGCTGCTAAGTTGTGTCACTCTTGTCTTGTGAGGGCATGACATGAAATTGATGCTTTCTGCGCCCGAGAGGAGGAAAACACAGTGGCAGTCACTGTGGGAGGGCACACATCCCGGTCCACCGGCAGAGAGGCTGTCTCAGGTGTCTCTCCTCTGCAGAGACAGCAGGGAAGGCAGCCAGGGTGGCTCAGATCTGCTTTCGGTTGCACAGGGTCGGTCAAGCAGAGCAAAACACAAGGAAAATCTTTCTCCAGGTCCCCAGCTGAGTTTGCCCTGACACTACCCCACCTTGTTTGAGGAAGGCAAGAGTCTGGTTACTACGAGCACTTTTTGTTCATTAAAGCTGAGCTGCAAGAACTAATTTGCCTTTTGGGCAAGGTTGCTGAATACAAAGCTGTGCCTTGTCCCACTCGCACGACGTGTCTGTGCGGGCACTCGCCCAGCGCATCAGGCACTGCAGCACTTCCAGCACCGCAGAGGGGGCAAAGGCCTTGCCTTGACTGGTGTTCAAAGCAAGATCCTGATTTTCCTGGCCCACTGAGAGAGCATTTTTTTGGAACACAGCAGCGCTTCACATTTGCTCAATCACCTGAATTTTGCTGGTGTCAAGGCAGGTACCAACGGAGCACAGAGTGTTCTATCACGATAGCCCTGCTGCTCTTTTCAAGGTGGAAGCCTTGGGATGACCCTTCCCAAGGAAGCAAAGCAGCCCACATTGCTGTCCCCACAAGGGCTTGCACCTACCAAGGGGGCCAGATCCTGGCACTTAAAGCCACTTTCACTGGGGAGGCCACTCTCAGGCAGACCCAGCCTTTCAAACCCAGATGGCAACAACTTTGAGACTGAAATCTCTTGCTGCCCCACAGAGAAAGAGCAAAGGGAAGTTTACAAAAGGCCCATATGTGTCTGAGTCATTTTAAGCAGCTCAGGTACCGACACACCTCTTCCTTATCCAGAAACCTCCTCAGGGAAAGAAGGAGAGACATATGTTTGGCCTCTGCAGCAAGCTCTTATCTTGGCAGGAGAAAGCTATTGATGTTCATGTTTCACATTTCTGGCGCCCAAAACAGGTTCTGATGTTTAAAATGAGGCAGCGGTGGAACCTGTTTTAAATATGTAACAGTCTCGGAAAGGAGCAGTCTAATCACTTCATTATCCAACACAGCAGAAAATGGTTTCAAACCCAAACTTGGGAGAGGGGGGCTTAGAGAAACCTTTCCCAACAAGACATTGCCAGCATTAACCCTGGTATTTATTGCTCATTTTAACTACGGTGCACAGCAAGCATTTTCTCAGCCTCGCGTTGCAAGAATATATAATTCATATGCTTAATATTTAGTCTCGGCTCTCCTTGCATATGTTACAGAGCTGGAGACTGTTTGTGTGTTTGCTATATATCAGTTGACACCTCTGTAAAATCTTTATATTGAATGCCTTTGGCAACTATATGCCAAATAATAGCATTACCATTTGTAATTTTCTTAGCTGCAGCTTTCCTGTAAGCTTTGCTCTATGCATTACAAGTAGGAAGGATTTAAAGAGCTTTATTGGTTCTCAAGTCTTCCTAATGACCTTTCCACGCTTTTGTAAGTCAAAATAACTTTTTTTTTCTTGTCTCCTTGTGCATTTTCAAGTAAAACTGCAAGAGCTCTTAAGTAAATAAGTAAGAAAGGCAGGTAACCAGTGTCTCTGCCCCAGCTTTAACTCTGTTCCTCCTCTCTCAGTTCACAATCAGAATCCCCCGGTGTCACTCACAGATTCTGTTGACTCTTGTCTTGCAGATGCTTTTCTTCTCTCACTCTCGTCTTCAGATCTGCTCATTATATTAGCTATGCTGGAAAAAGAAATAGAAAAGACCCCGTGAAAGATCGGGGCCCAGCGGTGCTAAGCACTGTACAAATAACACAAAGGCTGTCCTTGCCTCGGGACTCGCCGTGCAGGATTTAGACAATATGCCACCGGAGAATAAATCAATAAATGGAAAGGAGAGGAGATATGTTTATACCTGTTAATGATTATATGGAGTTTCAAGAGCCATATTATTTTCTTCTTTTATAAATTCTGCTTGTTTTCACCGAAAATATCTCGGTGCTTCCCTGAATTGTCGGCTTTTGTTGTGTCTTCTCCATTATGGGCTGTGAACTTTTCAGACCTGGGACTGTGTGCTGCTCTTGTTTAGTTAGCACCAGGTACATTTACAGGGTTGTATATTTGCTTAATAAAAATAAATAACCAGCAGAAGTTCCAAGCTCAGAATTACTCCAGACACAGCATTTTCCTTACTGCTTTGTCTTGTGGAAAACAAAGTACATTTTATCCTACGTTTATCATGTAGCTTATGTGATACTTTTCATTTTGATATATGGCACACTTTCTAATGTGTCTCCTCTCATGTCTCTTTATTACTAAAGTGTTTCAGTGGAAAAGTATATTACAAACAAATAAATAACTTTCAACTACTGTCACTAGTCTAGTGAGAGAGCCACAGGCACAGGCTAGTTGGGTCCATTCATTACAAAGCCTTATTCATGACTTTATGGATATCTTTTTCTTTTTATTTTAATGAATGCCTCTCACAGCTTTGTCCTAGCAAATATTCCTTTCCAGCTCTTATTTTCATCTATCCTTCCAAAGGGATATTCAGCCTGGTTCAAAGCACCTCAGACACAAAAGCAAAATCCAAATGAGCTTCCCCACAAATGAAGTGTGGGGTTTCGTTGAGGGGAGGGGAAAGGAGAAGGAGCAGAGAGGGTGTGAATGGGAACTGGACTGCTGGCTTGAGTCTCTTGCTGTTTCTTCAGGGAGGGATGGGAACAGTGACCACTGCTGTTGCAATGAGCCCCCTTTTTCCCCATGCTATTTTCCACTCTGGACAGCAACTGCTGCCCATGTCCCACCATCAGTGACCGTGGCTTTCTAGGGCTCTGAGGGCACACCACCCATCAGCCATGGTGCAGGGTGGCACCTTAGCCCGGGCTCAGCCTGTACTGAGCTACTGCTACAGAAACCCAGATTCAGCCTCAAGTTTTGAAACAAGCTGAGAAACAAGAGTATGGAAATCAAGGAATTGTGGACCACGGTTTGTTGGGGTGGGGAGCTGGATAGACAACTGTGACTGGTGTTATTTACAGTCTGGCTGGGGCATGACAATGAGCTGGCCATTGCTAGCCAGGGCCTAAACCTAATGAAAACAAGTTTAAATTAATGAAACTCTCTTTGTCCAGTTAGGAATGAAAGACAAAATCATGGCTTAAACGTAGCACCTGCAAGCCTTCATTATTAGCACAAACCTGTTTTTGGTAACACAATAAAGGAGCAGGGGCAGGAGGGTGCAGGTTGCACACACAAGCAAGCTCTGTACTCAACAGGGACAGGATCCCACCCTACCCCTGCTCTCCACCATCACCCTCCTGCTCCGAACCCACAAATGTGCCTGAGGTTGGTTTACATGGGCTGGGTTGCACATGCAAAACTCCACGACAAGCCTATTAAAAGTGTGTTAAATTTCAATGCTCCTGTTTAGGCTCCTTCACCAAGATGTGGGCACTAATTTATGGCAGCTGCTGGATCACAAACCTATGGATGAATTGAGGAAGAGAAGGAGCTAGGCAAAGGAAAGCAGAGAGTATGGCGTGAGAATTCCTTTGGACAGGCCTGAAGCCTAGGAATATCTATTTGTTTGGTTTTGAGCATTTTCTCTGAAAATACAGTTAGAAAATAATTCTTTTAGCTCCACCCTCACTGCTCCCTGCCCCAGCCCAATTGTGTGAAAAAACAGCTTTACCATAAACAGATTTTACTATATCAGAGTCAAATTTTACTACATCATTATAGGAGTGTTCCACTGGGTAATATGACTGGCCGCCCTATCAGAAGACCAGTGCTAATGCCATAGTGAAAACATGCCATCACACTTCCCCAATAAAAACTTTTATTGTATCCCAGTGCACATTAAAAACAACACTAACTGCATTAATACACTGTAATTTACTTTTGTATTATGGAGCAAATGACAAACCTGGTGCTAATGAGGTCATATTTTCCATTACTCCAATGCAAACTCTTGGTTAATCCAGTCCTTGGAGATTTCCATGTGGAACTCGGGAACACTTGTGTGTGCACAAATACGCACAGACACACACAGTGTGCACGTGCTGGTAAGGGATGCTTCCATTGTCAAATGGGGTGCCAAAATATGATTCTATTTTCAACTACTGCTTTTGAAAGAAACACTTAATTTTAATTGCTCTGACGCTTGCATTTTGTTCACAAGGCAGTCTTTAACAAAAAAAATATACAAGCGATCTCATCACTGATGGTGCCTTTTTCTTGTGAAGCCTCTTTCACACTGTGGTGAACAGAAATGCAATTCTTCTGTGCTGCAGAAGATGAGGCTGAATGGATTCTTTAGGGATTGCTTATATTTCAAGTGCAATTATTTAGGAAGCTGTAAGCTTTCCGTTTTATTTTGTCACGAGCGGAATGTTAGAAGAAAACTCATTTCTCAGGAGATATGGATGATTCTTTATTTCTAAACTTCCTGTGGTGTTTTCTTAATGATGCTATTAAATGATTAAGCTTTTCTTTTATAAATTAAATCACCAAAATGAAATCATTAAGGCTCTCTCAGTTTTATTAAGCATAGTTATTTGCCATCATGTGTAAATTCACTTAAGTAATCATCTACACTATCTGCTTTAAAATTGTGTTGGCAGCACCACGGGGAAAGTCAGTTCAGCATGGTGGATGGAGATATCCGGCTCTCCTCATTTCACAAGGCTCAAAATACACTGATGAGAGAGAAGAATGTGTTTATATGAGGAAGGCAGAGCAATGCCAAGGGTTTAGTGAATGACAGATCCCAACTCCTGGCACTGCAGCCAGTCTCTGGTAGGCACTTACTCTGCCTCTGGGGCTTTTGTTATGCAAATTAACGTGGGGCTGCACACAGGTATAGCCTCTCCCCTTCCAGGGGACACAGAATTGGGGGCTCCATCGAGTCACATTAGTTAGCAAATTACTTTGTCTTCATTTTCCCTCCAGTCTCTTCTTTTACTTTCTCTCTGTTTCTCTTCTCTGCTCTCTGCTATTTGTTCTTGCCACGTCTTAGTCTCTGCTGATGAATTAGTCTGTTGCTCAGGGAGAAAATTGATCTTCACTCTTACAGAAGTTGCAAGACAAGTTATGCTTAGTTCAGGCTGTGGTATTTTGCTAGCCTGTGCTAGGGTAAGAAATAGATGTTACTGAGTATATAGACTTGAACTGCAGCTGCAGAAACTGAAACAGAGACTCTCACTGGTATTTACATTTAAAGCCTTCCCTTTAGCTCTTAAAACCACTGTTCATTTTTAATGATGTTTTACCAGGGAGGTCTTCTTCCTGGAAAGATTGAAAGGAGAATGGATGGGAGATACTTTCAGAGGAGAGGGGAAAACTGTATTTTTTTTATCTTGCACTGCAACCTGTGGATGTTATAAGGATTGAAGTGATGAGGCAAACTCATGTGATAACACAAGTATTCCAGATATTCTTCCATGTGCCTAGGACAGGTAGGAATTATCCCTAGTGAAGCAGCTGAGGGAGGTGTACTTTGCTCTGCTGCAATGGGACAACTGATAGTCTTCTCTCAGAGCTGTCAGAGGCCGGATTCCTGCCCTGGCTTCACGTGGAGCAGGCTTTGCTTTTGGCTGTCCCTCCTCTCGTCCCTGGAGAGGGTGGAGATAACAGGGGGAGGCAGTACTCAAGTTTGGCACATGCTCAGAGGTTCATAGTCACAGGGACAATGTCCCCCTGGAGCAATCACACCTCTCAGCCGTGGCAAAGGTTGTGGATTTCATTTTTATTTTTTTTAAAACCTACTGAAATTGTGAAATATAAAAATAGGGAGCAATGATTTCCCCCCTCCTGTTACTTTCAAACTTCATTGGTAAATATGCTCAAAATCCACTCTGCATGTGGTCCTTTTATCAGCTTCCTGTCAAATAAATGAGTAAGTAAATATTTTCTATTTACTTAAAGTATTTCCAGAAAACTACATGTAAGTGATTCCGTGGAAGCATTCCTGAGGTGATTATATCCATTTATCTACATTTTCAATTGCAGAAGCTGATAAAAATAAAGTTGAAGGAATTTCAGAATTAAAAAAAAAACCCTCTGAACAAAAAGTAGGTGTTTAAAACATATTGAGTGCAATTTTTTGTATCCTCAGATTAATTTTTCTATGGCTCTTTCTTCCCTTGATCATTAGTTTGACAAACCTGAGATATATTTGCAGAATAATTTTATATGGAGAAATGTGATTATTTTTTGCTATTGCTGTTGACTCATTTTGTTACTCCTGATGAGGAATTTTTGGGTCTAATATGCCTCATCAACTTAGGATTCTTTACCTGACTCTTGCCTGTTTTTCTTCAGAAAGTGGCTTATTTACTCAGATTTCTCTGGTAGCCAAACATCTAGAAGGAAAGAAATAGTTCTCAGTTGATGCTAATAATAAATAAAATGTAATTTACATTATAAATCTATTTATGTGTATATATTTATTTGGTACTTATATGTTGTTAACACATATCTGTTAGAACTTTAAAATACTCTGGAATATATGAAGTACTTTTAAATTTGATGTGGAAGCATATTAAAACAAATGAAAGTCAGTAGTAAATCTGGGACAACATTATTGCAAACCCGATGCAGATATCTCTGTTGCTTGCAGAGAAGCCTTTCTGTCAGAATAGTTTTGGCTGAATTTTCAATGAAAGAATTTAAACTACAGGAACAGTAAATTTTTTGACTTGACAGAAAACATTGTTATATAGACAAATAACTGGCATGCCAGTAAATAAATGGAGCACATTTTCCAAACGTCAAGAGATGCCTGGGCAAAAGCTATTTTAACAGGAGCAGCTTTTTGTGTGTGTGTGCAGTGGCTCCTGTAGAGAGTTTGGAAAATGTACCCATATGTCTACTCACAAATAATGTTCACCTGTAAGGAAATGCACACCAGGTTTATGGATGCTATTGAGTATTCCCAGTCCTACCACTATGAATAATGATGCTTACATGCCCTCAAACATGAAAAATGCTCATCTGAATGCACTGAAATAGCCTGACATACAGACTGTTGACATTATTTTTTAAAGAAGTATTCACAGGTGGAGTTGACGGCATTATCCCAGCCATGTGCCAGTGGAAGGAAGAGGTTTGGGAACTTAGCAGAAAACCTATTGTCAGGGTTGGCTAAACCTGGGAGTTTGCTCCAAAGCACTCACGGGAGAGCAGCGAGGCTGAAGATTTGGATTCCCCAGGGAGGACAATTGCTCACTGCCTGTGAGACAGGCTGCAGGGCCTTAGGCAAATAACTTTGCTGCCTGTTGCCTCTTTTACCCCATTTGTAAGAGCTGACTGGGTATAATTATGTATCTGTTGCTTTAGAAGATAAATTAGCTCATATTTGCAAAGCAGGTGGAGGGAGGAAAAAAAAATTAGAAAGTTACCTTTGGTCTTTTCTCTCCTCTTTTTACTAACTGCCCCTTGAAATTGCTTTCCTTTGCTAGGAGGAGATTAAGAAATGCAAGCTGGTGTTCCTTCCTGACATACAATGTTCCTCTGAGCATTAAAATGCGTTGACCTTTTTAGCAAGGTTGGCTGGTGTAAGCCAGAGCGATACGGGCGAGGCAGTGGGAGAGTTCTCCCCTAGCTACAACAGGTAGCAATTTGGCTTGCTGTGCCTGCATCCAAATTTTGTCTGTGGATACGAGCCCTGGATCGCATGTTGCTAGGCGGATACTATTTTCAAACGTTTAAGGAAAGCTTTTGAGTGTAATGTGCACTTCTCTCCTTCAACATTTAAAGACTGCAGCAGTGGGAGAGGCATGCGGCATATCTGTAAAAGCCTGAAAGCTGATGAAATCTCAGTTAGATCTGTTATCTCCCAATGCTTTAAAGGTCTTCAGCTGGGAGATTAAAGAACAAGGTTACTGTGACAATTTGTTTACACGCAGGGAGAGATTAAGATCTCGTTGAAAAGGAATAAAAATAACATCATCTTGAGCTGTCACAGCATGAAACCCATTGTAATCAACACTGGTCTGATTTCAGGGATAATTTAAGACCAATTTATTAACTTAATTAAAAATAAGAAGAAGGGAGAATTCAGTGTTTCAGAAGCGAGTTGGACTGCTAAAGCAGATGCCTCTGGAGTATCTACATTTTGCACAGTCAGAAACTTTAAAGGTGTTCTGAAAGGGAAGCCAAAACCAGATGATACAAACATTTCAACCTATCTTAATAGACATTGTATTAATCATGCAGTTAACCACAGAAAAACAACCCCAAAATTCCTGAGCACACAAAAAAAAATGAACACAGAAGGCATCCCTTCTCAAAATCTGATCCTATGTGAAGCAGGTGAAAACGAAATAAACACATATATACAACCCGCTTTGATTAGGTTTCATGCATATATTTTAGCTGCTTAGTTATAATAATAAGATCATACTGAATATTCCTCATAACTGCTGTTCTTGAAATTTAAAATCCCTGAGTTCCTGGTTTCCAAATAAATGCACAAGCAATTCAGAGTTAGGAGAAGGGCTTGCTGTGTTTCACAGGCATTTGATATCAAACACTACTCAAAAAAGAAAAAAAGCTATTTCTACTTTCTAATTTGTGTAAAATAGAAAAATCCTTAGCTCTCCAAATAAAATGGAGAGGACTAAAAAAAAAAAAAAGAAGACTAAATGGATTTGCCTGGACTGTTTTTTCTGGTGGCTTTGCACTTGTTTTTAGCAAACATTCATATGGTTATTTCTATCTTGCATGCTCGCAAAAAAGCAACTTTAAATTTGTTTTTCATGATCATTCGCCCTTGGAAGCTGATGATACAAGTTGCTATATGCTCGCCCAGCTGGTGGAAGAAGATCAGGTGACTCAAATGGCAGAGCTCCTGGCACAAATAACAAGTTTTAAAAGCAACTAGGGAAAAGGAAATTTACCACAAGTGTATCTCTTAAATAGAATTTGAATTAAATCTGACAAACAGTGTTTGCAGATATCTCCCTCGGAGAAAAAGGTGGGATGGGGCAGATGAATTAACCACTGCACTTTTCCCAGCTCTCCTGTCTCCTTAGGTTTAACTCACTGGATCACCCTTGGAGGTTTCGTGAACCATTGCAAGCCTCTGAACCAGACTCAGACTTGGGTTAAACAGAAACTGAACCCAGGATCACCGCAGCCAGAAAAGGGGGTTCACTGGTGAATTCTCACCTCAATACAAAGTAAGAAGGACTTGAGGTGGTTTTATGGGAATCTGCTGGATCCCAGTGCACCAAGGCTGGGAGGCTGTCCTGTCTGCTTTCAAAGATGAAGAATTTAGAGCCAGCTGCTTCTCCAGTGTTTCACTACCCATAGCTGAAATTTTTACTTGGGGAATGACTCAGATGCCAAAATAGGAGTCTCCACTGCCATCTAAAATCTCTTAGGATACTTCACCAAATCTACAGCCTCATCTCAATGGGAACAAGCCTCCTGCTGGTCCCTTATTATATTTGCCAGCCTGCCTTGGATGTCCTTGGGTCCCTAAATTGACAGTAAATATTTATATGTAGCCACCCGACTATTCCCCCTCACATGAATGCTTCTTGCTACACTTAACTTTCTAGCCTAGCTAGTAGGGCTCTAGAGGGTAGATTTTTTTCCATCCTTCATCTTTTAAATTTCTGAACACCTTCAGTTAAAACAATTGTGTTCATTTGGTCTCTTTTTTTCCCACAGGTCAGAGCTCTGCTCTCCCTCTGAACCTGTCCCGAGCCAGTGCTGCATGGGCTGGAGGTCACCCAGGAGTCTGGCAGGCAAAACTCCCATTTATATGTGTTAATGTCACTTTTGCTTTGTCCACAGCATCACAACAGTGTAGTCTTCTCTTTAACTTGGGGTCTACTCAACTCCTCACAATCTTTAATGAGGAATCACCACTTTCCTTGGCTCACTCTGTCTTTGTGTACCTTATTCCGACTCAGACCTGGACTCTGAAATTGCCCATAGGGACTGGTACACTATTCCCCTCCTCCCCCCCAGTTTATCAATAACTCTTTGAATTTCTCTCCTTCTTTTCAGTGAGCTTGCTACCCTCCCCACCCCTGTGGGCTCCGAACAGTTCATACACATATTCTTTATTTCACCGACTTTAAGGAACACGAGGACAGAGCCCAGGGGACCCTGCTCAGTATCACTTTCCATTTTGACCCCTGATACATTACCTCTGCAATCCCCATGCTTCAGATATGCTTTTCTACATGGTCCTTTCATCCATTTGCCCCTCTCGGAGAGTAATTTTCCTGGAGGTTTGGGGTGTGGTGGAAAGGCACAGATTTCAAAGCCACATGTCACTTTACCCCAGCAGAGGATCTGACTGTTTATTTCCCCTCTCCCATTGAATTCCTTTGTGCTGGTGCCCTGTGTATAAAGGCAATATGAATAACCCCGAGCCATGTGGAGGGGGAGGTTTCTGTGACTCACACTACCATGCTTTTTTCTTTCCCCTTTGGTGCTGTATTTCCTAGTGCATGTCCTCACTCCTGGCTCTCACCACAAAAGGCAGCAACAATCAACCAAACCTCCGAGTGAGTAATCTGCTCACAAAGAGCCCTTTGAGCTCACAAAGTAGTTGCAGGAGGAAACGTCCCACTGGGGAACCAGGTGGACAGCAAACATTCGCTTTCCATTACAAATGAGTTCAAGGGAAATGGAGTCACCCCAGCATGGGATGCCAAGTCCGTATCCAAAGCTACTTCTCACCATCCACGCTAAACATGCTTCCCTTTCTCTCGCTCCCCATCTCCCCTCCTTGTTTACAAACACGTTTACAAGTACTTGATAGGTGACCTTATTTACTTAGTAACCTGTGGATTCATTTATCTTGAAATTAGCAGGTAATGAACTGGAAACCCTCAACAACCCTCCCACTAATTAACATGATAATAAGATTGTTTTGCTACAGAGGTACAATTAGCATGTATGAGCTAGAGGGGGAGAAAGATCAATAAAATGTCTGAAGGGTACTAAGAACCAGTCTCAAGAAGAGAACAAAAGAAAAGAGCTTTATGGGGTTACAAGTGCAGCAACAACTTACAGACCTGGTCCTTTAAAGATATCCAGAGTAGTGGTCCTCTTGCCACTAGGTTGCCTGCAAGCTGGCTGGGAGGAGCTACCTGTATCCCATACTGCTTACCATTCAGAGCAGATTAAGGATGTATCAAGAGTATTCCAGTCAAAAGGTTAAAACTTGTGGAGGGAAAAAAATAAAGTTTGGGAAAAATCCAAAACATATAAATGGCATCTGTGCATAAAAACCTGCAGGTGTTATGTGGTGAAAGGGAAGGGTGCAGAGTCATTTAGTGCCCATAATCATGAAAAAGGGTTCCAGCAGGTTGTGTTGAGAAACCCCTCTTTGCCATTCAATTGACTTTAAGGAGATTACTTGGGTAAGTAATGGTTAAACATAAATCTTTGCAGGATCATGCCTTTACAAAGGGAACTGAATGGGAAATGGCGAGAAAAAAATTGCGAAACAGTTTTAATAGGCTCTCTTGGCTAAGTCAGATCAGTTTGGGTGAAGGGAGTTGGGGAGAACTCACATGAGAGGGTGATGTGCAGTTAGAGAGCCAGCTTTGGCAGCCGGGGATGTCTGTCTCCTGAAATCTCTGGTTAGGGGAGGGAAAGGTGCACCAAAGCAGAATTATTCCTTTCCAGAGCAAGGAATATGAAGGAAACGGAAGGATTTTTTCTTTCCTACATTCATAGTTGCTTGTCTGCTAATGCAATTCCATCTCCATGGACTGGATCCATGGCTGTGTTGAGGAGAGAGGAGAGGAGAGATGCACAGCTGAGATGTGGGGTATGGATAGAGGCAAACAGCACAGGATTTAATGGGCTAATGGGGAAGAAGGAGTACGGGGCTACAATCATGTTAGTCTCTCTATATCCTGTGAGTAAATCCATACCCAAATATTGAAAATAAAATGCAAACCAGCTCTCCAGCGCTTGGCGCACTGTCTGACGTCAAGCTGAAGAGCCAGCAACGTGTACTACTGCCCTTTTATCCAGATAGTGCTGGATAAATGAAGAACTTGGTCTTTCAGCTTGAAGGAGGTTGGTTTAAAGCTCTTCAGGTCTTAGTTAAGCTCAATAAGATTTTTTATTTTTTTGTTATAAGTCCCCATAGGTATTGACTCCTCTACAGAAAGCCATATTTTGCCCCAGATGACACGGGAAATGAGATCATTCACAGTTGCTTGACGTAAATGGGAGGTGCTGAAGGCTAAAATCTGCCCCCGAGCTCTTTCCCTCACATCTGGCTTAACCCCACATCTGTCCTTCCCATCTGTACTGACGCCTTCTGTCACCTCCCAAACCTTACATTGCGCAGCACATTTCAGCACAGAAACTGCAGAGGAATTTGGGATAGTCGTGTGTCTGGAATACAACTCTTCAGGTACCACTGACAACTCCTGTGAATATTTTACCATGCGTGTGATTTTTGAGTGAATGTTATTCATCAGTCATTTGAGCTCCCAGAATATTGTCTGATGGCACTCTTTGGAGTGCGAAAGAGGAAGGAAAACTATTAATTACTTTTGATTGACATTTTCCATTTGTGTGTGTGTGTGTAGGGGGGGGTTGTTGTGCATTTTTTTCATAGAACCTCAGGTTTGAATTGGGTAAACTGACACCTTGCAATCTGATCTGACAGCCCCGCTTTGTGTGGGAGTTTGTACGACTCCAAAATTTCAGCTGTGAGACTTTCTGCGTGAGCAGTCATCTTATTAGAAGTTTTGACACCTCTCCTAGCAGGGATCAGTGCCCGCTGTGTGAACGGAAGCACCAAAAAGAGCATTGTGTGATGCAGAGTGGGAAGGGAATAAAAGAAATTCTGTACCCAATCGCTGAAATTAGCTCAGATAAAGATCTTTGAAGACCTTCAAAGTAGTAATACTGAGACATTAGGGCCATCCCACTGTAATTATTGTCATGGATTTGTATTATAGTTTGAAAATCACAGATGCCCACACAGTTTTGTTGGTTTTTGTTTCTCCCTTTGAATCTGCTTGTTTTCAGTGATTTTGGGTTTAAATGTTTACGATTTTTTCTTGTAAGAGGACAGCAACATCTTTGGTTTGTTTCAACTTTTGTGGATTGAAATTTGCAACTGATTTGTTAGTGCCTGGCTCTGGAACTCATCTGTGCCTGACTGGGGTACAGCGGCTGCCTCAAGTGGTGCTGAGCTCACTGGGTCTGCGGGTTGTGTCCACCTCTGTTGCAGTTGATAGGATAGATGAAAGAAGAACTGAGAAGACACTGTTGACTACACGATTTTGCATTTCTGAAATAAAAAAACAACTTCAGAAGTGTCCTGCATCCATGTGGGGTGCAGCTGGGTAAAGGGAGTTGCTCAAGTGAAAACCACATCAAGCAGAGACTGATTGCAGTAAACAATGTGAAAAGCAGGGATCTGGATCAGCAGGGGAAGTGTAAAGGGGCTGCACCTCAAGAGACTGATGCAGCCCTGGGTGTAATGCACAGACAGCCCCTGCAAACCCTCTTTGCTGTTTTTACTTTGTCCTCCTTAGCTAAAGGGTTGTTTTTGTCTTTGCCTGAACATGATCTTGTGTGGGCAAGTCATGAGAATTAGTTACATCTGAAATTTCCTGTCTTTCTATCGTGTCCCTGCCATACCCTTCCCATTAACTGGGGGCTTCTTGAACAAATTTTGAAGAGGGGGAATAGAAAACAAACTGTAATCCATTGTGGAAACTAGGCTGAGGGTTTTTTGGGGAGAAAGCAAGCTGATCTTTTTTCCTGCTCACACTCACCTGCCCTCAGCTAGGTTGATAAATACCTGTGAAGCATTTGCTAGAAAAGTTCCTAGGAGTTCATTGTAATGAGCAATCCTTCTGGCCTAGATTTGTATCTTCCTTGAGAATAGGTGTAATTTTAGATCTGCTTTGCAAGCTCTTTTTTTTCTTTTCCCCCTTTTCTTTCCAATACTCCTCAGTACAATAGGAATCTTGTCCCATGGTGTGAAGCCCCTGCAGAGTTATAAAATTGTGTCACCTTCCCTGCCTCCCTTATAAGTTACTCTAAGTGACACTATTAAAAAGAAAAACCACAGGATCTCCTGGGATCAAAACAATGTCCTGTTGTTATCTTAACACAACTCCGTTTGGCTTTTTTGGCTTTTACCTTTCATTTCCTACAGCTCTGTGCAAGCAGAGCTTGCCTTGCATTGTGCTCCATTCCATGCATGCATTTTCTCAGAGAAGATGCTTTTATTTCTGAAGGATATGCTGGGTGGCCAGAGGTTTCAGATTTCTTCAGCAGGGATTCATCTCTTCCAGGAAGGGGGAGGACGGAGTGAACAGGCCAGCAAAGAAACTTTCATCTCTGTGCAAGAAGGGAGGAGAGACTTAGATGCTCATCACTTCCTCAGACGAAGATTTAAGCTCAAGTATTAACTAATAAACTCCCTATCCCATAGGAGTTGAGACAGGGGTTGTGGGGGAGGGAATGGATTGAACATGTGCGAGTTTCTCACTTTGAGCAGGAGTTTTGGTGGCCTGGAAAATGTAATGTATTTTTCCTTGCAGATGCTCTGGAGTGTGACTCACAAGGCTTTGCAGCTTTGACAATTTTGCAGAATGAGCTACCAGCAACCTCTTTGTCCTTCAAGTTACATCACTGAATAAGCTCAAGGTAACTCCTTCCTCAGAGCAACCAGCCCTTGTCAGTGAGTTGCTGCAAATGTTGTTTTCACACTTGTTTCCCATCTGTTAACAACAAAAGTTACCTATGCACAATCAGGTGTAAAACTCCAGGTCAGGAAACATCTACATGTTACCCACCCCGACATCTATATGCATGTGTGATGTGTCCAGTCACATTTTCTATGTTACACATTCCTGCAATCTGATTTCAGTTGTAACTTGAAGATCCTGCTATTATATATTATTATAACTTGAGGGTGAAACTCTTCCTAATGCTACCTTGCACTTATTGTTTTTGACCTAAAAGCCCACAAAGTGCTTGACAAATGCTAAATGGTTTTACCAGAGACCCTAGAGGTCATTAATTACAGTTATATTCGTTTTGCACACATGCTAAGTGAGGGTTTCAATAGTTTGTACTAGAGCATGTGGTGACTTTCTGGAGCCAAGTGGAGCGAAGTAAAGATAAGCCTAAAAGTTCTCTGTTAATCTACAAAATTTCCCTATGAAGAGTCTAATGTGAGCCATTCAGCTCATGTATTGGGGTCTGGCCATGGAGCAAAGAACTGATTTTCTTGGGAAAAGACTTTTTATTTTGTCCCAATTTTCTTACTGGAGACCTGGAATTACATAGCCAGGAGTCTGCCAGCACCCTAGAGCTGTGCTATCCCGTGGCACAAAGCTGCCCAGCATTGCCACTGTGGCCCTTGATCCCGTCCTTCAGTGCGTGTCCAGCACTGCTCTTTTTGAGAGGAATGCACTGAGCTGTGAGCAGGAGCAGCTGCAAAACTTAGGTGCAAAAGGGTCTTTGAAATGAGAAGGAGGAAGAAGGCTGAGCACTATTTGCACTTTGAGTGATGAGTTGTGGTTTTTAAACCTGGAAGGAGAAGACCTGTAGAATGCCAGCATCCCTCATTCTCATGGAATCATAGAGTGAGTTTGGTTTGGAAGGCACTTGAAAGATCATCTGGTTCCAACTCCTCTTCCAGGGATGGAACAGCATCCACAGCTTCCACAACTTCTCTGGGCAACCTGTTCCAATGTTTCACCACTCTCTGAGTAAAAACTTCCTACTATCCGATCTGAATCTCTCCCCTTTTAGCTTAAAATCCTTCCCCTTGTCCTATCACAGTCTGTCCATGTAAAAAGTCACTCTCCCTCATTGTTTCTTGCATTCTTTTTAGTACTGGAAGGCCACAATAAGGCCTGCCCAGAGCCTTCTCATCTCCATGCTGAACAACTCCAGCTTTTTGTCTAATGTGTTGTCCAGATACTGGAAAAGGCAGCAATCTGAAGAAGCAGTTTGTTGCAGGCAATCTCATCTCTTCTTATTAAAGAAGGTTTCAGTCTCTCAATTTCCAGTGGTCACTTTCAGCACTGGAAGCTGTTGCAGTTCCTGGCTCCTGGCTGGACACCACCACATCAGACCAGCCTTTGCAGCAGCCAAGGCAGAGAGGTGAGCACAGCCTAACCCCTTGTTTGCACACGAAAACTTATCTTGATATGTGTTTCTAACATAGTCCCTTTTACCTTTCTGTGACATTTCTGAATGTTTTGAGGTGGCTTTCTTATTTTTTTTATTGTTTATTTTAATTAAACATGACTAAACAATGATTCTCTGAGTGGGAATCACTCTTTCTAATAACCACAGTGTGCATGCTAACTATACTAAAAATAAATCTTGTCTCTGACTAGTTAAAAATTGCAGTGATTTGTTGATGCTTTTTACCTGTCACTAGTAAGATATAAATATAAATAAGTAGAATTACATTTAAAATATCCATCACTTCACATATGGAGAGTGGCAATGAGTGGGCTGTAATAATAAAATATACTTTATAAGTGTCATAATCATTCAGACACCAGGAACTCATAAGCCACAGATCTGACGTTCAGATGATGAATTGTGATTTTGTTTTAAAAGCCAGACATGTCAACTCCATGTGCATATTGGGAATTGTAGTTCAAGTGACCTCTGCTAAAATGCTGACCTTAACAATGACTTTGTTTTACATTTCCCAGAAACTTTTTAAGTAGGTGTGATACTTTCCAAATGCCGTTGTTGCACTAATGCTTATATAAAGTAATTTAAAATGTATTTGAGGCCTTTGTTGTGCTCATATATTATATGGCACAGAAAATGAGATTCAGTGAATGGCTTAAAATTAATTCTATTTTGGGGTTTTGGTAACATCGTAAACCCCTTGAGGTTCACCTGTGTGACATATGATATCACTGATAAGATGATATTCTTCTAAAACTCTACAGCTCATCCATTCTTGCATGCAATAAATAAATACATTAGATATACATACGGATGAGTGTTTGTACTGGTGCATATGAAAGTGGATTAGAAAACACTCAAGGGAGACTCCATGGACTGTAGGGATCTTAAACCTGATGGAGGAAACTTGATTCAGTGGACTGCAGAGACCTGGATTCTGCTCCCCTCTCTGCTGCAAGTTCCTCCTGTGTGACCTTGGACATGCTGTTTAAACCCAAATCCTAAAAGTATTTAGTCTTCTGATTCCTGACAAGATGCCTGATTCATGCTGATTTCAGCAGGAATTTAAGATCTGAAAAGGAACTGAGCACTAAAATCCCTTGAAAGATCAGGGTTAAGTTTCTTGGGGGCTTAACCAAGATGGAGATCCTCCTATTTCATAGGGACTTTGCTTGGGTGAGAGCCTAAAGGACCATAAGGCAGCATGGTCCCAGTAGCTGTACAAATGTGTGAAGTGCTGTTTCTGATTCCCTGTGAATAGCTGCATGCACTATATAGATGTAATTATAGTCATATCAAATGAAAACACAATTAAGTTCCAGAATTGGAGCTGATTGGCATAACAAAGCTGAGATTTACTGCTTCCTTCACCAGACCAGCGCAGGTTCTAACACAAATCATGCCTCTTAGCCTTCAATTTGATAAACTTTCAGCTATTTTGACATGTAGAGCCAACTGCAGCCTACTCCATCCTGACAAAAAGAGCCTAACAAATGGATTTTCAGTCACCCACTGAACAGAGCTAGATGACAGATCTACATGAAATCCTTTTTGGAGAGAAGGCAGCCTTTTAACTTGATTGATGAAATTATATCTAAATCTAGTAGATTTGGGACTTCAAAGGCATTTTTGCCTACTTATGGCATCCCAGATGAAGGGAGTATGCTATTTGTACCAAACTCCCATGCTCAAGTGGTTTGCAAATTGACCCCTTTGTAATAGGTTAAAGGTTCCGCGCAAGATAACGGTGGTTCATTTTGATTAATTATGTCAGGGAATTAATGTATGATTACTAACTTTTAGCAGACCCTGCTCTTTCTGACCTCGAGCTGCTTGTTTGTGTGGCTGGTTGTAATTTTCGACCAATGGGTTACGAGAGGTCACTGTGTGGTCAGCATATTTTAAACAAAGGAAAGGGAGGTGGGGAAGGGGGAGCAGAGAAACAGCAATCTCAGATCAGAGTGGGTGGACTACAGTTTACTGGCCTGACAGGGGAGATTTGTTGAGTGTTTTAACAGTAGATTTTTATACATTTACCCTTTCCAATAAAATATTCTTCTGAAGAGCTAAGAGAGTGGCCTGGAAAGATGTTGGGAGGATAATTTAACAGCTGAATGTTAAGCCCATAATTGCACTTCATACTGGTTTCAATAGTAGAGAACCTTGTTAAAAAATAAATTGGGCAGTGTTGTGTTTAGCACTTGGATTGGCTGGGAGTGAGGCTGAAAGCTTCTGATTAAGCCAATGCCTGGGAAATGCTGCTTACAAATTTCTTAACCGATCACTGAGGAGATAGCAAAGGTTGATGAAACAAGGGTTTGTGGGGATTTAGCTACATTTCATATTTTAAACCCTTGGCTGAGTATGTGAAGCCATCTGAGAGCTTCTAAAGACTAGAAAGGAAATATGTGAGACCCAATCCTGTACAAATCTCAGCCCGTTAAATCAACTGTATTCACTGTGTTCAGTATGGTATTGAATGGAATTGCTCATGCTGAAAGAGAAGACTATGCCTAGGTCAGGACATTGGCTATACTATGAAAATCATGGGTGGATGAAGGGTGTAGTAGCCTTAAATTCCTCCAGTCCTTGCAGAAATGTGTGGTCTGGTTCTGGCAGAGATCTGCAGAGAGCAGGGTATAAGCACCTACTTTCAAAGCAACTAAAGCAGGACTTGAGTTTGAGAGCTGCTGCACACTAAGAGCCATGGAAACCAGGGTTGTTTATCACTTGTGAAAATCAAGTAATACCTCAGGGCCTAAATACACATAGAATTAAATAGCCAACAGCAAATGTTAAAACAAAATTGCTATTATCTTACCTCGGCCTCACTCTTCTCTTAAAAGTGGGTCTAAAATGCCTATGTTGTTTATAGGAACACCGAGAGGCTTTTCATTCATGTTGGCATTGTGCTTTATGGTCCTTAGATGAAAGGCACTACTGATGCTTAAAGAATGATTATTATTGTAATACTTATTCTAAGAACAATAGGCACATTTGTTTTATTTTCCACCAAGCCCCTTCAAACACCAGGGTGTCCAATTAAGAATAAGGGCTGGGACTTTGATGAAACTTTTCCACTTTGTTTTGGAAACTCCAATTTTGCTGTACTCTTGGTTGTACCTCTTTGCCTACATGGGGTTTTGTATTTGGCTTTGGATCTCCTTAATTTTGTTATTCCTTCAAAAATGTGCTCTTGCCAAACTATCTTTTGCATTTTAAGTTAAAGCACTATAAACAAGTTTTGTAAGAGGAAAAACAGATATTATCTGAGTAAAAATGTGTGGTGTTAGTTGGGCCAGGAAAGGACACTTGGAGCTAAAAAGATGTGAAATTTTCAGGGAGGAAGGATTTGAAGGAAAAAAAGAGATGGGAAAGGTAAGGACAGTGAATATGATGATAAGATGGACTGTGATGTGTATGGACTTAGAGATAGGAGTGGTGTCAAAGGAAGAGAGAAGCTAAAGAAAAGAGAAGAAGAAACAGTTGGAGTTCTACATACACTCATATAAACCTGTGTGTTTCTTATGGTTTTCTAAAATTGCCTGGGTCTTCAGAAAATCACTCCACACAAAACGAAGACAAGCAATAAGACTCAAGATTTGTTTTACAGGCAGTGGGAAAACAAATCTCAGACAGGACTGAAGGCTGAGCTTTTATAATCAGCTGGCAGAGGGCTGATCATTGCGGATTGCCCTGCAGCTTTTTCCAGCCAACCCACGCTAAGCATAATTCAAACTGGTGTCTTTTGCCACTTAGCAAAGAAAGGAAAGGCTTATGCCAGGCTGACAATTCCTTAATCCAGTGTCCTGTTCACAGAGGGAATTGATACTTCAGGCATCCTGACCCTGCTCCATGAGTGACAACCAGAAATTCAGTTTCCTGGTCCCTGCTTTGACTACTAGTTGCAATTGCCTCTTGAGCTCTTAATTTAATGGAAAATCTCACAGCTGCTGTCAGAGCATGGATGTCACTATTATTTACTTATTTAGTCATTTTAAAGTAGTGTTGGAGATCTCAGGCAGGTCACTGTACACATATTTAATAAATGACAATCTTGCCTCAAATGATTTATGATCAAAACTGTTGATTCAGGGAAGTACTTGTACATACATGCTCTTCCAGGAATCACAAAAGCACATGTTAACTTGCTGTCATACATGGATGAAAACTTCCTTCAGTGCACTCTATCCCAAATTAGGCCCTGAGCTGACAACATAACAAGCTGTGGGAAAATAAAGTAGGAGAAGTAAGGATTTTGGGATGTACTAGCACTGTTGGAACACTTTCAGCTGGGTTTTATAAGAAAATGAGATTTATGCAATTGTGTTTTCTGTCAATCTTCCAATAATAACTCTTAAAATTGGACAATGCTAACCACCCATGGCAGCAGGATCGGCAGCTCTGGATTAAACGTAGGTCTGTGGGCAGAAGCACAGAACCTGCAGTTTGTCCAGTTCCCAAAATTCCTCCAGTGCTGGAGCTTTCATGGTACCCAGCTGCTCATGGTGGAGCACTGGGGTAAAACAACACAGGCACAACGGTGCTTTTAGCCACATGGGCACCTACCTGCAGAAAGGTCAAATATCAGGTTTTAGAAATTCCATTTCCCAGGGAACCACTGGCATACTCATTCCTGATAAGGGAGTGAATTTTCCAGCCCTTTGAAACTGAAGGGAATTGGTGTTGCTTCCTATGGAGAAAGGATCATACCCTGTTACACAGCCTGTAGGGACAGAAAGTATTTGTTTCCTTTGCTAATAGGGGAAAACAAAGCAAATTAGAAGCAACAGTCTTTGGGTCTGGTGGAGAATATACCAGGTATTAGCTGCTTTTTATATGTTTGTACATCAGAGGTTTGCATTTTCCTGCTCCTGTGTGTGCCCAGAGTTTTGGTGCTTGTACATGCTCTGATTAAAGACCAATTCTGAGCAATGCTCTTTAATTTAATGATCTTAATAAGCACATGGGGAAATTGTCTTTACTGTATAGACACAAACAATTCTACATGCTTCAACATGAAACATAATTAGGGTGTGGAGTAAAATAAAGGGGTGAGGGGGAAGGGGACATTTTTTAAAAAATGAGCACAGAGGTGACTTCCAACAAAACTTCAAAACCAGCTTGGCTAACAATGAACATAGCCCCATTCTTTTTAATCATCAACAAAATCTATCACACATGTTCTTTCAAGTAAAGTTTATTAGAAAGAAATTGCTACTAGAGAACCACATGTGAGCTCTGACTTGGCAAGGTCAGGCCAGGGCAATAAACCCTTGAACTTTACAAATATGCAAAGCTGACATAAATAACAAATTAAACCCAGCCAGGTGTAGAGCTGCAGCGAGCTGCTTGCCAGAAAGATTCAAACCCTGGCCAGCGTGACCTCTGTTAGCTTGTGTGGAAAGCGGGGGCTTATCTCCTCGGCTTGCTGTCCATTAGGGTTCATACCTGTGGGCTCAGGTCACCTTCTTCTCATTAGCTTAGAAAAATTATATCACTTCATTAGAGGTGTTTGTTCAGCTTCTGAGTGTCCCCAGGCTTTTGGACATGTTGCTGGGTGAGTGCTGATTTTGCCAGAGCTGCAGACTCTGGGTGTTTCAGGTCCTCTTTTAGGGATAAATCCAGGATCAACTAGCGAGAGGGAGTGTGGAGATTCCTCTGCTGCAGAACTGGGTGAGGTAGGATGGGGAGGAGAGGACTGGGGTCTTTGATCACTATACAGGGTGAAAAATACCTGGTTAGAAGAAGTCTGGCCAATAATGAATGTAAATGAGCCAGAAGCTGGCTGGCTGGCCCTGTGAGCCCTCTGAGAGTGGCTGCTTGTGTCGCTCACAGAATCACACATCACCCGAGAGCTATTTTGGATTGAGATCTAAGTGGTGCTTTAGAAAAAGGAGCCGATCCTTGCACCAATTTTAGACATATCTGTTGTAAATTCTCTGTGTAATCAGGACTTCATTAGAGGTGTAATTGTCACTGCAATCAATCACTGTATCATTCTGAGCATCACTGACAGATTTCCAGAGGCATTCAGCTGCAGATACACCATCTCAGTGGGATTTTCAAATGTCTCTTAAGCGCATTAAGCACCTAACTCCCACTGAATGCTCAAGGGGTTTTTAAAATCCCACTATGTGTCTCTCTATATCTTGCCCTTAAACAAGTGCTTAATTTTAAGTGCAGGTAGTTTCATTGATGTGTGTAGCACTACTCGTGTGGTTAAACATGTGCTTAAATGTGCAGTTAAACCATGGCCATAATGGGTGGGGGAGGAATTTGGTGAAAACATACAGTGCTTTAAATATAAATGTTTCACGATCACACCTTAATTTTTGGATACTGGTTTGAGGCAGAAGCAGTGAAAAAAAAGTCTCTTTAGACTTGAAAACTGAGGAAATTTGTTCTGAGAATCACAAAAAGGGAATAATATGGCACACTGGGGCATGATGTTCTACAGAATCCCTTTACAAGTGTAACCAGACTTTACAATCTTTGCTGTGAGAATTCTTTGACTTTTTTTTTTTTCAAATGCAAAGCCAGACCTCCTACAAAAACACTCGCCCTGAGAGGCAATACTCTGTAGTGACTACTGAGCTGTCGTGTCCTCTTGAGCAACACGTTTCACCTCTCTGTGCTTCTCTTTTCCCCCTCCCACTGTCTTTACTATTTATCTTATAAGAACTCTGGGGCAGGGACAGTCTCTGTGTTTGCATAGCTCTCTCCATAATGATGTTGTCTCTCTGCTGGGATCGCCCAGTGCTGTCGTTAGTAAAATCTAGTGACTATCCTGCACAATAAAAAAACCCTGTAGGAATAGGAAATTGGAAAAAAGCCCCAAGTCTTGCTCCTAGTTATTCCAGTTTTAGTTTTGTCTCTGAGTCACAGGTTATGGCTCTTCAACACGGGAGGTTTATATAGACTTGCTAAAGAGATCTGTCCTGATAAATGGGTCGGATGCTTTTTATAGAGTTCTCCACTGGGTCCACTCCATCATAATGAAGCTTCAACACAGGCCTCCACAGAGCTCCAGGAGAGAAATCTGGGAAGGAGAAAGTGAAGGGAGATTGGGTGAGTTTACACTATGTGTTAAGTGGAAGAGCTGCAAAGAGGTTGGGAGACTTGTCATGACATGCAATTAAAGGCTCCTCTGGGAGTGTCTGTATAAACTCTACATGTAGCAGAAAGAAAACAGACAGCTGACAGTTGTACTGTGAAGTCTTAGAAGAATATACAGTGTTCACTGCTGACACTCAAAGGCAATTTTGCTGAGTTCTGTGAAGTCTAAACACTTTTACTTAGAGTTAGGGACAATTCCCGTCAAAGAGCTGGAATTTCTGTCCCAGCCATTATGAGTTAGCTTCAGGAACCTCTCTTGAACTGAACCTGACACACACTTTGTTTGTTTTAGTTATGTTTCCATTTGATGGAGGCTCTTGCTGGTGCTCTTTTGCCTTTGCTATTGATCGTGGCTGGAGCATGTGACAGGTATCCCCATCGCCTGGGCTGCTATTTGGAGCGCATCTGGGATTCTTGGGTCAGGCTTTTCGTTGTGTGTCTCCCAGATTTTCTACCAGGGGTGTGTGTGTGCATGTGTGACACATCCAGAAGTGCAAATGGGGAGATACAGAGAAAGGACAGGTTCTGCAGCACTTTGAGCACGAGGAGCAAATAAATCTGGGGAGGAGCCAGTCTTTATGTGCCTTGAGAAATGTGTTGGTGGTTGAGGCTACTGACTGGGAGAGGAAGTTTAAGAGAAAATCTCAGATCTACCTACTCCTTTAAGCCCTTTTTTCTTCATAATGCTGAGAAGCCTGAATGAGGATCTGCATTCATTTGAGGCTGTGACTACCTGATTTATTTAATTAGAAGGAAATCTCTCCAGGCCTGCAGTGGAACTTGTGGTTAAAATGGAAGCCAGCTTGGCACAGCCATGGAGGGAGAGGCCCAAGCTCTATCGGGCTCACTCAAAGCAAGAGCTTTATGCTTCTCTCAGTGACCTGGGTGAGGTCCCCAAGTAAGAGGTTGTTGGCTGATTTGGTCAAGCACTACGTTTCCCATAACACCTGTAGTTTTTCTTATTCCTGTTGTTACCAAAACAAAAGGGAGGAGGTCACTGGGCCAAGAAGTAGAGGGAGAAATCACCCTTTCTTTATTTTCTTTTAACATTCCACGTGCAGGTCCCTAATAAAAAAGAGGGAAGATGTAGAGAACCTAAGCATCACTTACATCATCAGAGACATTATCACAAAATATTATGGCTATTTATTTTTGGGATGGGATGACTTTATTATACAAAGAGCTTAGAAGTCCTGTAGGAGGAACTCAAGTAGATTTTTATTTCTTTCTAGATGTAAGGGAATGGCAGATGAGAAGCAAACAACTTGAAATTCACCAGAGAATTTGGAGTGCAAATTTAATTTATATGAGAAGATTGTGGTGATGGGAAATATAGAAAACTCTAAGTTTTGATGGTTGGACCAGGCTCAGAGCCTAAAGGCATATATCACTGAAGGGTATTAAATATTTAAAAGAAGGTTTATTTAGAGTCCTCAAAACTGACAGGATCTTAAATACAAGATCATATGGCAAGAAAGCTCAACATCATTCTTGTCAGGGTGAATTAACTGTGGTGTATAGCCCTGTATAAATAAGTAGCCATGGAAACTCCCATTTTCATTTAAAGTCCTGGAAAACAAAATTATCTCCACTCAGAAGAGGACAGGCCCAAGTTTTCTGAGCAATTTCATCAGCACATATTTCTCAGGTAACTCTTCAATTATTTTAAAAGCAAATTACAGAAGAATTGTATATTTGGGGTCCATTGTTTATTGCCCAGTACAACTGGCATTGGTTGTAATGAATGACATTTACAGTGCATTTCGTGATACAACTTTTTCAGTTAAATCTTTCCCTTCTAGATGTTTCTTCAAGCTTTTGGGGAAGTGCTCCTCCTCAGGGGAGGAAGTTGCTATTATTATTGTAAGGAGATTCAGCCAGGCTGTACCTGAGAGACTCATTGAGAGTATTCATCTGTGTCTTTCTTTATTTAATCCTTCTCGGTACTGTAGCCCCTCTTGCCTCAAAAAATAGCTCCCCTTGCTTAGACTGCTGAAATTTGTGACCTAACAGAAAATAGATTGGCCCAGTAAATGATGACGGATTCCAGCGTGTTGTCATACTGATGGAAAGGACATGGGACTCCCTTACAGAAATGGAAAGGAGCCCTGGCCAAGAGCTCCTTCTACCTTATCTGAGCACCAAATCATGCCTTGGGAACGTTTTAAGGATCTCCACCAGGCCGGAATTTCTCCTTCCTAAGCTATAGCAGAGAGCTGCCAACATGGTATTTGCACTGCTGTGGCAGCCTTTCTGCAGAAGGTCAGTGGGGGAGTGTAATCAGTTTAGAACTGGATGTTGTAACTTACTTGAATGAAAGATTTTTTTCTAAAGGTGACATTAAGATGAAATATTTAAGATAAACCAGAAGATTTGAGTGGAAATTCACAATGTCCCTCTGAAACAGTCCATGCTGATTTACTGATCTTCCACTTTCAATTTATGAGCTGAGACCAGAGTATACCACTGGAGGATGAGAATAGAGTAGTCATATTAGAGCCAGCTCATATATCCTACGGACAGACTTTGGAAGAATTAGAAAGTATAATAAAGTGCTTGTCCCTTTAAGACACTGCTTGAATCCTTGCCAGTTTAGATCCCAGAGCATTAGATATTTTAAAAGCCCTTAAAACTGTCTCTTTTCTTTTTCCTTGGTTTTTTTTTTTTCCTTTCCTGTTGTCTGAGGTTTTCACCTTTTAACAATGCAGAAACAATGGTAGGAGCATCCTTTGCTTTACAGCTTTCTGCCCCTACAGCTTATTGAGAGCGGAATTCTGTTCCCTATCACATTATTTTAAACATGAGATAATTCTTTAGAAGGCAGAGCATGTATGACACATGTACAAGACAGAGAAAACATACCTTATTTTAAAAAGGCAAAGCCTGGGTTTTACACAGGAGCAGTAACACTGGGATACACAAGGGCATCCAGGTACTTTTCAAGCATATAAATACTGCCAGGGCACGGCGGTGACCTTTGGTCTCTGACATTTTCAGCTAATGGTCACCGTATGTGGCAAAAAAGCTGACCCTGCAATTGCTGTGGGACCTGCCTGGAGGTTTGGACGTCTCCTTGGAGAGCAGCCACCTTATCAGTGAGCTCAGCAGCCCGCGGGTCAGACAAAAGTCCCAGTTTGGGCTCTGCTGCAATGCCCAGTGCAGCACACCCGGTGCAGCCACTGCACCCAGGGAGAGCAAAGGGGGCTCTAAAGGGATCACAGTCATTCTGCAAGGATTTCTAAAGTGAATTTTGTTCTAAAATAACCATTCTGCTAGTGGCTCATGTGCCTAAATAAGGATTTTGTTTGAAGATACTGCGCCAGGAAGGTTTTTGGAGAGTTCTCTTTGGGCTGGGCTCTGGCATATAGCTTGATGCAAGGCAAAAGGAATTTTGGGAAAGAGGAAAGGTGGTCTGGGACAAGAATATACAAAAAGTGAAATGAGAGGCCATCAATCTGGGTCCCTTTTCTGAACAATACAGAGTAGAGAAAGGACCCAGGGATCTTTGTGCCATAGCACATGAATGGAAAATTGTGATTCATTCCCCTGTTTGCTGTTCCTTCAGATCTGATTTTTCTTCTGGTAGAGACTCAGGCAGAGATCCCCTCCAGTTTTAGGCAGCAATTTCATCTCATGCAATGGGGAGATTAAGCCTGCTGGAAGACCTCTTTAAGGGAGGATTCAATATTCCCTTCTCTCTTCATGGAGATTATAAGATAATGCATCTGGAACAACATTAGCTCATCTAGGTCTGTGGCTTTATTCTTGATAATCAAATCCCAGAAATCTCATTTTCCATCTGCCTGAGCATATTTTTGGGTAAAGGGTAGGCTTCAGCTACCACACATGGCTGTGGTCAGATATTGTGAGATCTCCTAAACATGAACAGAAAGTTTCCGTCCTCTAAATCATATCTAAACATTCCTCTTTCTCGTGTGCTGTATTTTCTTTCTGCAGCTGAGAAAGTTATGGTAGTTCAGGCCAAGAGAACATGTTTATTTCTCCTTTGGTAGTGTTTACTCAGCAGACTCCAAAACTTGGGTTCAGGCTGCATTTGCTCTCAAATGAGAATTATTTTGATGGCCTCAGCTTTATTCTATATAGTACAGTTGTGTCAAGAGCTAGCATAAAGTCATTGTCTGCCTGGATTAAGTTTTAAGGCTGCAGTGAAGAGTCTGTGGATGTCTTAGTAGGAGACAGCTGGCCAAATGGACCTAGACTTCCTTCTGAGTATCAGCAACATCTGCGTTCTTAAACAGCAGGAGTATTTCTTACAAAACCAAGTGGGTTTCCTGTTAAGTTTAGGCTAGAAGTGAGATAATTATAGGGGGGAAAAAAAGCTGAAACACATATTTGGAGCTTTTAGGAGCTTATGACACTTTGTTTGGCCTTTTGAGACAGCTATTAGTCATTTATCCCCTTTCAACTGCAGAGCATTGGAGTGCAACATCTGTGCTCTGCTTCACCTTCCTCAGGACCATTCAGCAGAGGTGGAGAAGATCTTCCAGCCAGCATCGATCTCCTGTCTCAGGCATCTGACTCGCTCTGTCTCACAAAGTTTTGCATTTTGTCAGTGAGGACATTACTTTTTTAGAGATTTACGCAAAAGCAGTTTTCTTATAATGTTAATGGTAACATTATAAAAACATACATTATAGGATCATTCTAGTCTTATTACTTCTCTAGTTATTAATCATAGATCTCATAAACAAATCCATAAAGGGCACTAGTTTCAATTACACTGATATAAATTATGAAGAGACATAAGATTTGTACTATTTTGTGGATCGGTGATGATGCTTTGATTTTAACCTTATATGAGGCTCTGTCAATAGCATTTTTATAAAACAGGTGATCTTGTCCTGAGAACCCTTCAGATCAGTCAATCCTGTAGAAGGCATTCTCAATGCAGATGTCATGTTGTCCAAACATCCAGAAACATATTTATTCTTGAAAGAATTCTAAAGGACAAAAAATAGTTGGTGGTTTTTTTTTTTTTTTTTTTTGTAAAGAGACTGAATTTTATCCATATTTGAGAATGATAATGTAAAAGAACAGTGTTTTCCTCACTAAATCAGCAACATTTCAAAGTTTTTTTTTTAGCTATATGAAGTATTTATTTTCTCATTTCAAGTTTTGCTCAGAATGATTATTCAACAAATTGATCTCCAGAAGCTGCTTGGATTCACTCTGGTGTTAGAAAAATTTCAGCTTCTTCTTTTGTCCAACTTTTTTCCATGGAAGTTGCACATATCCATGAGATGATGATAAGCAGACTGGGGAGGAATCTGAAGAAATTGCCCTGCATTTTTGCCCTCAATTATACAAGGTGATCTTAAGAAAACAAGAAGTAAAGTCCTGAAAGGTCTCTGAATAGCAATGGAAAGTAATTCATGCCAGATTGTTCATTGTTAGTGGTAAAGAAAAACTGTCATAAATTGATTAACACAGAGAGCTGATGGATCTTCTTCACACTTAAAGAGTAGTTTCTTTGGTTTTACAAACTGATAAAAATAGGTGAGTTAGAAGCCTAAATGCCAGTGAAAGTCAGTGAAGAATAAAATACTTGGGTCACAAAGCATTTGAAGATGCCCTGATGGGGCAGTGATTCCTGACTCTGTAGCATCAACCAAGCAAATAAAAGGTCTTCAAAGTTATCTTTCAAAGAGTGGGATGAGGGAAATCAAAATGGCTTCATGACAATTCATCTGATAGTCTGATGGTCTGAATACCTGCTTAATAAACTGCAGGAAGATGTGTGTCAGGGCCTTTGACACCTCAGCGCTACAGAGGAATGGAGAGATACCACAGTTAAGTTATCCCAATAATATTTTTCATTCATAAATATTTCCAGCAAGTCTACAGATTTAACAAAGTGAAAAATAGAAGGTGTCTGGTCAAACCTATCTACCTTTGCAAATAAAGTCCAGTGCTGAAATTGCTTCATTTAAAAGCAGCTACCAGTTCAGGTTAGATTTCTATCAGAAAGTGAAGAAGTTACTTTTGCCCTTGGTGAAAGCACATGGTTGGTGTTTGGGAGGCTGTACCACTTCAGACACCTGCAAAACTGAGTCATTTTGCAAATTGGTGCATATTCATAGTAGCATAAATAGTTTAAAATGGAATCTGAAAAGGAAATGTTTTTCTCTTCATCATTAACTTCTTGCCACAAGTCATCATACAGTTTTTAGAGCTTCAGGCAGTTCTGGACTAACATCATCACCCTGCAGCTCAGGTGACTCCCTCACATTTGGGTAGTGACCAGAATAGGGATCTTCAAATATTCCTTGAGAGAAGCATTTGCAAACAGCTGTAGGCTGCCAGTTGATCATATAGGCTGTTGGCAAATATTTATGGTTAATAAAGGCATGGACAGGATGCCTGATTGATTCACAAATGCTTTTTGGCACAGAAAAAATTACCCAAATACTCAGTGAGTCATATTTGAAGGGAATAATTAGTACAGCTCTTAGGCAGTCTGAAAACCACATCTTCTCAGTCAAAGTGTCTCTGGAAGGGAGCTAAGGTGTTCAGTTTTAGCCACACAAACACAAGCCTTATGTAATTGAAAAAAAATCCCAGAAGGTGAAAATATCCCCTGAAGAATAATTTCATAGAATCCTAAATGTTTTGGGTTGGAGGGGACCTTAAAGCTCATCTAGATACAAACCCCCCTGCCATAGGCAGAAACACATTCCACTGGACCAGAGTGTTCCAAGCCCCATCCAACCTGGCCTTGGATGCTTCCAGGGATGGAATTTAAATGACTGAAGCAGGCCAGGGGAATTTAAATTTAGTCGAGATGAGGCCTGCACAGTATTTCACTAGAGGTTCTCAAGTAGGACACAAGATCCTGAGGAATGAATGAATGCAAGGGGACTTGCTCTTTTCCTCTCTTGTATGTGAGGTTACCCCTCATTGGCACAGGTCCTGCTCTGCCAGCTCATTCCTGCCTCAGGGGAAGGACATTATTTAATATATTTGTTTTGGATTTTAAATAGGAGGTTTTGCATTGAAATAGATATCTGAGCCAACCCAGGAGGACTTTTGAGATGTGACAGGAGCAGAGTGGCAGTGGTAGACCAGAATGGCTGCCCTCAAAAAATGGGAGACAAACATTACAACTGAAAGGAAACCTCATTCCCTGCATTTGTGTGTTTTAATATGTAGCATTCATGTATTATAACTACTTGGTGACAGACTCTAAACCCCCGCCAACTCTGGGATTCTGTTCACTATTTTAATCATAATTTAGGTGTGAGGGTTAGGATTAACAGCAGGCAAACATTAACCACGGCTGCTGGACCTCAGCAAGCCTACCAAAAGTGGGGAGTGGGTTAGCCAAGAGAATAATCGCTGGGGAAAAATGAAACTCAGATGTACAGAAAATGTAAAAGAAAATTGCAAGCAGCACAGGGAAGGAAGTTGATTGGACAAAATAGGGAACCTTTGCAGCTTTTGATAAAAAGGTGAAATTCAGTGAAAAAAGCAATAGTCAGAAGGAATAGGAGGCAACCAGAAAATAATGATATGTCAAAAGGATGCTTATCCTCTACAAAGAGGGCTCTGAACCCATGGAACAAGGAAAGAATATATATCACCCTCTTTTGGCTTTGGTGACTTGCACTGTGGCCAAGGAGTAAAACTTGGGGATACATGGGAATGTTATAATGTTGTGTGGCTATGCCCAGAGGATGGCTAAGCAGGGTGAACAGGAGGAATGTAGGAGGGCTGTGCTATTTATTAGAGAAAAGAAGTCATTGCTGCTTTGCCAGGTGGGTTGAGGCAGAAATCTCATACCTCTGAAAGTAATACCAGATCCCAAGGGCTGGCTGCATGGAAATCTCCTCTATCCACAGTGTTCATTAGGCCATTTGCCTCTATAAAGATCAGACAAATTTATGTTGAGCTAGGTCACATGAGGCCAAAACGTCACCTGCTTCAGGCTTTCAGGACTGTACTTTAATGACAATTTAGGATCTAATGGAAGGCCAGGAAAAGGGTCATTTTATATCTGGAATATACTAGTATCTAACGCCAAAGTGATGTAATATATCTGATTGCACATTATGTATAAATCAGGACAGCTCTTTAGTAGAAGGACCATATGTTTTCCACGCCGGTGGAGATTGACACAGATTCCTGGGACTACCTGCCTGGGTTAAGGCACTGTGACTCCTTTCTCCCTTCCCAAAAAGCTTGGCCGCAGCGCTGCAGCCAAGCTGGCCTTTAAAATAACAAGCCACAATAGCAACAATGACAAAAACAAGCCCCAAAGCCAGCAAGCGTGTAGTCAGGCTTTGCTGCCATAAAGCTCAGTGCTGGCATTCTTTGGGAGCGTGGGGCGGGGGGAGCTGCTGCATTCCCCTGGAATGCGGCGACTGGCTTGTAAATTAGAGTCCCTAATGAAACCGCGCTGGTGTCCAACTGCAGCAATCATCTGGTTAAAATCAGGCAGTAATTCCACTAATTTTACTGCCCTTCTCCCAGCCCTCAACGCCTCATTTAGGAAAAAATGTTTATGTTCCCCTCAAAACACCTGCATTTTAACTTGGGTCCCCAAAGCAATTATTTTTATTTTATTTTATTTTTAAGACTTTCTGTTGTGAAATGCGGCATCCCTCCCTTTTCTGAGCCGAAGCACATGAATGCCCTGGGATTCCCAATCTTCAGGCATGTTTAACTAGCACTATTTTTCTTGCACACTTCACAAGCTTCGCCATCCTATATATTTTCCACCCACAGCTGCTGTCCAGAAGTGTTTAGGATATATTTTTTTCCCCCGTCTCAGTAAATGATGAAATAAAACTACGTAGAGCTGTTTGCATTGTGACTAAGGAAGTTAAGGTTGATGGAGGTGATAGTGACTGACACTTATCCAATTTCAGGCTTTCCAAAACGTCTGTGGTTCTTATCATGATTTAGTCTCTACTAGACCTTGTAGACATTAAACAACAAGAATGAGCACTATTCTCACTCAGAAAAAGAAACATTATATAGTGGATACTGGAACACTACCACGATGTGCTGTGAGATCCTACCATCTGCTATTGCATTAGGGTGAGTTATTCATTTTGTCTCCTCAGTTTCATGTTCATTTAAAGCTTTGATAGATTATGACTAAAGGTCTCCTTCAAAAGTTGTAAGCAGATATTCCCAGCCCGTGATGATACCACTTCTTGAAGTAAAGACATCCCAGAGAAGGGAATTAGGATTTCCATAAATAGTCAAATGTCTTCCTTTCTCTCAAGTCCACACAATCCTGAAATATTTGGACCGTCAGCAAATTCTTTGAGAAAATAGATAAATTTCCCATTTCCCAATCACCTGCAAATATCTCCACCCAGTTTTCTGAATTACTACAGTCCTTTCTACCAGGGCAAAACCTCAGCCAGGCCAAGGTGTGCAGTGCTGGGGTACAGATCCTGGTAGATCAAAGTCAAAACTAAGTTCAGCATCAAACTAACTCCCTATTTCACCTTGGAAAATTAAAGAATCAGGACTATGTAAAGTATTGTAGCTATCCATATGACTGTTACTTCTGCAGTCATAATTGGGTGGAATGGGAATTTTCCATGCTAAGCCAATTCCATGTGGAACACCAATTTGTTGAAGCTGAAAATTAAGCTTTCTCTAGCTAGCAAGGAAAGTGATGGCCATGGTGATTTCGGAAGAAGCAGAACAGGAAATGCTGTAGCTTGGAGCATCCAACTCTAGAGTGAGGAAGAATCTCTGAATTCCTGCTTTCTTTCCCTCACACCAGTGTTGCATACTCACTGTTAGTAAACCTGGAGTTAAGCACACCTAAAAAAGGAAAGAGTGGTTTATTTTGGTTTCTACATCGCTTGGAAAATGGCAGAATGTTTGATGCTCTCCCACTAGAGAAAACAGGTAGAAATCTTTGCCCCAGCAACACCAGAAAACAATTTTCTTCCTTCTGCTGCTGCTGGTTTGATAAACTAGTTATTTTGGACACGTGGAAAAATATTTGTGGGAAGACAGTGTGCTGATTGCAGCTAAGGGCTGATGGGCATCCAGCATCCTACAGTCAGGCAGAGGCTCTGCCACCCCTTGGGATTTCTCTCTGGGCTCAAGGGTAAGAACAGAGACTGATCAGGTCCACTGAGGGCTGAAGCCCACAGTGAGATGAGGGAAAAGGAGCAAACTCAACTTCTGGACACACCTGGTCACAGGAGGAGATTGAGGAAAAAGAAAGACCAATTGACAGCACCCAGAAACCCTGTGGGGGGAGGCAATAGCTCAGGCAAAGCAGCAAAACCAGGCCTATGCTTAATCTCAAACTTCAAAGAAGAAAATTCCTCAGAGCTAATAGGTCCCAAACCAAAATACATTCAGGTATGAAACATGTGGTCACCACAGCATCCTGGAGGCTGTGAGAGGTGAAGGCTTACAAAAGCAACTGGGAATCTCCCCTTTTTTTTTTTTTCTTTCTTTCTTTTTATTTCCCCTTCCCTCAATATTTTCTGCTTGCCTGCCTCCTTTAAGCCTTTGTTTTGGGCTAACTGCATCTGGACTCCCTTGGACTTGATGGTGCAGGCCTACAATGGAGCAGAATACACAATCCCAATAATGAACGGGAATGAAGGAAATATCATATTGAGCACTGTATCACATCCAGTTTTAATTAAAAGTATAACAAGCAGATTTATGTCTGGCATAACTTCTCCTGCTGTTTCCAGGTCATATTTATCTTCTAATTTGATTGTTTTTCAGTGCCGTTTATGAAAGCTGCCTCCCAACTGGAGATAATGCTGCATTTTAACATTTTATCTGAGTTTACTTTCAATGAGCTTTCTGGTTTTTGAATTTTTACTCAATTTGACATCTTTCTGAGAGCTGGCAGAAGCAATGTGTAGCTTGATGCTTTAAAATGTGCGATTGTTGGAAGGTAGGGAAAGAGCATTTCTTCAGCTGACTCTTATTATGAACTCACTGCTGGGACTGAGACTCCAGTTCAGCAAATAACATCCCATTAAGGTCAAAGAGCCTGTTGAAGAGTGTGAGTCTGTATGAGAAAAAGAGAAAGTAGGGGAGCTTCCCCTCTAAGGTGTTGCAGAAAACCCATTTGGAAGTCTAACGTTTAAATTTATTTGGGAATACAGTTCTATTTTTTAATTTTGATGAGCTTAAATCTTCAAACTTCCACTATTTCTTCCAACGTTTAGCCAAAATATACCGGAAGTGATAACAGTTCCCTTTTACCACTGAGAGATTAATAATCTCCTAATTTCTATGTTTGCCTTTCTTTCTGTCTTCAGGGATTTCTGGAAGCTAAATAAGAAAAAAGGTATTTTACTGTGAGCTTTTCTGCTGTTTGACAGGTGGGAAGGAGGGAAAGAAACTGCTTTTCATAAGAAAACAGCAGAGCTAAAATTAAAAGTAGGACTTAGTTCTTAACAACTCTAAATTACTAGACAATTTGAAACCCACATTTCACTGCTTGACTTTTTGCTTGGAGAAGTCAAACCAAAACCCCAAACACATCCATTCTCAAACCTTGGGAGATTTCACATCCTGATCTGAGCTTTCCAACATGCTCCCATTTCTGATTAATGCATACCAAACCTACTCTGTTATAAAGTCAAATCAATGCCAAATGTGGTGGTGATTTTTTGATAGGGAATAAGTGACATCCACCAATATATTTAACACAGGTCAGTAGACAGCCTACAGTCATGACAGTCTTGAACTAGTGACCTAGAAATGAAAGACTCCTTAATCCCTTTACCAAATCCTAAACCACTCAATTCCTGCCCCACCTCAGCAGCCAAGGTCTTTTATAGATGTGCTGGAGGGTAATATGTAAGCCAGCAGAGTGTAAATTAAAGAGGAAAAAAAGGCTCTACTTGCAATAACATCGTAATTGTGGCATTTGAGAAAATAAGGGACTCAGGAGAGGTCTTCAGTCAGCTTGTCTCAAATTCAGTGCAAATTTATTCTGAGAATATTTTGGCACCTGCAAGCAGCCCAAAACTTTTATAAGCATCATAGCAGGGGAAAAGTGATGCAAGTGAAAGACTGCAGATAGACTCAGAAAAAGGTCCTGATTGTTCATCTGACCTGTTGGCTTCCTCTGTTGCTCCATGAGCTTACTTTTATGACTGTCTAACTCCACTGATTCCCATGACGACATTAGGAAGTCTCACTGGCATACAACTGGAGGGTTTAATCTACAGGGATGAGACTCATGCCTTAGAAAAGAAGAACAGAAGCCACAGACATCCATCTCATAAATCCTGTGTTGTTTAATCTGGTTTCTTCATCTTTGTCCTGGGATTGCCATAGGAAGGGGCTCTCTCTTGTGTTTTCTTAGTCCTTCTCACAGGTCCTGACAAGAGGAACCATGAGAAAAGTATTCATTTCAGAAGCTGTTTCCAGTAACATAACGGAAACTTTAAAAAGGAGTGGGTTTGAATTCTAATTGAATTCAAAGCTACACAGCACAGAGCAACAACAGCAAACTCTGTGCCTGTACATTTGGAATTTTGCTGCCAAATGTGGTTAAACAGTTTTTCACTTTTCCCCAAAACATGAACATTGTCTAAGTAGAAAAGTATTTCCATTTGTAGAAGGGACTTTTTTTCATTTTGTACATCTGCAGGCATAAAAGGACCATAATAGACCACAAATTAGATCCGGGAACTGAAATAAGCTCGGCTTGTAACTGAGACCACAGGTCTGTAAAAAAACTATAGCACCATTTTTGGGTGAGCTCTTTTTTTTCTTGTTTGTTTGTGTTGTTTTTTTTTTTTTTTATGGCAAAGCAAATGAAAACTCATTTTATATTCAAATATGACACCATCTGTTCCCAGAGTTAGAAAAACTGGGTGAACTGATCCAATATACATTGCGCTAGAAGGAGGGGAACAAATGCAGAAATCTCTCTCTCTCATCTCCTGTTTTGTGTCCCACTGTTCCATGACTTGACCACAAAGGACTTGCAGATGGCACATGAGGGTTGTTTTTTTTTTTTTTCTCTGTTTGATCTGGTCCTCCCATTCTTCTGGGCTAGATTTTTCCCTTTCTCAGTGTGATCTGCTGCCTGTCTCCTCTTCCCTCCAAAACAGCCTCTCTTATTGCTCTTCCCCTGAGGTGATGGAGAGCAGATCATGCAGGATCTATTGCCATCGTCCTGTGGCAGACTTAGTCTGAGAGAGGTGATGATGTTGGGGTCAAAGGAGAGTTGGTTTATCATAGGAGACACACATCTTGCTGCTATTTGTGTTCACCTCTCCCACTCCTCACGTGATCCTATATAATGGAGGTAGCTCCTCCAGGAATGGCTTGAACCAGCACAGTGAGCAGATGCTGAAAGTCGCCCCTGTGTCTTCTGGATCAGTCCTATGAACTTTTTATATTTAACTCTTTTTAAAATTTGTTACCATGAAAAGAATAAAGCAGATCCCTTGCAATCACCTGAAGCACTGGACAACCTCCGGTGGGTAATGAAATAAGAGGGAAGGGACAAATAAAAAACCCCCATGTGCAGAAATCTCTGGGAATGTGGAAAATACTCTATATAACTTTAAAGCTCATCAGTTGAAAGAGCACAGTGAAAAGTTCCTGCAACAACCACTACCCCCAGCTCCCCTCTACAGCAAACTAGAAAAAGAAGAGTCCCTAAGCTAACCCGAGCCTGACAATGGCTGGTTGTGAGGCATGTGTTAAACAGTTTTGGGTTAACATGGGCAAAGGAAATCAGCTATGAAACTGTATTAAGGAAATATGAGACCACTGTAATCTGCATAAAAATAAATTTGGGTATATTCCCAACACACAATCGCACTGTGGAATTGCAGGAAGTGGGCTAATGGGAGGAAAGCTTTGCTTTCCCTAAAGAAAATCTGCTTGGGATTGTTTTTTTTTTTTTTTTAGAAATAAAGCTACTTTCATATTCCTCTCATATTGCTGTCCTGTGTTTGGAGTTGAGTGAATAGTTTGGATTAAATAATTTCCTCTATGAAATGAACCTTCTATTATTATTGCTCAAAGACTGTTGATAACATGCTGGGGTTTCCTGTGCTTACTCTTCATTTGTGATTGTTCAACAGCTTGAAATTATATATGTGTATTCCTCTAAGGATTGATTAGGGTTTGGGTTGAGTGTTTGATACCCTTATGGCATTGGAGCTCTATCAGTTATTGTGACAGGCTCCTTCACTTTTCACCTTTCCCATGGCCACTTTTGGAACGGGTGTGCCATTGGGGATCCCAGAAATAGAGCAAATCTAAGAATTATTCCTGTTGGAGCGGGCTCTGGAGAAGGAGATGCAAGGAGAAAAGGCTGTGTTGAGCTTTCTCCTTTGCTCACTGGAGCAGGGTCCTCTGAGCAGGGACCATCACCCACGGGGACCTTTTGTCCCTCTCCAGGGCTGTCCCCTGGCTGGAAGGCAGCAGCCTGCTAAAAATCTTCCTTCCCAGTTTGCAGGAAACAGGTTTGGTTTTTGTTATCCTTTTGGCTTTACTCCCATTTGAACGGCAACCAACATTTTTTAAAACTTGGAGCGAGGCAAGGCCTCCTGCGTTTCCACCCGGGAAATCCCTGGGGCTACTGGGGTGATTGTGCTGGGTGCCACTGCTGCTGGCCAGGCTCTGGCAGCATGGGACACTGCCATGGGACACTGTGGGGACCACCTGGGCACTTGGGGTCTTTGCCTGGGCCACCCCTTGCTCCAGACATGTAGTTCAGATATCCCGGCTGACTGGCTAATTCATCATTATTTTTGTCCTGACAAAATTCCCATTAGGAAAAAAAGAGGTCAGTAGATTCAATAGCTTGGTGGCATATCAGGTGCTCAAGAAAATTGATATTTTTCTGGCTTTGCTGCTAAAATCAAAGTTGTTTGAAGCAGTACCAGAGCAGCTCCTTTAGGTCAGTCTGTGGTCCCACCTACTGAGGATTCAGGCAGGGCTCCTGTGGTATCCCACCTTGAAGAAGAGGGAAACATCTCAAAAAAGCTGTTCCCACTTGCAGCTGTGCAAAAGCAGGCACAAGCCTGGGGTTGTACCTGTCACCCTTCTGTAAGCAGTTATTTCACACAGGGAAAAAGAGGGAGCAGAGGCAAATAATCATTTCAGCAAGAAATGTGTCTAATACTTTTCCTCCATGAGTCACTGAGGCTGCCAGCTGGGTGTTTGCTGAAGGAAGAGAACAACAAAATACAGAACAGGACAAGGAAGGACAAAACTTACTTGGCTAAAAGCGAATCCAAACTTTTCCTGTTGTAAATTTGGAGGAAGGAATGCAGTCCCCTCCTTCCTTCCCCACCACTTGCGCACACAAAACAACCTGAAGCTTGTAGTTAAGAAAATAAACTGCAGAGAAAGCCCCTGAAGGGCCTTGGCAGCAAACTGTTCCCACTAAATTGGGAATCTGCACACTCATAGTCTGAAATAAATTAAGATGCTGGGGGGTGGAGGGGAGAAAGAAAGGAAGGGAGGGGGAGAAGACAGGGGAAAATCAGCAGCTCTGGGGTGAAACACAGGTTGATGCTGCCTCATCATTTTCAAACCTAAAATAAAACAAGCAAATTTTCTTTAACTGCAGGTCAAAATAAAAGGGGAAAAAAAAAAAATCTTCCCTCATCTGTTCATGGTAATTACTAACAGAACTCAGCCCCTGCCAGCTGCAGAGTTCATGGATAAATTGAGGGACACATTACTCTCTCTCTCTGGGATCAAAAACTCAAACTTTGTATCTCAATTTGCCTGTGGTATGTCTTTCATATACTCCTGCAAAGTCATTTCACTGGGCGGGACTTTTTCATCAGACAAAAATTGTGATGTTTGCAGGCTTTCAAGTTTATTTTAAGTTTGCTTCTGAATGAGAAACATGACTCCTGCAATTTCCCAAACTTTTATTATGTCATTATAGCATATTTATTATTGGATCTATCCACTTTCCTTGTTAGCAGCCAGCCCCAGCAGGGCGGGTTCATGCTCTAACCCACAGACACTCGTTGCTCTGGACACAATGGGGTGTAGAAGTCCTCTGGAGGTACCAAACCATGTGAATATTTGAAAGGGATGAGATGATATTCACCAGAATACCTCAGCTATTTGCTCTGTGATCCCAGTGCAAACTAGTAATTGATTTTTCTGCATAAGTGACTTGTCCCTTGGTGTGGCATTCTCCAGTTCATGAGCTGTTAGGTGACAATGATGATAGACTTCGCTGAGCACAGTGTACATAGATGAAGGGGAAAGGGATTATATCCTACTCCTGATAATTTGCCATTGGCTGGTTCTCAAGGCAATTTAGGGTCCTATGCCCAGCACAGACAAGTAGAACAGCCTTGAGGTTTCTCAAAGTTGTCACAAATAAATTATTGGGTGAAATAAAGTTTGCGTGAAACAAAGTTTGCTTGAAAGCTGCTGTGATTCAACAAGTTGATTGCACTGAGTAATTCATACCATCACTGCTGAACATCTCCACGGATCAAAAAGTCCTTCCCCCACAGATAGCAACAGGTAATTAAGAGTCACAAACTATGCATGTCAGTGTTTGCATGCACTGTTTCAGGCACGGCAGTGATAGGGTCAGTATTTGTGATGTTTGTGAAGTTAAAGGATCACCCATGTTCTTTGCAGAGTGCTTAGCAAGACCTAAACCCACATGATTTTATGATTTGGTGGTAAAAGAGATGATTTGCAATACTTTTTGAAGCTCTCTGATGTGTGAGAGGGGAGACTTTTTCTGCTGTAAAAGTGATTAATGAGAATTATGAGATTTTTTAGGAAAACTATTACAGCATTTTTCAGAGTAAGAAAAAGGAGTAAGTACAGGAGCAGAGATCAGATCTAACTATTATCTGTCTCACACTTGCTACGTGCCCTTGGTCAGGGCCCCATGTGTTGGTTTCCTTACCATAAATGAGACAGGGTTATCTTCTTTCACTACCTTTCAGGACACTGGAAGGTTTAATTCATGCCTCCTTGCAAAACACTTTGACATCCCGGTGCTGAAATGCAAAGCCTTTTTATGATTCAGGGTTTTATTCATTTTATGTAGGGTTTTTTTTTTGTGACACATACTGAAGACATGGCATTGTGGCTGGGAAGTGAACTCTCTCTGTCCCAGGAAGTCAGTCTGATGGACTCCAACATTTCATTGATGCATTTTAATGTATACCTTTTATACCTTCACCACTCTGAAGTGGAAAATTGACATTATCTGGTCTGATCTCCTGCTTTCTTACTGGCTGATTACACAACAGAAGAGGCTAGGCCTGGGGCAGATCTATTTTCTACACCTATTATGCTGTTGCACAGTTGAAGTTCAGTTGTTAGCTGCTTTTAAAAACGACAAATGTGCTCTAATTTTAGAGCATCATAGCAATCATTGTTTTTATTTCAGTAGAGAGGAAAAGTGGAGGAAAAAAACAGCTTGGGACTTAATAAACACCTTAGCCTGCAGCCTTCGACTTTATTCATGAGGTTTTTTATCTTCTCTTCCACTCTCCATGCACTCACTGCATCTTCTTTACTGCACAGTCTTAAATTACCATTGCAAAGGTTATATGTTTATTTACAAAGAGCTGGCCATGAATGGTGATCCTAAAGGCGAGGAGGGTGTCTCATGGCAATAAACATCTCTTGCTCTCTTAAACACCAAGGCCAAATGAATAAGGTGATGTTTAGTGCCTCAGACATATTATGGTTTATGGCTTCATTAACTACCTGACCTGTATTGTGTGCAAATTTCATCAAAGTGAGATGCATATTTATTCCCTGAGGTGGGCTGGCTGATAATGTTCTTATTCTTAAAGGAACAGCACAAGTAATTACTTATAATTAGTGTTGTGAAAGTAAGGGAATTTTGTGAGGCAAGGTAATTTCACATACCCGAAATTTCACTTAACAGAAAGAAGACAGTGTAATGAATATTTCTACTTGAGTGAAACTGAAAATACATGAATACGGCTTCTCTTGACTCTTTGCAGCATAAGGGATAATTTTAGCCATTTAGGCAATTAAAAAATCCCAAACAAACAACCCTTTTGGACAAATTTTTGTTTACATGAATATAGTTCCCTTTGCCAGAGCTGAATCAGGTTTTTAAGATCAGCTGAATGTGAAACCTAAAGTGTTCTAATTTCTTGCCCCATCCCATACCCTCTCCTTTGCTTTTTGCTCCACACAGTTGTAGTTTATTTAAGGAACTGTATTTCATTTCCCTACAGGGTGCTGGGGATATTAGTATCATTGTGGGTTTTTATAATTATAATTGTACACACAGATCCTCACCAAACTGTGGTTACACTGAAAACTTGAACTTCAGTCTACCATCTGACTGGAGACCAGTTTTCCTGGAGCACAAAGTGGGTCTTGGGGTGGTTCCATACAGAGGTTGGGATGAGAGTTTCCCTGTTATGGGAGGGATTATTACTCATGAAACAACTGCAGCCAATGCTAAGGGGTCTGTGTGGCTCCAAAGTGCACCACGTTCTCTCTGCGTTTGGAAGATACCCCATGGCCACAGTAGTGTTTGTTTGTAGGGTTAAAAAACCACAGCTAAATATTCATGTCTTACTGTAATGGAGGTGTTTCCTAAAGCCTTGAAGGATGCTTCTGGTGTTTGCAATGACCAGCTTTGAATTTACTGGTGGGTCAAAGGTAGCTGAAATATATGTGGATCTTTGGTAGCTTAACTGTACGTGGCCTTTCCTCTCCAGGATCAGTCAAAACAACATGTGCTGTCTGTCCAGTAACATGATCACAGCTCTCAGCCCTCACATTTCCATCAGGCCTGAGCCTGCTCCTCTCATTGTTCCAGGTACTTACATTTCTAACTCTATCAGACCAGGAAAAAAGACACTGGAAACAACCATGCTCAGAGGGCGAGTTGGTGTCTGACTGCAGGAGACAGCTCCACAGAATCCTGCTGAAAGGACTTTCTGAGAGTTGCAGTTAAGGTTTAACCATAAGTATATGATGTATTTTGCCATGTGCACTGACTTAACCAGAGAATGTCATGGAGCTAATTCTGAGCAATTGGATGTCTGTGGTCTAACCACCAGCAATAGCTGAACGCATGATGAATGGCCTATGGTCAAAGTACATATCCTGAACACAGGGAAGCACAGCTCAGGCTGCTGTTCCGCTGTGGTAATGTTGTTCTGTGGCACGAGGAAGTTTCCCTGTTCTATGAATGTTTGCTTTCCAGCTACTGTAAAAAGAAAACTTTGGCAATTAATTCAAGGAGGGAAAAAAATTATCTTTCTCAAGTGCACTGAGATTTCCCAGATGGCAACTTGAGCTTCAGCCTAGGACAAGGTGCTGATCCCTACAATCCGTGAGGCCCTCTCAGCAAAGCAGCTCATCCACCTTTCAGATGGAAGGGGCCCACCTCTCCTACAACAGGGTCAGAACTGCCTTTTTAGCAAAGGCAGGACTGAAATTCCTGTGGGCATTCACTGCAAGCAAGCTGAGGCTTCAGTGACTGTTTGCTAGATGCTTGGCATTCTTCATATTTGACGTTCCCTGACAGTTTTCCAGAGGTCAAGCACAGGCTGTGCTTGGCCTCATGTGTCCATTTGGTCTCTTGCTAGTTTCTTCCTGGGAATAAGCTCTGGATCCCATGTAGGAGCTTTTTTATTTGGTCATTTGGTCTAAACACCATTTGCTTCTGGTAACAATGGCCAGACTGTCTCCTTTCCTCACAGGAGTTGAAATATGATTGCTAGGCAATGAGCATGCCATAGGGGAAAACAAAATGAAAGAGGGAGGCCTGCACATGGAAATTTTCCTTGGATATCTTGGAATTGAAAGCAACTGTGAGTAACCGTGCCTCAGTGTCTATCTGTCTTCAGGCACTACTGTTTCACCATTCCTTCCTTTCTGGCAAAGGACTTCAACAGGTATTAGTCCTGGTTATGGAAGACAAAATACCTGTCCCAATCCTGCTGATATACATGGAACCAGCTTTTCCCAATTTTGTCATGTATCTGGGAAACTTTATTTTTGCTGCTGCTACCTTAACTCTATCTTAATTCAGATTTTTTTTTGTGCAATTTCCTAAAATTCATGACATTGAATAAAAAACTCCTAAACAATTAACTAGGTCAGATGCAGTATCTATAATAGATATTGAAATAATTCAGAAGTTTCTCTCTTCCTTATAGCTGGAATTAATTTTTGTTTCCTTTTTGTTAACAAATAAAAAGAAACACAACAACAAAGACAGAGTCATACAGAGGACAAAACAGCTCCTTGTTTAGATGGAAAGTTATAGCATTTTCTCACAGTTAACATATCCAGACTGGGGAAATTTGCTTAATTTTTTCTACTGCCATGAGATGCAAAAACTATCTAAATTATGAAGCTAAGGGAAGATTTTTTTTTTCAAGGACTCAGAACAGATTTTAAAATTCAGTATGCTCTGCCTTAGTGTAGCTTCTCCCAACACAGGTGAACAGTGGCACCAGTATTGCAGATAATACATAACCCCCAACACCCGGTCTTTTAGCATTTACACATACAGAAAAGGCAAAAACAAAAAGAGGGGGAAAAACCAACCCCAGAAAAGCAAACAAAAAGAAAAAAAGGAAGGACAAACAGCAAAGAAAGGAATGAGAAGATTGATATGCCTCGGTAAAAAGATAAAGGTTTACAAAGGCAAGGAGAAAATTAGACAGACAGTGTAGAAAGTCAATCAAAGAAAAAAACATGTGACCGTCAAAACTGTAATGTCAGCATTGACCTGGCCAAGTAAGTAGAGAACAACAGCTTGTGAGTGTTTGAGAAGTCCCAAACCTGTTAAACTTCTTGAAAAGTGCACTTTCTGACTTTCAAGTTATTCAACCTTTCACCTGTTAGGTTTCTGCCCTCAACCTTGACCCCTGCTATTTGTGTAGTGTGTTAGTAACTGAGGTTAGAAATCTAAAAGAGAGTAAGCAAACATGGAGGGACAAAACTCCAGAAGTCTGCAAAAATTTGGAGACTTGAAATACATGCAGCTTTTATTTTCCCATAAGTTTTTTTTAATCTGTAGGAAAGAAAGGTTTGTCATTCCTTAGCAGCTTTGTTCAATCTAATTTAATGGGTTTTCAGTTAATAAAAGTGGTTTAGGCATGAGATTTGGGGAGAATAAATAAATCAGACCTTGGGGACTGTATTGCAAAAAGTAAAAGAGAAAAAAGCAGGAAACAAGTTTGAAACCATGTTATGGTAAGAAATTACACTGATGGGAAGATTCTGATTTCCAAAGACTGACTTTTGATGTGGGCAGAGCCCACAGAATCTGGATCTCAGCTGTTTTAAATCATTACATGGAGGGGATCTGTTGCACTCTGTTCAGTGACTTGGGGACAATTCTCAAAGTTGTGCCTCACACCACGTTGTCTGAAGGAGCAGATCTGTAGAGCCAGGCTGTGCTCACAAATGACATTTTCCCCACAACTTACTGTCATTCTGCCTTGTGTCATGCTACAGAGGGTCACCCAGGACAAATGTACCTGTTTTTCACGAGTTCCCCACAGGTTCATACTTATTCAGAGATATGCATACAGCAGCAAATGTACTTAGAAGTATTTCTTTCTTGAACCTAAATAATGTATCTGCAGTGGAGGCAAACAAGGTTTGTCATCAGAGGAGGTTTGTCAGCAAATCCTCTCCCAGCGAACAGTGCTCCTCCCCTGAGAGGCCAAATTGTTCAAAAAAAGGGTTGATGAAACTGGTAAACTGCTCCACTTCAATACTTTCTAAAAATTCTGCCATTGCCTGGAACAAACACTTGTTTTGTTTGCAATGTAAGTTAAGTTAAGGAAAATTCATGTGAAAGAAAATACAGAATTAGAAGAGGAATTAAATTCTCTTCTTAATGAATATGTGGAATTTTAGTGTCTAAAAATATTGACTATTTAACCTTTAGTCTTGACTTGAGATAGGAAAGCTTTTTAAAAATGTCATATTTACACATGGAATGGAAAAAACATTTCCTGTCTTGATCTAAATTGTGAGTTATGTGTACGGAAATGCTGTGGGTACTTTTGTGGATACTCTCTCCATTAGGGCTGTATGCAGTTAAGAAATTACATCATGGGCTGGACCTGGCACAGACTAAACCAGTCCCAGGAAAACAAATGCTGCTGGATCATCTGAAGATTTTATAAAGTGATAAAATGGCCCTAGAGGGATAATGACTCTTGAGAAAATTCATTTCTACTAAGATTTTAAAGTCAAACTACCAAAAAATAATCTCCAGTCCACTGAACTCTGAGATTTTCATTCTCTTTCTGATGTTTATGCACACAAATTATTTTTGACCATGCTGAGACCAAATATTCTCCTAGTCTACTTACTGTATTCTCCTAAATGCTTGTTTTATTTCTTTATTTACAATGAATGGTGAAGATTTGAAGTATAAATCATTTGCTGATCTAGTACATGATGATGGGATTGTTATTAGATGGATTACAGATAAGCATAGGCACCTATCTGGACAAAATAGGGTCATCTCAAGGATAGCCATCACGGCTTGTATGTCAAGAGATGTAAAGGTGAAGATAAGTGTGCTTGTGGAGACACCCACTGTGAGTGTAACCTTTGTAGTAGAGAGAAGAAATTTGCTGCTGAATTTTGCATAAGTTGGAAGGTGGAGCAGAAAGCAGATTTTTCTATGTGGCAAGGAGGAATAGCCACAGTAACTGAGCTGCTGGTTCATGCAGATGTGCCCTTTTATTGCAAGGCCACTGCAGGATAAACCAAAAGGCTGGGTACTGCTGAGGGAAAATGCTGTGAGCAACCAGCAGCTCAAGGAGGTGAGAACTGGGGCCTGCAGCCATCTCTCTGCAACCAGGAGATTGCATGAAAAGCTTTTGAATAAGAGCCTTCTTTCCTGCCAGAGTCTTAGACTCTGCCTTGACTGGGATCCGAAGGCATTGTTTGAACACGTTAGCTCACACTTTTTGATTAAAAGCTTGGAGGTGAAGCCTTAGTTCCATTTAAAGTTAATGGCAAAATTCTCACTGACTTTTCTGGAACCAGGATGCAATGCCTTTGCGTGAACAAACCCATGTTTCTTACTTGTCCACACTAGATAGACTATTAAATCAAGACTGTGATTTATAGGATGCACCACCAAGCTGCACTGATGTATACTTTTAAATTTTAAACTCCTTTCTTTCTTCCAAGGCATGTAGATCACATCCATTCTCGAACTTCCTACCCTAATACACATGTACATCAGTTAAGAAAAATATAAAAAATCAATAAAAGACTCAAACCCTCTGTCATGTGAGTATGAAGTCTTGGTCTTCTGTCTTAAAATGATTGTGACAGATACAGAGTAACTGATGGCTTGTTGTTATCAAGCCCCATCTCGTCACTGATACCCAGTAAGCCATTAAAACCAGTTCATGGGATGGGGTAAACTGCAGATTCTACCATGAAGAACTGGGAAACTGTAATGGCATCCACCTAAACAAGGAGACCAAAGGAAAATAGAGGATTTTACTTCAGAAAGTACCATCCAAAATAACACCATGTTCATAACTCAATCGGGAGGCAATCAAATACGTGGTGGAGAATGTTTGAAATTTGTTGACACACACACACATCCAGCCAAAATTCTGCAGGAAAGGGATCTGGATAATGCTCTCTGAGATATTTTAACATTTCTAAACTATGAAAGTGATCACCTTGCGCAAAAAAATGCTTCTAAAAGAACAGCTGCAGACAAAATAATGGTATATATTTAAGGTAAAATATAGAAAACAAGGCTGAGCAAATTCCTGAACTGCACTGGGAGCAGGGAGATTCCCCTTCCCTCTTTTGGGCTAGGACCCAGTTTTGATGAAGGGAAACAAACAGTTTAAATCTTTTTGGTGTGAATAAAGGAAGACCCATGTTACTTCATTCATGTGATGTTAGAATCAAATAACTGGGTGGGAGTGAGAGAAAGGCCAGCTGGGAAGGCAGCCACTGCCGAGGTGCTGCGGAAACACAGCCCTGTCTGCCCAAGCATCCTGTTAGCCAGGGGTAAAAGTCATCCCCTGCAGTTACTGTTTAACAGTGTCTGGAGAGGGAATGTGAACCACACAGGGAAATCCCCACTTCAAATCAAAGCCTGGTGTGAGGCCAAAAATGTCTCTACGATTTTATAAAGGTGAAGGGAATCAAACAGAAATAAACGTCATCTCAGGAGTGTTCCGCATCCCTCCGCCTGCGGTCTCCAGATGCTCGTGGGCCTGAGTCACACATGCCGAGGTGGATGCGCTGGAAAACCCAAGCAATGTCTCGGTGGGGCTGGAAGGTGTCTGGGTTTGGTTTTTGTGATTCCTGCAGCTCATTTACAATGAAAGTCCCTCTGTGGTAGACGTTGTGACACAGTCCAGGACTGAAAGGTTTTTGCGCAGATGAGCTCTGCGGGTCTGCTGTGGCTCATCTGGCAGGAAGAGAGGTTGGATGTTACAGGCAAAAAATTGAACCCCGCATGGGGCTGAGAGGAAGGAGAAGGGGCTCTCCTCTGAGTACTGAGAAACACTGACAGCTCCCACCTCTGGACAAAGCTGCCTTGTCTGACAGGACCTGGTCTGTCTGGTGCAGCTTGCCCAAATTTTCCTTGGAAACCCCCTATTCCTTCCTCCCACTTTTTTTCTATTTAACAGGAACATTTTTCGAAATGAAGGAAGCTCATGTTAACATTCCCCTTCAGACAAAGGGAAACCCCTTTGCTGCCATCAGGACCAGGCTCTGCATTTTCCGACCAGGGAGCGCCTCTCAGCTCCTTCATCCCTTCCCCCTTCACTTTTTGTTGCCATTCCCAGAAAGGAAAGTGAATTTTTGAGAGTGTCAGAATAGTGTAAATGCTGATATATAGGCCACAGTTGTTTGAGGGCCTTTTGAGAGACAAACTCCTCCCCTCTCCTCTGTTCCCTTCAAGTTGGGAATGATTCATCAGCTGGCCTTTGGCAAGAAAAGAGCCCTGCCCTGGGTCTCGGGCCTTTGACCCGGGTGAAGAGAGGGGTCAGGCTGCGAGCAACTGTGCAAGCGCCGCTCAGCAGCTACGGGTCTGGGAGACACAAGGGAGAGGGGAGGGAAAGAATGGAGTGGGACGGTGGGAAAAAGTGGGAATTTATAAAAGTTAAGAGTATATTTCTAAGAGTCTCAGCGGATCAGCTGACAACTGGGGTCAGGGGTCGTATTTATGCTTGATTCCCTGGGCATGTTACAGTAACATCTGCTTGTTAAGGGTCTGTGGGGACCAAATGCTCCTGACCTTTGCCTAAGGAAGGGGACAAACCAGGAGATTAGGGGTGTTCATATTAATGTTTGTGTTTGACTTGAAGGCTTCCCCTTATCTGAGCCTGGTTTGTCACTTTTGCCAAAATTCTTTTATGCTCTACCCAAATAAACAGGTCAGCCATGCCAAGGGTTTGGCCAGGGCTGGAGGTCGTGAGGTGTTTGACGTCACTTGACTCCTAAAAGGAGAGCAGGAAGGGTGGAAGCCCTTGCTCTGGGAGGTGAGGCTCAGTCCACCCCCTGGTCTGGGCACACTATCAGTCATAAACATCTGAAGCAAGCCCCTAGTCCCTGCCTGCATCTATATTTAGTAACAAAAAACAAATGTCAAGATGTAACCAGAAGCTTACAGAAAGTGTAGGGTCTCGCTCTAACTTCTGTGGTAGATTCTGTGACCAAAACAACCCATGTATGGAAATTCCTTATTGTATAGAGGAGGAGTTAATGCCCCCTCACGGTTCTATTTGAATTCCTCTTTTGAGAATCAATAACCAGGAATGACATCACTTTATGAACTATAGTCCCAGAACTGGAAAGAACTTCTTCCAACTGTATGGAACAAGAGAAAGGTGCTCTAAAGGCCTTTTACTTACAAAAGTCTCCTTTTTTCCTCCCACTAACTAGAAAGAGGTTGGTTCTTAGGCAGCAGGACACATTGTTGCTGAAATAAGGATAAATAAGCAATTGTGGATATTTTTCCCAGTAAAAGAGCTTTGGGGAGGCAGACTTAGATGAACAATTTTATTGTTATGTTTATGTCATTGAGCAAGGGACAAAAAATACTACCCCATTTAAAGGGAACAGAAAAGCACCTGAGCACTAACAATGGGCTTTGAGCATTTTCAATGCATCAAGAAGTTCCTTTTAGTACCTGGCTTTATCCCAGTCACTTATGAGGTTCAATTCATGACTGTATCTATGAACATACAGCAAGTGGGTGCATTTCTGGACCTGGGAAAATAGGATTGTTGATTTTAAGCTTGTTTACAGACACTGTTTGTGGCATTCATGGTATTTCACTTCTGTCCAAAGTTAGTCTTAGTTCAAACCCCAGAGACCACGTGAAGTTTAATTTCAGCTAAAAACAGCCTCAATGTTGGAAACTTTTTGTTTGTAGGCGTATATTTTGGCTATTTTTATCCAGCAGCAGCTACAAGTTATCTCATATCATGCTGTCACTTGTGTTGCCCTATCCTTGAGTCCAAAGTCAACAACAGTTAAATTTGTATTGTGAAACCCAGTTTTAAATGTATAAAAGAGAAAAAAAACCCCAAGGAAACACAACAGGGGCTGGTTCAAAACAGAGAACCTGGCTGAGGTCCAGGAGCTGGAGGAGAACTGAAGCAAACTGGATCTAGGTGATCTGTGGTAGTTTAAAGTTGGGGTCTCGAAGTGAGTAGACTGGTGAAGGAGAGGAATGTAGACCATTCAAATCCACCTTTGTGATTATAAATAATAAAAAATTTCATTCGGAAGTGCATTCTGCCAAACTTCACAATAAACCTCCTAGCAGGTCATTGAAATTCTCTTAATCAGGGTCAGAACCCACAAGCTGGGGTCTGCCCTGTGAGTTCAGTGGGAAAAATATTCTTCTTTCCAAATAGTCTTTTTTCCTCTTTCCTTTTCTCTTTCAGTTGGAAGGGACCCCCACATAAACATGCAGAGCAATTTTCCAGTACATTAACCCGGGAGGGGGGAATCCTTACTAGCAATGCAACGGGTAGGCTAAAAAAAAAATAAAAATGGAGCAACCGGGTGAGCAGAAGATGGATGAGCCTGGGATATAAGACAGGGTAGTTTTTCCACTGTCCTGCCCTATACACCTAGGACAAAGACTTCATTGAGTGAGATGCTTGACATCAGCCTCATAAACTAGTAGTTGGGCACAAAAGGTCTGACACTTGAAAGTACCAGTCCCTGCCCTCTTTGCATTGCAGCTGCACAGAGGGGTTGGGTCTAACAGTTGTGTCCCTTTGTCGTCCCGTAGGACAAGAGGTGAAGATAAATAGTGTTGACTTTAATGCAGTCACACAATTTTGCCTTTTCCCAAAAGACAACATTTCCTCCCAGGCCTTACTTTATTACCTCGAGCAGCTAGAACCACCTTCCTTCCCCTGGGGGTGGGGACAGGCTAGAGGTAGTAGAGGACAAAGGGAGGAGAGATGAAACCCTGGTACCTCTTCCCCAGCAACGAGGTGGGCTGTAATTTTTTCCTGCTTTGTTATGGTGGCTTTCTTTTCTTTCTCGTGGGAAAGCTGGAAATGGCCTGAAAAGCTTGGAAAGAAACTGAAAAATGTATGAATTAAAACCCCACCACCTCTTAAAAAATTAAATACTCCCACAAGATCCACACCAGGAAGAAGGCTTGAATTCTCTGTGGCAGTTTCCTGGAGAAAAGCTTGTGAGAATGTGTCTGCAAGCAATTGCCTTGCAAAATGGTCATTCATTAGCTCCTTTGTTGTCTTGTAACCAGAACCATAAGTATTTCACCTGGAAAAGTAGATAGAATCAAAATACATGTTGGAGGCAGGTTTTAAATAGCAGCATCTTTACCACTGCAGATAGCAATGGAGGAAGTTTAGAAGTGGGGCGGCTTCTGGTCATATCTGAGCTTGGTAGGCCATAGCCAAGTTCAACTCTTTGGGATATTCTCTGTCTGGTATTATGCTCGCTGGCTGTGGAATGCCCCTTTGGATACATCTCTGTCCTCCTGTACAGTGACTCACTCCTTCAACAATGAGCAGAACATCCCAAGTCATTCGTATTTGTCCAGCTTGACCCTTCCCTTTCCTTCTCTGTGGTGGACTGGTGGTAACAACACCACAGAGGATGAATGAGCTAATTAAAAATGTATTAAGGGGAATTCTACACTTGGAAGAAAAATAAATGTTAGACCTGGGATGTGAGGGCTGTGGAGAAACAAAATAATCTGGTCAATGATCTATGCTAGATTGCTTTCGGTATTTAAGTCAGACTGGTTCAATCTGAACTAGGCAACTCCCCAGTGCAAAAAGTCAAAAGCTAGGAGCACCTGTAGCTGTTTTTTGTACAGAAGTATGTGGAAAGAAAGTCTCAAGAAAAGGTCCCTCTTGACTATGATTACTTCCATTTTCAGAGGTAACAATATTTTTAGTTTTTCAGGCCTTGTTGCCTAGTCGAGTTTCTTGGCTTTTGGTTGACCTGTGATCTTGGACTGACTTGAAAGGATGCCTTGTATGCTTAAAGAGTAGGGTTTGTGTCTGTTTAATAAGTTGTCGGCAAATCTAAGAAAATAAAGACAGGCAAGCTCTCTCAGGCTGTTTTGAGTTCTATCAGCCCTTAGGACTTGGAAACGAAACACAAGATGAGAAATCATGTATTTCAAACATAAATTCAGTTCTGTAAGATATGAGGGATATGCAGGAAAAGAGGCTTTTTTGGCCTCAGCTTTGTCCTGTGCAAATGTTATAACTGAGTACCCCATCACTGTTAACGCATTTCAATAGAAAGAAAAAAAAATGCCCAATGTATTTGACAACTGTCTGGCAGCAAAAACAGTCCTGGGCAAAACTGCTAACCCCAAAGAGCCAGTGACAAAGTGCAATTGACTCTGATGGAACAGAACCTGTCCCTTGGGAGCAGCTCTGGCCAATTTGGCCAGGGACTAACTTCTTGCTTTCCCAAGTCATCCCAGCAAACACTACCCACTTCTTTCTGTGCCTGCATTTTTCAGTGATCCTCCTGAGCACTGAGTGACCTAATTTCTGGGGCACTGAGCATCATCTGAAGTCAAAGGCTGCTGAGGGTGTTCTTTGCTTGCTCACACTTCCAGAAATCAATTGAGATTTATTTCACAGTCAGCAAAATCAACTCAGGCTACTAAAGTCTGATTTTCAAAGCTGTTTGAAGTCAGCTGAAATTAGGGGCTAAAGCAGCTTAGAAAACCAGCTGGCACCTGTATAAGTATCTTTAAAAATCTGACTCCATCTCCTTATACTTAGCATTTCATTTTTTTTTCCCAGGGTGCCCATACTTCCATGACCTCACTGAAAGGAAAGGCACTAAAATTATACAGCAGGTCTCCTAACGTACACAGACACATTGCAGTGTATGTAAATGCATGTCTGAGGTCTGGAAAGAGGTCGAGCCTTTCACTGGGCTGAGGGCCAAGTAGGTGCTGGAATTAGAGCAGCGTAAAGATTATGTCTGTGAGGTGGGGGGAAGCATTGAATCATTTAATGCACCTCTTTCCCTTCAGTCGTGTTGTGGGGGGTGGGTGTTGAGATCCCTGCCTCACTGGGTGCACATTTCCCCCTTGCAACTGGAGTCAGCCCCTCGGAAGGGGCAATCCTTCAGCCTGACAGGATTATCTGATCTGCACAGAAGCATGTACAGAAAGTTGGTGATATGATCTTCCTTTCATCCTCACCTAACTTGTCTCTACAACCCCTGTGGGGATGTGCTGCCTAATGTACAGAGAGATCCTCAGCTCTAAACCATAGCCAGGATAAGAAGGGTTTTCTTGCTTTCCCCCTTCTTCTCTCCCTGCTTTCCAAATGCTATTATTGTGTTATTTTTCAACAGTTTAAGAAATGTTCAGTAGCAAAATTGACGAACTTGGGCAGACCCCTCCTTCAAGCAGAGTAAAATGGTCCCAAGCAGCCAAAACAAGAGTCCTCTCTCACAGAGGTGTCTTTGTGCAATATAAAACTAGCAGAGCTGGGTCTGTGCCACCTTTTCCTTGCCCTGTGAGAAGTGGAGGGCTGAGAGCATGGCTGAAAAAGGCTCAGGACATTCTCACAGTCGGGGCTGGCAGGACTTGTTGTAAGACTGTTCCAGCTGGCTGGGATCAGAGCATCCCTAGGGGTGTGACAGATTCCCCCAAGAATGAACAAGCAGACTGAAGAACATGAAGATGTGTCTCCTTTCTCCCACTCCCTGCTGCGATCCCAAACCCAGGTCAAAACCAGCTCATTTCAGCCCAAAAAACAGCCTTTTGATATCCCTTCCAGAGCCAGTCTTTCTATAGGAGCTATTTAAAACACTGCAAGTTTCTGCTATCAAGATTTTCCTTCTGTTTGCCTGGGGAAAATCACTGATACTGAGCTTAAATAGGCATCCTCCTCCATACAATTCTTTTCTCTAAACAAATTAGCATACGTTGGAAAACTGTCTTGGAAAGGAGACAAATAATGACTCGATCAGAACTGTTTATGTTGGCTGAACGTTAGGACACTGGGAAAGTCCAGCACTGGTCAATACTTTTTTTCTTGGGATTTGACAGTAATAGCTTACTCGGAAGAATTGCAGCATCTTTCACTCTAGCAGTACCAAGCCTGGAACTGCTGGCAGAGCCTTCTGTTATTTTAAGGATGCTTTACTGTAATTTTTCATATTAAGGAGTTGTTTCATTGCATTATTTCCAGTATATGCTTTATTCCAAAGGAGCAGCTAGGATTCTTCCCAGTACGCAGCTGCCTTGGCACTGTGAACTCTTTCCCTGAATTGTTGCCTTGTAAAAAGTCCCATTGATTTTGGAGTTTTCTGACTTACATTTAAGTCTTAACTGTCTGAGGTCCAACATACCTAACCAATTTTCTTTTACTTCATATTATATGCTCAGCTATCAAGTGGAATTGACTGGAGTGGTTGTAACACCATGACATATGGGGAGAGTGGTCCAACGCCTTGTGTCGATAGCTGGGAGTGTCCCGTCCTTCACTGCAGCCAGATCCCCACCACATGTGAGTTCTCCCAGAGCTGACATCTGCAGCACACAGGCGAGGAACAGAAAATATTTGGGAGATAGAAAAAAAAAAAGAAAAAGAAAATTACTTCTGATGAGGATTTTGAATGATGAAATATTTTGACTACCTCATAAACTGACTGCAAAGAGAAAGACAGAAATAGCTAATGGGAATTTTGAAATTCCATTTTTAAATTCACCTTACCTATAAAAAGATACTCTTGAAGACTTCATGTGGAATTTCTTTAAAATTTGCAGAGTTCAGGACATTTCAAAGAAAGGTGATAACACTTGCATCCCTTTTTTTAAAGATGGTGAGACAAAAATATTTGTCACATTCACCTTATACAATAGTCTCTGTCATCTAATAAAACCCGGCTCTGCTAGGACCACTGACTGCTCAGTGTGGGAAGAGAAGCTATAGAATCTATTAAGGCCTTCTGGCTTTTAGTTCATTCTCCACAGCAATGAAAGCGAGTTGGAAACAACTTCTGGAGTCAACTAAGTTGAGATGGTAACGTGTATTGACAATACACATTTAAACATGCTTCTAACTATAAGCACACAGTAGTTTTCCTGAAATAATCCAAGACTGCTCTATATTTAAAGTTAGATGCTTATTTAAATGGGTAGCTAAATCAAGATATTAACTTCTTGTATTAAGACAAGCAAAGCTCTAAAAGAAGAATCTCCAACTTGAAATGAGAAGTATATATTTTTTTATTTTAAGAAGTACTACACAGAGGATAATGTTCTGTTAAAACTAGCTTCCCTGTTGAAGCTGCAAAGAAAAACATCCTAATTGTATGGGCCTGTGAAAAAATAAAATATTGTTCATTTGAAACTGGATTTTTTTTCTAAGTAGATAAAAAATAACGGCCATCTTTAAAGAAAACTTATTGGATCAAAAAGACTAAAAAAAAAGAAGAAAGAATAAAATATCTGGAGTCATATTGATCCTTAAGAAAAACTTGGATTGGACCATAGCTCAATTTAAAAGCTGCCAACACCTGAAGAAAATACATTTTCGTCCTGAAAGCTTGTGTGCTTCATTTCTAACCCATTTGTTAGCCCAATAAAAGGTTGCATTTTAACTATCTTGACTCACTTGAGAATAATTGGCATTTCTTTCATTTTATGGCATCATTTAAGTTTAAGAATGGATTATTTGCTTGCATATTCCTGCCTTTTGCTGCTGCTGATGGATGAATTCCTACTCAGCAGGAACTCTCCAATTTCTCTTTTTGAGCTATATACTGTGCAGCTACTGTGAAATCTCCTATTAGGCTGAACCCCAGCCCGGTGCAATGGGCTGGAGGGAGAGCCTTGCCATGACTCCTGCCCTGCAGCAAGGTGCTCAAGGGGACTGAAATGCTGGGTTACAGGTCAAACACAAGGTTGTGTTCTCCAGGGAATTAAAATAAGTCAAACTGGGAATCAAGCACGATGATGCTGGGAGAAAGATGTTGCTGTGACACCAAAGGAATAAAAAAAAAAATGAAAAAAAAAAAGAAAAAATAAGTTCTCTGTATGTGTGTGCATTCTGACCTCCAGATAGCAATGGATTAACCCCTCCAGGACGTGGCCACCCTCTGGATTAACCTCGTGGAGTATTGCTCACTGCTCTTGCTGTCAGTACTCCAGGCAAGTAGCTGTGAACAGGCTGTCTCAGAGCCCTGTGCATCCACTGGCTGAGGGATATAAATTCCATCTTCCTTTTACAGAGTCCGGGCTTGGTTTTTATGTGAAAAAGTAGGGATTTTGCCCTTAGCGAATTCTTGCTTGCTGAACACAAAATGTCCTGTGTGAGGGAATTCTCTCTATCAAAGGAGAACCATTTTCATCCTGATTTGTGTCTGAAACATGAAAACAACATAACAGCTGCATGCTGCATTGAATAAAGAACATACACATGCATTTAAATCACTTATATCTTACTTTTTTATGATGCAATTGTGAATTATGTTCTTTTTGCATCTGTAATTAGAGGGCAGAACAGATGGTGAAGGCTCCGTTTAAAGTGATGTGTCCATTAAAATAACCTATGCTGCCAAATGATTGCTCACTATAACAGGGTGCTCATTCACCAGAGCAGGCTTTTTGCTCTGTGGAAATACGTTGGGAAGGCCTCCGGACTTGACAAAATCCTTTTTAATTTTAGGATTTCCCTATAAAAAGACTGACTGTACAGGGTTAGCACTAAACCCCCAAAGCATATGTTTGACTGTATCTTTGTAATTTTAGGATGACCTTGTTTATAATGAAAGGATGGCTGTAAATAAAAGATAAAGGGAAAGGAAAAAGGCAAAGAAAACCAGCATACATTAATTTTATTTAGGGCGTAATTATTCTGTTGTTCTTAAGTAATTTCCAGGGTTATTCTAGCCAATCTGGAGCAGGAAGTGACCTATTCCCAGGATTGGGTCTGTCCTGAACTCAGTGTAGAAGTGATTAAGGTCCATGGCTAAAGTGCTGTAGAAATATTTACATTGATCAGAGCAGTCACACATGATGGTTACATGAAAAGAAATATTTCTGAGTCTGAAAATGAGGGTAAACACTGCAACTGTCCCTTTCTCTTCCTATATTCTTCTTGGGAAATTGTTTCACATAAAGAGAATGGGAAAATAAAAGAACCACTTTTAATCAGTTTTCCTCTTAGTATGAGAACAGGTGGAGAACTCACTCTTTAAAAATATCATCTTAAGGAATAAAACCTTTGAGCATTGGAGTGAAGCCAACTTTGGCCAGTTGTGATTGGAGTGTACTGCCAAAGTCAGCTGGGGAGCCTGTGAAAGCCTGGTCATCAGTCTTCATCCAAGTTCTTAGTCCAGATGTATTTTAATAATATAATTTAGTTTTATGAGTGCATGTGTGTGTTCTCAACAGGGAGGTCAATGACTGAGTGGAAAATGAGATTTTTCTTTAACAGATATTCCTCCAATTCAGCATAATGCTATAACAAGATAATAACAATGGTAAAGCATCTGCAGCACTGCTAATTTCAGCTCTGAGATGGTGAATGTTGTCAGGATTGTCCCGCCGCCCACCTGATGAAACCTGGAACATGGCCACAGTGTAAGGATGCAACCTAAAACCAAAGGTTCTTTTACTCAAGCCACCTAAAGAATATTAAGTAATATATGGACCAGATAGCTTAAGCTGATTTAGGATAATTTATTGTGGAGATAGCAAGTCAAACTCTTTGGTGCTTCAAATTAATAAAAAAAATCTGTGACATAAAGAAGGCTATTTCTGTTCAACATCTGAAGACAGCTGAATGCTTTGCATGCTGACACGTGATTTTGATTTGTGGGCACCAGTCAAGTGATTCACATGTAAAACTGCCCCATGGCATTGTGAGGCAGCAAGACTTTGCTGGGCAGAGGAGTGAGAACTTGTGAAGATGCCTGGCTCAGGTAATTCCCGGGAAGCACAACGCTCAGAGACACACTGATTGTGGGATGATACATAGGTCCCTAACATAGGGAACAGCTAACAGCTGAACAGATTACATCACAGGCTGAGAGCAAAACAAAATGTGGTGGCTAAACACAATCTTTTTAATTGACGTTTGCGTTATGTTCTGTGTAAATATATTTTTGAGGGGAGGGGATTCTGTCAGCACTTGAACAGTTTCACATGCTGCTGTTTGTGCTCTCTGGGCTGCCAAGCAGCTCTGCAGTGATCAGTAGATCTCAGAGTGGGTCTATTATTCTGAGCAGGATTTGGATAAACTCTTTGGTTTTTTCAGCGTACCTAAGACTGTTGTGTTTCCATACCTGCTATTGATCATACTTTCCCAATTATTGTCACATGAGAAGCACACATGGTTTCCAGACTGAACTTCTGATCTCTAGTCCACAGCTGTTTGCTTAATGAATGCTTGTGGCTTGTTTCCCTTTCTCTGGAATTACAGAAAAAAAAAAAAAAAAAGAGAAAAAAAAGGAAGAGGGGAGGGAGGGCATAGATCAGGAAAGAATTTCCTAATTTAGTGTTGATTATGAAACAAGTGGACTCCAAGATACTGTCCAGGTTACACTCCAATAAGCTCAAAAGTAGCTTTATGAGCCTTGTCTTGAGTTTGTGCATAGGAGATGAGACCGTCAGCACTTAAATAAGAGCACAAGGAGGTGATGAGTGACATGTTTTCATGGAAGACAGTTTTCAGGATAAAACCCCCCCTTTTTGGAATAAGCACACTCCAGAAAATTAAAGCAGGACAAAGACAACATCAGTGCAAACTGCCAGCAGCCTGAGATGTTCTGCCAGGGTAGAAAATGAACGATGGGCACCAACTCTGTAAGACACTGTGTTAGGATAGCAATAATCCTTAATGGCAATTGTAAAATGATGCATTGCATTTGGCAACAGAAAGGAAAATGCAAATTGATCCTTTTTGTTTACATTTAAGTGCTTATCAAAGTCTTGGGTAGACCCACAGTTATGCTCATCTGTCAGACCAGAGGAATCTAGTTTACTCTAATAAATGTAAAAGAATTTCCTTTGTCTTATTTTTTTTTTTTTTGTGTGTGTGCTTTGGTCAAACATCCCCACCCCTGGTCCCCCTGTTCCACTCTCCCTTTCATTTACAATCCAGACAGTGTTTTTAAGTCTGGTTTCTTCGTATTCCCCTGCTGACACACCTCTGAGCCAAGCTGATGGACAAAACGAGTCTCGCAGCCCAAGCCTTTCAGAAATGATATACAGGAATTAGTGCTGATATGCATGGAAGGGGAGCTCTACTTTTGTTTCTTCAATGGCTGGGGAAACTGATCCAGGACAAACTTTGGAAATCTATTACAGCCATCGGATGCAAAGTGATTTTTAGCTTTCTCTCACCTTTGACACTTGAACACTGGCATAACTTTTGTACTACTGTGGTCCTTGCCAAGGGCAGTTCATCAGATAGCAGGGATTAGGGACAAGTGAGCTAGTTCAGCTGGAATTCCTGCCCAGCTCCCCTTTCACCTCTGTGGCCTATTCTGTGATATGTACTAAATCTGAACCATATACATTACATTCTACTATCACCATCCTGTGTAACTCCTCTTTAATCTCTTGCTGCCATTGAATAGTGTGGAGCCAGTACTTCTAAATTTCATGACGCCGTTGAATTCCGTGGGGGAAATCTGGGCTGTATTGAAGTCAACAGCAAACCTCTCATGGGTGGTCAGGCTTTTACTTGGAGCCCCCACTTGCACTTTTCTCAAAAGGAGAAAAGCTGATTTCAAGCCAGTTAGAAATTTTGTTGAATGATTTTGAGGGTTAAAATTCAGCTTTTAAGAAAATCATCCATTTTAGAGTAAAATGTCCTTTTTAATGACATTTGATTTTGTAAAAAAATGCGATGAAGTATTTCAGTAATGTTGAAATATCATACGTCTATACTAAAACATGGATTTTTTTTCATTTCAAGTGACTTTTATGACAGAAAATTCAGTATTTATTGTGCAATTCTCTCAAGTTTAAAAGATCACCGTGGAATGAATACTCTGATATTATGCAGATGAAATGTTTTGTTTTGACTCATAATAAAAGTTTATTTTGAAATCTCAGTTCATGTTAAAACCACTTTGAAATAGGAAAAGAAATGTAAAATAGCAGTCCTTCCTAGGCATGGGACTTCTTCCTGCTCAAATCCATGTATTTTTTATACTTTTATTCACAAATTATGTTATGCATTCAAATGGGATCCTCCTTCAATTTGGGAACACCATAAGAAAATAGCAACCACTCTGGAGATTATTTCTTTACAGATTTAACTTTGATCATATTGCTGATGAAATCTCTCCAATATTTCAAGTCCACATATTTTCTTGTTTCTCTCACTGAGCCCTCGCTGTTTCTGAGTGTTGCCTTCCGATTAAATGTATCCTTGAGAAGTGATCCATGTACCTGCTGACAGTGAGGAAAATAACCAATAAGCATGGATTCATAAGCTGCTATGTAGGGGTAAAATTGTCTATTTGCTGATATTAAAAAAAAATCAGATAAAAGACAAGCAAAATATGTCCAACAAAATACATAAATTGACTTCTGCAGAATCCTTCACTCATTAGCCGAACTGAGGAATATAAAGTGTTGCTTTTAGTAGGAAACAGGTATCTTTAATCAAAAGTTGATTGATCTGTATATCATCCTTTTCTTACATTCTTCTGCTCCTTCTCTAACTTCAGACAAGGATGTATCAATTTTTCAGTATGGTTTGTTGGTTCTTGGGACTGATCCTCATTGGAGATTCATTGGTTTAAATTTGAAGCAACTCCATTAACTTCTAGAGGGAATTTAGCCTGTTGCATCTGGCTCACATCTTTCCCTTTCATTCAATTAGCGTTTGGCACAAACATACAGCTACTTAAAAGCTTTCGATCTGGTTGGGAAAAATCCTTACGGCGAAAGAAAACAGAAAGAGCAATCCAGTGACCTGCAAGCTTAGGTGACTGAAGCCAGATGTGTTCAGCTGCTTAGTGGTCTTAAAGCCACTTGTTGGGCAAGGCAGAGGCAGAACAGCATCTAACACTGCAGAAAGCTTTCATGTTGTTTTGATGGAAACACCCCAGTGTGGATCTTAAATCTAAACTTTTTCCAGTGTCCCCAGGAGGAATGACCTGGGACAGTCAGACGATTATGATACAGCATTTGTTATATGTGTTAAAAAGATGATGCAGTAGAAAAGGTTCTTATAAATGTTACTGTTACAAATTGCAGGATTTTAGACAAGAGCTGGTTTGGCTTGAGGATAAAATGTTAAATGAAGAATGAAAATTTTCACTGGGACAAAACTGGGGAGAGTTCGACATCCCGGTCACTGTCACAGCAAGGGGCTAATAGGACATTGACGGGAATTGGATTAGGACCAGGATGAAAAAAAAGAAAAATTGTGATAATTTCTGCAATTCCAGATGGACATTTATAGATACAGAACAGAACAGGGCACATACTATTGAGCACATCCAATACATATGTTGGCCAGTGTGTCATAACCCTGACCTAGAAGGCTGTATTTATGACACAGTCTTTCTGCTGAAATTACCATAACATAAACATTTTAGGAGTAGTTTCTCACTGTGTGCATACCTTTAAAATTAGAGACATTATTTTGCCTAAGCTTACTGTTGATAAAGACTGGATTCAGATCTGTGATCAAGTGTTAAAGAGTTTCATAGCTCATATACATTTATTCAATTCATCCAGCCCTGATCAGAATATGGAGCACTCTAAGGAGAAATGGTGGTTTTATCATTAATGTTGGTTGGGATGAAAAAGAATGATGCAATCTGTAACAGACCTTCTTTTCACAACGCACGTGCCAAACAAAAACAAAAATACAAAACTCAGCACATTATAAATGACATAGGAAATGAAAACTCCCAACCACTGTTCAAGGGAAATAGAGAAAAGAGACAGATAAGCAATCATTACAGTGCATTCTTTTTCTGCTCAATAATATTAAGTTCAGGCAAAACTGGAAGGGTTCACATCGTCAGACAAGGAAAAATGTTTTTCATTCCCTTTAAATTCAATCTTTCATTTTTGTCTTCTTATTTATTTGACTTCTGAGACATTATATTCATTCAGGTGCTAAGCTCCCACTGGGCTTGAAGTGGAATTAGCTTAGGATGTAGGAGGAAGGAAACTGGGAGCAATGCAAACCTTTGCACCAGTTCCTATGAAACTAAATTAAGTAGTTGGCTCATCTCTTCTCACAGTGTCTTACTTTGCAATAGAACAAAGGGGCAAATTTAACCCTAATGTGAGAGGTCAAAACAGTTAAGAATTAAACCAATGGGAAAATTTCTCTTTATTTAACTAACAAGAGAAAGCCTTCTGTATAAACAGGCATCCTCCTCCTCTTCCTAATCTCTTAAACATCCGGCCAGGATTAGGGTCCTGTTGCAGTAACTGCTATATAAACTCAGAACACAGAGCAGTTCTTCTGCAAAGGCTCTTTATTTTAAAGGCACACAAGGAAAAGGATGGAGAGAAAGGGATACTGTACTCAAAAAAGAATTAAGTTGGTGAAAAACCCTCTCAGATCCCAACCTTGGAGAGACAAACATAAGGGCATTTCTGGGCAAAGTACTGCAGTTGCATCCAAACGCACTAACCTTAACTGCTGTTGATGTTATAGAGAGAAATAAATGAACTTGAGAACCACCTTTGCTTCAGAACTCCACTTTTTGTTACAGGCCAAACTTTCTCAATACAGATGGCTGCTAATCCTAGCCTGGCAAGATGTGGATGCAATTGTTTTATTAAGGGATTTTTTCACAGCATTAATGTGACCACCAAATTTGAGAGCGGGAAAGACTTTTGAGGTTTATCATCCTCTTGCCTGTTGACGTATTGGTAGTATATTAGGGTCCCCTGTTATCAATTTCTTGTGGCTTCAGGATACCAGCCAACAGAGATCTCAGAGCTTCCAATCTTTTATTTTGTGTCTGTGGTGACTTTCTCCTGCAGTGAGGCATTAGATCAACTCTGTCGTCAGCTTAGGGGAAATCTATCAGTTAGCATCAGCAGAGCAATGAAGAAGAATGACCTGGCAAAGAGCAAAGTAACCTCAAACTTGAGCCAAGAACTTGTCAGAGAGCATAACTGCATCACCCAGTTTTCTCTGGGTGTTGAGAGAAAAAATATGGAGAGTGACTGCCATAGTGATCAGGATCCACACCCTCTCTGCAAACAAACACCACCTTCAATAAGTGCCTTTTTAATGTGCATTGAGTCTTTGTGTAGGAAAAGGATGTGCAGTTGGCAAGTACAGAGCTGTAAGGGGATAGTTTGAACATGCTGATAAAACGTCTAACTTTACTCCAGCGTTGACTTTATCATTTACCCAGGGATATTGTTAGTAGAAGATGATAGCCATGCTCCGACGAGAGACAGACAGTGAAATGTATATGAACAAAACAGCCATTGTGGCAAATTCTATCCTGTTTGTGTGGTGACTTCTCTATCCATAATCACACAACTTTACAGGCAGAGATAAAACACAAAGCAGGCGGGGAGGGGGGTGGGGGTAAAAGAAAAAGAGAGCACACTGAGATCACGGGGCTGTGGTAAGAAAGACAGACACTATCCCTCTCAAAACATCACTACTAAGAAAAGAAAAGAAAGAGAAAAGAGAAAGAAATCTCCTGTGTCTGTGTCCTTCGGCAGAGGGACAGCGGCTGGAGCAAGGGGGTGGGGTGTGTACTTTGGAAAATGAGGTTAGCTGGTTCACTTCTGCCAGATGGTCTGCAGGACTGGCTGGAGCATGGAGGCAACAAAAAGTCAATTCCATGAATGGAAAGAATGGCTTTCCTGACCTCAGAAGAAGCTGTGAGGATTACTGAAATTAGAGTTGGACTCATGCTGCAAACACTTTCCCCTGAGCGTTCACTTGCAGTGAAAGGAAAACAAATTTACACCCGTGTGTAACACGCCTCTTTTGTACTTGCCTTCCATGGGTCTCTCCACCCACTGAGTTTTATTTGTCTAATGAAGGCTTGAGGGCTGTGAATCTTAAGCTCCCACGTCTAACAATTCCTGGCTGAAGTGGTATGCTTCAATGTATTTATTATTTCTGTTGTTTCAAATCAGTCTAAGAAGTCCTATTCAGGAAGTTTCAACGGAGTTTTAATTGTGAATGATGGACAACCCATGACTGAAATTAAGCCTAAAGAAACAATGATGGTTGGATTGGTACTCCTTTCAACAGAGTGATGCTACCAAGAACGTGGTGAGCCAGAGGAGGATCTTGCCACCACCTTTGCACACCAGTGGCTAAAGACTCAATGAAATCACTTGCCGGGAAGGGTTTTTTTGGTACAAAGCATAGGCTAGGCAGGAGGTTTGCCCTAGACTCTGCCACACAGGCAGGAAAGAAGATTCATTGATAATGGATAATAACTTTGCAGTCAGAAATATTGGTTCTAACTACTGGAGGCAGAAAGGGGAATCGTGGAGTTCAGCATTGCTAAATCCACCAGAGCCTTATAATTCAGAGCTCTAAAAGAGAACAGGTCCATGCAATTACTTCGAGTAGACGTGGAAAGTTAAAAATTCTCTTAAACTCTCTAAGTAGAACAAATAACAGCAGAGATGGTTTTATTCTTCTGCTAAGCCCATACCATTAGAAGCAGAGACTTGATATCTTCCAGAATTTAGCAATGAACCAAGGCCTGGCAGCACCTTCTGATGTCCCCCCTGGTCCTGGTGTCACTGAACCTCATTGAAAGCAAAAGCTGAGCTTCCCCAGGCTTAGCCAGTTTGGAAGGAGAAACGATTTCTCCTCCATAAGGTGGAGAATCACAGTGGAATTAAGACTTTTATTTGTATATTATTAAAGACACTCCAAATATTTTTAGACAGGTATTATAATGTGCTTGGAAGATATTTTTATTATGAGCTTGTACTCTTAGACATATTTTAAGTGAATGAGTTGCTTGTCTCTAACCAAGGGTTGGGCTCAGATTTTGGGGATGACTGTGTGAAGCTGGTTGCATGCTCTGAACATCTCTCCATCTGGAAGAGTCACAGCTCATTCCACAAGGACCATCAAAGAGCTGAGAGATGATAACACATTTGTTTTCAACTGATAAAGGCCAAACTGGAACCATAAGTTCAGTAGTTATAGTTTGCTACCAGTTGTTGGATAGGTTTACTGCTCTGTGCCACTTCATGCCGAGCTTTGAGTTCAGACCTCATTTTTGTTGTAACTTTTTGTGGTTCTGTTATTCCTGCTTAGACCTGTTAATGTGAAAATGTGTGAACATTGAGGTGTGGGTGGAATCACCTCTCCAGAGAACAGCGTGACCTTGTTGCTGAATCTTTTAAAAGCCAGACTGACCAAAATGTGGTGCAGGAAAATAATATTACATTAGCAGGGAAATGGAGTACTTTAGTGACCTAATAGGTGTTCTCCAATGCTGACTTCTGTAGATCCACAAGAGGAAAATATTGATTTAATTAGCCAAAAGAAAGAAGAAAATTCTTGGGGAAGAGATGAATTTCATGATGATTCACTCCTTTTTTTTTTTGATCATGAAGAGGACAGCTTGTAATGTGCATTTTGCAGGCAATCCCAGAAGCTATCATTTGTCAGCAAATAATAATGCATGGGGTGCATCCTTTTTCTTTATGAAAACAGCATAAATCTGAAATTCTTCCTCACTGGAATGAAATTTAATATTTAAAGGTAATTTGACCTGTACATGTGTGTGCCATGAATCTTTTATGTGACCTACAGCAAATGTATTTATATAGTATTATTCTGAGGATAGTTATCTCTTATTCATTTTCTGGGATATTATTTTTCTTTCTTTGACTAATGTACATTTGGCCTTCTCGTTTCCCCATCCAGCCAGAACTGTGTTAACCTTCCTATTTGTGTCTTTTTGCCTCCTTTTCAGGGTCTGGTAGCTAACACTGGACCACACGTGGCTAATATTATGATAGAATTCGTTTTTTTGCAAAAAATATATGGTATGTCTTTTTTTCCCCAACCCCTTATTTCTATTGTTGCTGTTATTACATAAAGGAGTCAAGAGTGATGTGTCCAGTCAAGGGGAAAGTAGTGAGAGAGTGGGAAAGAACTATTTTTATTGTCTTGCTTTAATTTCTGTCGCTTTGCAGAAAAGCTCTGAGGAATGTTCAGATGGTTTTGTTGGGTGGCGTGTTATCTCTGACCAGGTCTCCCAGGTAAAGGACAGACCCCTTAGTCTGAAACTCTGAAAGGGGCCAGCACAACAGATACTTCCCCCTTCCATCCCACTTAGCCATATTTTGAAGACAGTCTGGGTGATTTTGGAGGCCTTGTCATATCTGTCGACAGCAGTGTGTTTCATATGCTGAAATCCTGTTCTGTAGGTCTGTTTACAAAGGCTTTGATTGGCAAAATGACTTTGCTTGGGATGTCTGATGAGGCTACTGCCTCCAGCCGTGCCTCTTCTGCAAAGATATTTATACTGCTTGTCAGTCAGGCCCTGACACACCATCATTTACAGCACAGCATTTTATGGTAAATCATCACCCATTTCAGCTGGTTTTCAGACAGTGTGTGCTAAACTTCAGTGGTTTAGGAGCTGATTGGCTCCATAGCTGACAAAGCTGTGGAAGGAGGAGTAGGACAGACATCTGGGACAGTAAACTCATCAGAAGTCCCAAATGGAGCTGTCTATTCTCATCAGTCAAAACCTTCCATTGCAGCTTTGAGTTCAATTGATCTGACCTCTAATTGCTTTTAATTATGTGGGTTGGCCTCTTATATTTGTTACACTGGACCAAAACATACAGAAATGACCACTGCTGGATTGTCTGGTCCTCTGTGTGCTTGTGAACTGTCCTGAGAAAAAAGACCATCAAGGAAGGAGCCACAAGCTGGATGCACAGTCCTGGAGAAGAGCAGGAGGAACCACAGACAGACTTTTTCTTGTGGGTTGTCAGCAACACTAGAGGTTGAGTTTCTGTGTTTCAGGATTTGTTAAAATTTGAGCTTGGGAAAGAGGATTTTTCCACAGGTCATTATTAAATTTTTTTTCTGATGTCATGAAAACATAAACAGTTGTTATTAAATCCTGTTACTTAATACAAAACACAAGGTTTGGGAATAAACTCTTTGGCAGCATTCTTCAAATATAGCACTGGCAGAAGCACAGAGAAGAAATTCATATCTATGAGTCGTCTGTATTGCTTGACACATTTTTGTTGGGAAAGCCAGCTTGGTTCAGACATGGCGTAATCATACCAGACCATTTGCCCTTTCCTTAGTCTCCCACTGACCTTCATACTCCAGTGAATCTTAATTTTTAAGCCTAGGGAGAGATAGCCTGTTGCTTCAGGACGTTGCTTCAGGCCCCCAGTGACATTAAATGTATTGTTTAAAATCTCTTAACACTGTAAATCACATTGTGTCTCTTATACAATTGAAGCTGAAGTTCTTAGTGGGTTGAGGGGGAAAGAAAGCAGGCTGGGGGAAATGGAAAATAGGCATAAAAAATACCCCAGGAAAAGGCTGGAGAGCAAAATACAGAAGTGCATGTCTATGCATGGACACGTGCATAGCTATATGTCCATTTGCCCACGCTCACACAGGGTAACATTCCTCAAGGTCTAATAGTCACTGAAAAGTAAAGTGACTCAAATATTCCATTTTATTAATTTGATTAGAATTTACAAACAGGATTTATGACTGGCGCATTATTTGTCTGAATGATGTACTTTGGATTTACATCTGGCAACATGTAGGTAACTGTTTGCATGTATATGTACAGAGTTTTGCCTCATCTGTGTGTTTATTTTTCCTATTTTCATGTGCAAAGATCTGAGTACGGGTGTAAAAAGATGTGTGTGTGATAAGCTGGTAGACATTCAAATTGTAAAGCTTATCTGATGCATGTCTGGGTGAATGTACTGCAGATCTCAGAATCATAATCATAGAATCATTTGGATTGGAAGGGATCTTAAAGATCATTAAGTTCCAACCCCAATCCAAAATAATTTTGAAAATCTCACAGGAACTGGACATCTCTTGCAATATTTCAAACAGAATCATTTTCTTGGAAAATTTTAGATATATGAGAAAATATAAAAAACAGGGACTAAAAAAAGGCCACTTGAACTTCCAAAAGGTTTTTGACCTGATTCCAGACCAAGTAGTCGCATAACAGGTTGGCTGAATTTCTAGGATCTTAACATTCAATCTGGCAGTATTATATGTAAGAATTTTGTACTGAAGGCCCCCAGGAAATTCAGCCTGCAGTCTTGTAATTTGTCTTCCTTAGCTGGACCAAAAAAAAAAGTCTTTGATCTGATCTGTGCTATGAATGCTCAGCAAATTCTTACACTTTTCTACATGGCATGAGAAAAAGAAAAACGGAGAAACTTCAGAGTAACTTCTGCATGGTAGAGATTCTATTGCAGAATACTAACTGTCTACAAGCTCTTGATGAAAAGCAGCCTTAATCTCTGCTGGCCCAGGTAGATATTATCCTCCACACAGGACACTGTAAATACACTTAGAAGTGACTTAATGCAAAAAACCCAACTTGTTTGCCCTATTTCTTTGGAGCAGTTTATCCTAAGAGGACAGCAGGGCCAGCTCACAGCCTCACAACCCAGGAGTTCCTCTGAACTCCTTCAATACTTCCACGGTGTTGTGCTTCTCTTGTGGTCTTCCAGCTCAAGATGTTTCTCACCCACTTCCCACTTCCTCAAAAAAGGAAATCCTTAGCCTAAAAGACTAATGAAAGGCCTCAAATTTCCTCAGGTGTAAGAAACCACCCAGAACTAAATTTTCCCACGTGTAAAGTATGAAACTTGTAATTTTTGGAAAGGATTTACCAAAACTGCAATTCTTTGGAGTTAACATTAGGCAGTGGTAATTAATGCTTTGGGAACTTTATTGCACAGGGACAGAGACTATTTTGTCTCCACTGCAGGTATAAAATGCCTCAGAAATTTCATGAATCAGGAGCCAAAGTGGGCCCAGCTCTCTCCAGTCTGGTGCTGCTTTAAGAATCTTGAGAAGAACAGATATTGTGGGTGGTTCGTTGCACCAATCAAGAGCATCTGATGATGTTTCTTCTTCCTAGAACATCACCGTTTTGAGACATATCATGACAAGGAAAATAAATATGTCAGGACTGATCTTTGGCGTTTGGATACGGAGAAATCAGCATGGTTTCAATGCTCATAGATCACCTAGGAGCAGTTAGTAAATTGCTCAAAGCACCTCCTTCTGACTTGTGAAGGGTTCCCCAGGCTCCAGGTGAATCTCTAGAAAATGGGTTCAAGAAGTACATGTTAATATTCCTTCATTGGCTGAAACTGGGAAACGGAGAGGGCACAATGTACAGCAGACACACAACTTCCCTTGCTCGGATGATGCACAACAAATTATCTCCTCTGAGCAACATTGGGGAGATCTGAATCTGTTTGCACTGTGTGCTCAGATATCAGAAATCACATGCACTTTCCTCTGAGGACAGCAGAATGATGTGCAGGTAATATCACATTCACTACCCCACAACAAAATATTCCAACAGATTTTACCAGATTCTGTCAGGATGGGGAAAATGTATGAACTTTTTGTTGTTGTTCTGTCTTACGAATCTCTCCTTTTTACTTTTATTTTTCAGTCAACCTGACTTAGAAACAGAGTGAGCAGACTTGATCTCCCCATGCCTCGGCTGTCCTGGGAATTGGAATTTCACTGAGCCCAGCATAGACGTGCATGGAAATTGCACATTTTAAACTGATGGCTGCACAAAAGCAGAAGCCATGGCAATGCTGACACTTTTGGCCTGGAACTTGGCAGGGCTCTGAAAAGAATGTGGAGCTGCTGTTGCAAATGGCTCATTTTCTGACTTGGAGGGAAAGGACTTTTAGTTTCAGACGTAGCACTTCTGCAGATCGCTGACAAGGAGAAGACTTTGGTATCAGGCCACTGGCTTATCTCTGGCAAGCTGAGGGAAGTTAATATAAAGCATTGTAATCTCTTTTACAGCCTCCAGGACTCATAAGAAACTATAAGAAGAAGTTTCTCAAGTTTAAAGTGTTCTACAGGATACTTAATCTTAAGTCTCCTGGAGGCCACTGGGGAAATGAAAAGGTGTAGTTGTCACATTTTGTCAAAGTATAACATCTATATAATAAGGCAGCTAGTTCCCTTTCTCCAGATCCAGCCCAGTTTGAGCTACTAAGGCCACAGTCTTTGTTTTCCAGTTTTATTGATGTGTATTTTTTATCAAAGCATACTAAAGCAACCTTGGAGCAGATCTTCAGCTGCTTAAAATTGGTGTTGATCCACTTTGGGCAATGGGACAGATTTATTTCAGCTGGGATTCTGCCTCATATTCTCATTCTTTGTCCCCTTCCATCTCTTTAGCCCTTTAGTTTGGATTTCTGCATTATTTTTTTTAATTACAGCAAAAATGACAAAAAATATTATGTTGTTATCCTCAAATTTTAGCAAATGTGCCTCAGTTATGAATTGAAGAAGCAAACGGATGATTGAGGAGGTTTGTTTGTAAATCTGATCCTGAATTCCACAGACAGGAAAGAGATGGCTTAAGGTGGGAGCTCTGAGGAAGAGGTAAACCCAAGAAAAGATGTGCTTACAGCAAGTCAAGCTAAGTCAACTGTAACAAGAAATGAGCAGAAGAAGTGAACAAGCGGAGTAATAAGGAGACATCTGATCATAATGATTTGAGGTCATTTTTGGGAGAGTTATGGAGAGAATGAGTGGTGAGGACATAGAGAGGAGCTATAGAAAGCACCAAACCTAAGGAAGAAAGAGAAGGAAAAAATGTCATGACAGAGTGGGAAATAAAGCCCTTAGGAGGAGATGGATGCTTATAAGATGACCTGCTCGTGAGCCCTTGGTTTATATTCTTTGCCTCAGAATTGTCGCTTCCAATTATCTTTTCACCTTTGGTTATTGACTGCAATCACAGAAAACTAATCACCAGCCTTGCTTTGAAATATTCACCAGGTAGTGCCTGAGATCATAACCGTTTTCTCAATTTGACCATATAACTAAAAATTAAATAAAAGTCATGAGCCCATGAGTAAATGTCTTTTAACAATTAAAGTTCCTGTGTAAGAAGAAGGTTAACTGCTGGATGCCGTGACACTCACACATGACTGATATGTTTAGTATCTTGGACACAATTTTCCTTTCCCCACTCTCTTTCCTTTTTTATCCTGTGGAAGCTAAAACTTTATTATAAAACTGAAGATAAGTATATCAGTTTGCTGGATGCTGGCAGAGCAGAACACAAGCAATGAGAAGATAAGGGAATTTGGTCAAATACAAAAAATACCATGGAACCTAAACCAAATGACATGAGATAAGACCTCCACTGACTTTCTATTAAAAATGTAATAAATAAGGATCACAGAAAAAAAAATCTTATTTTTTTCCTGGCACTATTTTTTTTTGTTGTTGTTGTTATTGTCTCTAGTGCTTCACAAGTGTATCTGTATTAGTGTTCTTTTCCCATTTGTAATAAATAAATGCTGATTGTATTCAAGGTCTGACAGGTTCAAATTAATGATGAGACTACTTTTTAATATATATATATATATTTATTTATTTATTTATAGATTTAATTACAGTCTTGTGGGACAGCCTTACTGGCTTGTTCAGGGATTTGGGCATAGTATTAGCAAGTCAGTGATCCTGAAATCATGACCAGCAGTTCTGGGAGCATGATAAAGGCTGGTAGCTGATGAGTTGGGTAGGGAATTAGCTAAAAGCAGGGCAAATGTTCATGTAATCAGTAGTGGCAGTGTTTGGGTGTGGGGCAGTATTCAGCTTCCCAGATGTTCAGAGCTGGGCTCTGGGATGGCAATAGCAGGGATTGAGTTGGTTTGTTGTGCAGAGTGCCAGCTCTGTTCAAGCAGTTCAGCTACACAAACCCATGTTATTCTTGGCTGGTGGAGAGGTCTCTCCCACTTCAGCTGCTATTTCATTAAATGGGAAGAGAGGAATTGCTAAAAAAGAGAGAAAAAGTGGTTTCTTATTCATTCTAAAATCTCTTCTGTTTGCCTGAGACTTCCAGAAATACAGTTTGTCTGCCATGACTGTAGGATGTCACCAATGAAGGACAGGTACAGATAGCTTTACTGATGGGCTTTCTTCACCATCTTGGATATTTTCCTGTGCAGATGCAATTATCCCTCACTGGCAATTTTTGTAGGCTTAGTAATACAGAGACTGGGAATCAGACCATGAATTGCGAACAGCACAAATTTAACTGGCGGTTTGTCCTGGATTTTAATGTGTCTAGATCTTGGTATCACCTTGCTGGGGGCTCAGGTAAGCTTTACATCACTGCACAGAACTATAAAAATAATAAAATATATCCTGATTCATGACACAGCCTGTTGGAGAGAGGTGGGGGAATTGTGGCTGCTCTCAACAGCAATCCTCTGCTCATTTCATTTCCTTTGATGCCTACAAACAGAAAACGGTCACAGTTCCAGTCCAGGCAGCACATTAGAAATAAAGCATGGGATGGATAATTTTGGCCTTGAAAGTGCCATGGAGTTGTTTTATTTCTGAGGACATTTCATAGACTGCTTCCACCCAGGAATATTTTAGCCTTTCCATCAGTTCAGTGTTCACATCTACTTGTGTGGCTCATGCTGGGCTGTCTCGGGGCTTTGGCACTGATAAACTTTGAATGACAGGGAAAATATATGTTACAGGCTGGGAAAGGGAGAGTGTTTTTGATGGGAGAGGAATCCCCTTGGGGCCTGATGTTTTTCTGTGGCCTTAGGTGAGGTTTGCTTAGTGGTGTCTGCCCGGTCTCCAGTGGACAATAGTCTGTGCCATAAAAAGCTTCCATGCATAATATGTCGTATTTGTTGGCCTCTGCCTTGAAGAAACCCAGATGAGAGCTGTTTATATCCATCTAGGGACAATCTCCAGTAGGAAAGATAGTTCTCTTTGGCTACAGGATATCTATGCCATTTCATTTTATTCCACCTTTCAGTCTTATGGATGTCTTTCTTCTACATTTTTTTTCTTCCTCTCACTCTCTCTTTACATTTAACTTAAATGCGGGGAGTTTTAAGTATCTATAACTTCCTTGAAAACCAGTAGGACTGAAAATGATCAGCATTCATCATACACTTTAATTAAATTTAATTAAAGAATGTTCAAAACAATACGTACAAGTGTATGATCAGTGTCTATATAATTCTTTCTCCTTCACACTTTAAGTTCTCTGTTTGTAGGGAGAATCAGGTTATAAAAAGTTGAGTCAACTGTAAAAATCAGATTTTGGAGAAAACATGCTGGGAAGAGAAAAAAGAGACAACAAACCTAACCCCCAAAAAAGAATAATTAAAAAAAAAAAATCAAACAGCCCTAACACATTCCTGCTGTCTGCCTGGCAGTACTAATCTTCTCCCTTAAGATCCAGCATATTGTAAGCTCACACCAGGGTATTTCCCCACTGCCAGGCTCAATTTGGGGCGCACAAATGTGCACACACACACACGTGCACCCACATGTGCATCCCCTGGCACATGAGAGTCAGCAAGAGAGAGAAAGTGTGTGTCACACCCTCTAAATTCAGGTGGCCTCAAGCAGTGCCATATAATCCCAGCCTCAATTAAACTTTCCAAGGTCAGTGGTGTTCTACCAGGTCAGACATAAATAAGTCAGGTGAGAGTCCTAGGGCACTGAAAAGCCATATTTATTCTTTATCCACAGTTCACAGCTATCAAATGAAGCCTAACAGAGAGAGAGAGAGAGAGAGAGAGAGAGAGTGTGAGAGTCTTGCTCTCAGAGCTGCTTCTGTTTTAAGTAATTTTTTCTTTAAAGAAAAAACATAGTTCTGGCTCACCCCTACCTCAGAATTACCTAAAGCTTCACTGTGACTGTGGAAGTTTTAGAAAGACAGAGATTTTAATTCAGCAACAATTATGTTGAATGATTAATTTATTAAAGTGAAAGTACCTCTAGTCATGATGAAGAGCCTTTTTTTTAAGAGGAAAATGTTCTTTTAGAATTTGAGAACAGATGCCACCATAAAACCTTCTTGAATTGAGATATGCAGATTTCATGTCCCAGTTCAGCCAGTAATTAAAATGGGCCAATACTGAACAGTCTTTTGGGTTTGTAAACAGAATATTTAGTTTTGTGTTGTTTTGGGAGAACAGAGGAAAGGATAGGGAGAATATACCTTAATTCAAAAGTGCTAAAGACTGTGGACTTTGGCTTCTCTGGGTGTCAGACCCATTGAGAAGAGTTATCACATTCTAAGAAAGTAATTAAGGATAGTTGAGGTCTACTGATTTCTGTACTGTCTGAAGAACTAAGTGAATTTTCTAGGCCTTAATGACTAATAACCAAATTAATGTATATGTTTTAATAAACCAATACGCCACAAGCCTGCCCTGCTGTATGGATTAGTATTTTAAAGGTAGAGTTTTGACTCAAGACATTAGACCTTTCTCATATTATTGTTCAGGAGTAAAAAAAACCCAAAATATTTGAGAGCTATTTTAGGGAGAATTAGTAGAAACAAAAAGAAAATCATTCTCCAAACTCTCACTTATCTCCCTCCAAAAAAAAAGGAAAACCTCTCAAAAGTGCAAGTACTGTGGTATTTTAAGACTCACAAGCAGAAAGTGTAAGTGCTTTTTTTAAGAGGGTACAGAGGTCTGGAGCTGGTTTTGTTCTGTTGACCTAACTTGATTTACACCAGTTTACACAGTTGAGAAACTGATACATTAATGCTGCTGGAAAAGTCATCTCACACCTTCGGTTTGTTTTTCCTTATTTAATCTTTTTTCATTATTAAGATATGGTGATCTATTAAGCACGATAAGCTATATATATCTTTTTTTAATGGCTTTCACTCTTCTGTTGAGAAATAATTTTGAGAGTGCAATTAAGTAATAACAAAAATAAATTTCCAGATATCTTTGTGAATACTAGTGCTAGCTTTTATTTAGTATATATAAGGAGATCACATCATTAATTATTGCAGATATTCAGACAGTGGATACTTATACATATGGTTTTGAATCACTGAATATATACAAGCGTAACTTAATCTGTGAAATATTCAAACACATGTATAATCACACATTTATCTTCCTACAATAGCTTGCAGGCTTGCAATCAGGGAATGGAAAAAATAGTAGGTGATTAGCATGTCCAGACACATAATGACGAGTGTTGATTGGCTAAAGTGAGCACTTTCCAAACAAAGAAAAGTATTTGTCAAAACTGTTATACAGTTTGGGATATATTTTCTATATTCATTGTCAGGCAGCTGTATTAGTGATTCTGATTCTGAAAATTTGAAGATAAAGTTAAAAAAGCACAGGCATTAGGGAGAGTTTATAGTGGACAAAGTGCCACAGAAATGTGTTTGTAGTAATATCAGTTTTATTTTATAGGCATTAATATTAGAAATCATTTTAGTGCTCAGTGTCCATTAGCATATGTATTGAATTGTCTGCCTCTGCGCCTCTGGTTTTAACATCTGTAAGCATAAGGGAAAATCCTGACAAATGTTTCTGAAGGTTTTATGTTCTCTTTATCCCACCACTGGATTGCAATCTGTGTTGTGCCTGCTGCAATAACAGGAGAGTTGGGATCAGATAACCGGTTCCACAGATTAGATGTGAAGAAAGGGTGTTACAACAACATACCCGCTTCCTCTTAGGTTTTAGCTGTACTCTGTGTTTCACTGACAGGACAAGAGAGGAAGGGAAAAGGAAAATTTATCTTTTTGTTATATGTACTTCTACCAGTTTCCCCAGCCAGCCCTCAAATCCCTGTCTTAGTAGTGAATACGTTACACAACTCACTCTTGAAGGAAGGAATTAAAACAAACCTTAAGCAATCAATGCAGTAAGAAATTTCACCAGTAGCTAGACGAAAAGGTGATTAAATGAAGCTGAATCTAAGAACACATTTTCCCTGCAAGGAAAGGATAAAATGTCCCTTTAAGGCTAAGTTGATATAAATGTATATAGAATTTTTAAATATAACTGCCACCGAACTGAAGCACTCAATCTTAAATACTGGCACGTAGGAAGGCCCTGGAAACTCCTTCAGCTGGAGGGTCTTTTTTAAAACTTAAAATTATGAAAAGACTTAACAGACTTTTTGATAATTTACAGTCATCTCCACCATGCTAGACATGCCAATTAAGGGTTATGAGTCAAGTGCTTTTTCCAGGTTCAAGTTAGATTAGTTACAACATCCAGAGTTATTAATTGGAAATAAAAGAGAAGGGCATTAAAGACGGCATTCTAAAGCTCAACATTTTGTATTGAATCTGTGTGTTTTTTCTTACATTTATTCAGAATAAGTACTTGAAACTAGTGGCTGAAAAGAAAGTAAATGATCATAAAGTTTTCTTCTGAGGAGATTCTCAGCCTGAGGAAGCAGCACTGTAGCAGGGAAATTGAACAACTCTTGATCTTTCATGGATAAAGTCACTTCTGAGGGGAAGGGATAAACTGAGGAAACACATGTAGTCTGACTGTCATGTGAAAAGGGGCAGGAACAGATTTTCAGTCCTCAGAAAAGGTATCTTAGACTTTTATGGCTGAATTCATTGTTAGCAGTGTTTCATGTCTTGTTTTCCCCATTTAGCGAAGTTGGATAATGATTTACTTTTGGTACAGCCTGGAGTGAGAAAGAAATTCGTAATGAACTGGTTTTTTCCACACATTTTAGAGCACTTCAGTGTCTAAAATGTCCCAGAGGTTACCCCACAGGGGCATATAGGGATTGTTCTACTGGCCAAAACCTTTGCTCTAGCTCACTCTTTCCTCAGGATGCATCCACCATCATGGTCAGGAGGACATGGCCAGGATGCACAGCAGGAATTGTTCTATTCATCAGCCAGGCTTTGCAGCACAACTCTTTGGCTGCTTTGATGATACTGTACTGGAATCAGATGTGTGTAGAAAAGAGGACACTGCCTCTAATCTGTTTCAAAATGTCCTCACACATGGTGCACAAGGGCAAAAAGTAAAAATACTCATTATTATTTTTGTTTTTCTATAGATTTTTACACATCCGGAGTTCACATGGGGGGAGAAAGTTATGAACCTGTTAGCTCTCATGTTATATGATTGATCAAAGCCAATGATGACAAAGTTATATAAATATTTTGTAGGTCTATAAAGATTCATGACTTTCTGTACAGTAGCAATGTTCTTGATGCTGTGGCACTGTCTGGAGCTAATGTTCTGATTAATGCACGTTTTGCTTCCTGATTTAAGAAACAGTTTATGGCTAAAAATCCTTAGATGCTCTCTGACTTATTGCATCTTCTTTTCCATCCCCCCCCCCCTCGCCCTTTTTTTTCCAGCTTCTTATTCCTATATATACGTATGATATAAATATATGTATTTGGAAATCTGTCAGCTTTAGAGATATCCTTGATGCAATACTATTATGAGATGTCTCTCAAGACTGGTTTTTGTATAGAAAAATGAGTTTTTGTTAGACCACATTTGTGGATCTATCATCTGGTGGGGGTACTCTAGTCAGTGTGTGTTGTTTGTCAAAACAACAACAAGCAAATGTGGCCACATCATTTACAAACTTGTGGGGGACAGGAGGGAGGCTGCTTCTGCTGTTAAAACAGCATGAAAAGTCAGGGTGATCTGTCACAGCCACAGCACAGAAGTGTCACCTGCAGCTCCAGTTTCGCAGGCAGTGGGGGATGTGTTTGGGAAGGCAGGGGGTGTGACGGGGTACACCTTGGGCCAAGCAGCTGAATGATCTGTAGGGAACAACCTCTTGAAATATGACCCAATTCAGTCCTTTGGTCCGGGTCTGAGCCCCAGAACCAGGAGCAGAAACCTGGAGTAGGTTCTCTCTGGCATTTCAGAGGGTGCTGGGGCAGAGGACAGGCTTGCGAACTGTTGTGCAGAAATACAAAATACAGTTTTCTTGTTCACACCCTCTGTTTGGGCAGCAGTGTCAGTGGAAACTGATATGCTTCTACAGAGCAGTCAGTGTTTGCTTTTCCTTTCAGTTTCCTCATGCACTGAAATCCAAGTGTTTATGCTGATGTCCATGCTGACTTCTTTCGTTTTAACTCAGAAAGCAATGCTGTAAACAGTGGTCTTTCCCAAAAAAATTCGTTCACAAAGAACTTTATTAAGGGTAAACCAAATATATTTCCTCCACCATTTTATATTTTTGAGGATTATTTACCAGAACCGGACTGTTTGCCCTCTGGTCCCTTAGCCTGAACTTGATGGACGACTGGTGTGCAAAAGAATGTGCCCACTTTGTTTTTATCTGCCAAGCTGTAAACCACCTACTTGTGTCCTTTTGTGTCTTTTGTGAAGCCTGTTAATAGCTGTTACTGCTAATTGCTGTGCTTAGCTTGCTCTGTTCATCTCTGGGAAGGAACCAGGGAGATCAAAGAGCAGGATACTCCATAAAGTCTTGCAGTGTCCAACCTGCACATGGCCGAGGTCCTGCAAGGGCTGGCACAAAACATCCAAAAACAGAGAGAGAGAGAAAAAAATGAGGTTTATTTCACGCAAACATTTGAACTGCTTCAGCTGCAGGTTCAAAATGATGGGTTTTGCACTGCTTTGAAGTAGGACAGTGCCTTTGGAGGCTGCCCCGAGACCTCTGTTAACTAAAGCAGACCATGAGGGATGCCAAGTTTTTCCTTCTCTTAAAAAAACAGTTTCATAGAAATACAGGACTCGACAAAGCCTTAGAAGTCATAATGTTTCAATCTTTCAGCAGATTAAAACCCACAAAATGCACGGTCCAGTCCCTCAAGATTGTAACAAATCTTTATCAGATCTTTATTAGAAGAGATATAAAAATCCTAAAAATACATATTGTTCCATCAAATCAGAGTTGAGGGATCAAGAGCCCTCTCAACATCCAACACATCTGAAACTACAAGTGCCTTGGAGGTGAAAACACTCACCCACCCCTATGAGGGGCTTCCAGTCTGATGTTACATTGGAAACTCCCTGCTCTCACCTTCCCTCGACTTAGAAGTGGGGGCCCTGGCATTGTTATGGAAATTTCAAAGGGTTATAGATACTCCCAAACACAGAAAGGCCTCCCTGAGGCCTTTAATGTTGGATTCTGACAGGAGACATGCCAATGTTATTAAGCTGCATTGTCCATGTACACTCTTTGAGGGAGAAATTATTGTCCCATCAATAATTTGGGTAGGTTCTAACAAATCTCTCTCCTGCAGAATAGAGAATATAATTTTTTTCTTTTTTGATCCTTAAACGATTTTCGGTTGAGAATATCAGCCATGCCACCAGCTTTGACACAGCTCTGGGCTTCAGTAGGCCTTAAGGGTTACAAGTGTTTTGTTAAATTTCATAAGAAACATTTCATTTAATGTTATTGTTCAAAATACACTAAGAATCCAAATTTGTTGCCTCATAGTGGTCCCCCTTGCTTAATAGTATGCACCAGATCTCTGGCACATTATTATGGCTTTACTCCTCCTGTTAGCTGTAGATTTTTGTCTCTGCGCTGATGGATTGTTGATATAAAATCACCAGCTGATGTTTATCCACAGACATAGGAATAACAGTATTATTAACTATTCCTATATATATTTTGTGTCATTATGACTGTAAGGGCTTGTCTGAATAATAAAGATTCCCTTGAGTGGGACTCACTAAGGTAAATGGCTGTTTAATAAAGACAGATAATGTAGATGAATCATTTTGACTACTTAGAGGAGTAATTGTGCTAAAACTCCTAACTTACACAAAGTCCTTCCGAACACATTAAGGGTCAAATGTTGCCCCTTGAGATCATTGCAACATTGATGCTGAGTAGAAAAGGACTGAGGTCTCACTTTAGGAACAGGGACAAATTTTTTGCAGTGGGAGCTTGATTCATTTATGTGGGTGAAACCCTCAACTGCTACCATTATTTAAATGCTAAGACTGTAAGTAGTACAAAAACATGCCTACATAAATGTCTATATTCTGTCTTCATATATTGAAATATGTATTTAAAATAGATTTCTGCTAAATTATATGGCTTAGTTTTCTCTCTTCTCCATGATGTGATACTTCATGGTACACTGAAAGAATAAGAATATGAGTTTATTAAGTTTACTCAGAAAACTATTCAGTCATCTGTATGAGCTCTTGGAGCTATGTCAACATTTTCTTGAAAGATATCTGAGATTATTTGATGTTTACTTTTTTAAGTACAGTATTTGTGAGTAAAAGTGCACAAGAACATTTTATTACATTTTAAATGTAATTCCTGATCCCAGGGTGCTGTCTATATAAATCTGAACAAACCTACGAAATCACTATCTATATTAGATCAGCAAATCCTCTCAGTCCCAGAACTGGTCAATGTGTTAAGAATAAGAGGCAAAAGTGAAATTCCTTGGTAATAAAACTTCTGAGCCTTGACAACTGTGAAGTAATGCTATTTCTTGCAGCATTGCCTAGACCTTTCAAAGTGCACTACTCTTTATTATATGCCTTTCCTCTGCCCCTAAACCTTCACTTCTAAAGTGCACATCTCACAGGTAACTAGTATATAATGTACTTTTCAATCAACCTCCTAATTCACTCAATGTAGCATGAGTTTTAGATAAACCAGGAAGATGTGAAATACAGAATAAAAGGTTTAGGTTGTATGATGCCACTCACCTGTTTTAAATCTTTTGCTATCTCTGAAAAAAATAGGGAAAGAGTTCTCCTTCAGGATAATTCAGTGTGGCGCAGCTCTTCTCCCAGGCAGCAATGACAACAGATCCCAGCATTTCTGCAAGGTTCTGCTCCTGATCTTCTGGGAGATTTACACTTTCCTCCAGCTTGTTCTCTCCCAGGCTCTTGCCAGGCCTTTATGTAGGAAACAAAATGATGTTTTCCTTGGATCCACAACCTCTGTGGGGGCAATTTTGCACTTCAAGTCCCAGTACCTGTGCTGGCATTGCTCCGTCCTCACTCTGACGTGTTTCTGTGTTTCAATGGAGTGGAAGTTAGCAGCACTAGAAGGGCTGAGATGGTTTTGCTTTTGTGCAGCCTCTTTGGTTTCATGGAGTAAAAATCTCCTAGAGGTAAAACACAGGGTGAACCGGATTTCATCTGTAGAGCGGAACAAGGAGATTCATAAGGTGCAGGTCTCCTAATTACCAGATTTTCCATAACTTATGTAAACTTATACACAAATCCCCTGAAGTCAAGAACCTAAATACAACATTAAAATCTGTGTTGTGGTTTGAAAGCAGATCCAAGGTTTTGCAGGGTAATTGGCTGCTGTTCTTATTGTTTATGCTTGCACATGCAGGCTGTGGTGGGCTTGTCTCTGCTGGCAGTGTGGAGAGGTTTAATTTCACTCTGATCAAGGCAAAATACCTTGCTGAGAGGCTTGGGTTCAACATCATGCTAATAAACTATATGGCTCTTGGACAAGAGATGCTTTCCATCTGGCAAGTCTAGAACATGGCCTTGAGTAGGACTTCAGTTGTGTGCAAGAAATCCCTGTGGATGTGCCCATAAGTTTTTGAGGGGCTTAATACACGAAATAAATATATGACAAAAATGTGGACCCATCTCAAAAATACATGGTTCAGAATTAACAATCCCAGAGTTCACGGACTTACTTAAAGGTGAGGGGCAGCTAGTGATTATGTAGACAGATTTGTATTTTTTTTCTTTTGCTAGCCTTGAATCAGGCTAATCTTTACTACACAAGGTAGAGCATGGCAAATATGGAAACATCTGTGTTATGCAAATTCTTCTGAAATGGTTGAATGACAGGTAACTGACTCTATTTTGGAGCTGTTCCAGGTAGAATGAATCAACAGTTTCCATCAAGTCAGTCCACCAAAAATCTGCAGGGTTCCTTTTGATGCATACACAGCTGTGAGCTTCTGTGTTGACTGCTTTCAGCTGAAACCAGAAATAGTTTAAAAAAAGAAAAAAAAATATTTAGACCTTCGAAGTACTGAGATATTTAAAGGATAGACTGAATTAATCCTGAGATTTTTGCTCCAAATTTCCAGCAAGCTTGCCTGTGATAAGTTTTACTCCCTCTCTCTTATGTTACTCCCTTGGACATCCCTAGGGAGACATATGAGTGTGTCCTGGAGCATTTTGATCCTCTCCATGGAGAGGGGCGGGGAGGGAGCTCCCGATGTGAACCCAGGGCAGCACAGGCCTCTCACTGCGTGGGTGGGGATGTGAGACCAGCGGAGGGAGAAGATTCCGGCCCTTAGATATCAGAAACTTCCCAGTCTGCTCTGTGAGAATGAGGTGAGGATGAAGCTTTGTGAGAGCCCTCGGCACTGGGTGCTGCAGGACCCTACAACACCAGTCTAACCCCTAAAACACCAGCGCTGCAGTGCTATGGAGAACAGATGGGGAGGTCTTAGGAAGAAATCCTGCCAAATAGTTTTCCTATTTCAAGAAGTTGTAGTGCTTCCCTTATGGATGGACTTGCTTCTAGCTGGCACTGGAGCTCATGGGATTAACATTTCATACCCATAACGTTGAAAGAAATAGGAAACATTACTTTGGAGAAGTAAAAATGCAGTTTTACAAAGAGTAGCGTGATGATCTTCATTTTAAATGTAGGCTTGGCCCAGTCAGGAATCCTTATAATTTAATTTGCACTGGTCAGAGATATGTGATCTTTTTCTGCAAAATATTTTACATTTCTTAGATCTGATTAATTTTAAACATCCTGAAATGCTCTCTGCTACTGCTGCTGCCTCTGATTCATTGGTGACCTGTAGAAAAAGGCAACACATGCTTATTGTTAAAAAAAAAAAAGAACAGAAGGATCATCTATTGCTCAGATGAAAGACAGAGACAAAATAACCAATCCGTAATGCAGATTTATTAATAGTCATTCACTGATTTTCACTGAAATACTCTTCACGTAACCTTGACTTTATTAAGTAGTCCTTAAGGTGCATTTTGAAGACAGATAATGAGTTTGGGGAATAGTCTTATCTACATCAAGCTAATCTTTAACAGCTTGGAAGGGAACTCGCAGAAACTTTTCCACTTTAAGTGACATAGCCATGTTCAAATCAAGCCTTTTAAAATGTCATTTTAATAGAAGAGTTTACAGGCATTTTTAATCGCTGCGCTTCATAGAGGAATATTATTTAAATGAAGAAGATAGAAAAAGTTATTGAGTTTTTAATAGTATTAATGGGACTGGAGGAAAGTGAGTGGTGTTGGGGCAGCAGGAATGCTGCTGTGGTGGAGTGGCACTTAGTGTCTTGATTAATGAAGACAAAGCAGCTCTTCCTTAAAAAAATAGCTTCTTTCACATCAGCTGTCACTTTAAAAGGCAGGGCCAGAGCCAAAGCAGGGGTTTTGAGTGATATTTGGATGCCAAACCTGCACATCACCTTGTCCAGCTTCCACAAGCAGAAGCTCCCAAGAGCCTCCTGACCCTTTGCTGGCTCAGTGTCTGGTTGTGTGTGCGAGTGAGAGAGGGATGAAAAAGAGAAACTAAAAGGAAAATGAGCAGAGAAGCTCTATTTTAAAAAGAACTCATATTTACAGCATCTGTACTTTCCCTTCAGTTTCCAGCATGCCCTGGAAAATAGTTTCACTTTTCCTACGTTGTGTGTAAAGCCCCAGAGGTGGTTGTCCCCCAAAGGCACACACCAGCCTTTTCCTCCAGCTCGTGTATGAAGTTGCTCACACCTCGGGCTGAATTTTAATCCACTTGTACAGGCAGATGAGTTACACGAATCCTCTTCTGCTGATTCCAGTTGGCTTAGCTCATTTTGTTTAGCTTGCTTTATTGTTTGGGCATTAAATGTCCCAGCTCTCCCAAGTGCACACACATTTGGTTTCTGACTAATGCGCGGCCTCCGTCAGAGAGACAGCGTTTGTCATTTAGAATCCAGCATGACTTGGAGTCAGATTGTGACTCAGATACCACAAACTGTACACAGAATAGACCACAAATTCCTCCAGTAAGACTGAACAAGGCTTTCCGAGAAGCCACTTCCTCCTCTGGTTATACCCTAACCCTGACTGACAGGTAGCAAATAACCATGGGGTTTTGAGTGGCATTTTTCTCCTACTTTTTGTTAAAATTTTTGTCTGCTGAATTCATGGCTGTTTAAAATCCTATGTTCTTGTGTGCGCACAGAACAGTGCTTTTGGCTAGACGTGGCTGTAGAAATCTCGGTTAGTTACATTTTTCTGGAAATATTGGCATCCACTGACTGAGCTCTGAGGCTGGGAATTCTGAGAGGACACTGAACGTGAGGGCAAAACTCAGCCTGACCCATCTGGATTCCCCTGAGCCGCAGCTGCAGCTCCCTTGTGCTTTGTCCACAAACCCATAAATCGGCTGGGCTTGCTCGAAAGGTTGCTGAACTTTGGCAAAACCTTTTAATGAACCTGCTGGGGGCTGGAGAAGAGGGGGAGGCAAGAGATGGGACCAGGGCTGCCAGTGTGGGGAGGTTTGCAAGGAAACCTGAAACCAGGTGAGATTCCCAAACTGTTTCCTCAGGCTGCAGACATGCAGACAATTCTCATTTGAAAAAGAACTGGAGTTAACAAATCTGCTAACAAGCCTTACACACTTGCTGACCAGTAGTAAATCCCAGCTCTATTTATTACTGAACACAGCACTTTGGCCTAAGTCCTCAGTGTCATTTTGCAAGTGGACAGGGAGCAAGTCACATTCTCAAATTCTGATGAGAAAACTGGTTGCGAGAATCAGATGGGCGGCAGCCCTTTGATTTAACTTCTCTTTTGCTTTCTCTTCTTTTTTTTAAATTTCATTTAATGAAACAACAGAATTCATCTGCCAACACGCTATTCTGTGCTCTTTTGTCAATAGAAAAGTTGTTTTGCTAATGGTTATCTGTCTGCAAGTCCTTGACCTGCTTGTAAACACATTTCTGCAGGAAAACCCCAGGCCATGGCCTCGAGCATTTACGTCAACAAGAAGAGATAAAGTGACCAAAACTTAACCTGATCTGGCCTGGAGTGCCCTCTACTGCCCCTTGACCAAATACTTCCCTAATCTGTGTCCTTCTGAAAGGAACAGATTGTTGTGTAAGAAGTATTACCTGGAATGAAATCAGTTTTGGTAGCCTGACTTCTTCCTACTTTTCTCCAGCTCATAGCCAAAGCCTGTTGAATTGCTGGAGGTTAAGGAATAAAGTTTGAGTTGGTTTTGGTGTCAGGGCAGGAGTTTTCCCTGGGATCACCCCCTTTGTCCCCACCCCAGCACCTGGCTGTGTTCTGTCATGCCACGTTAAACACGTCACCTTCCAAGCCGTGCGACAAACGCAGCAAAACAGAACTCACTGATCAAGTTGCTTTTAAAAGCCATTTGCTGATCCCCAGGGGTTTGTGCTGGATTCACACAGTGCAAACCAAGGCTGTGATACAGCCAGAATTAGGAGAGTCGCTTGAATGGGAGAGAAGGTCCCATTTTGGTGGGGTGCTGTGAGGCAGGCAGTGGTGGAGCTGCAGTGATGGGATGGCACGAGCATCCCAGTTTGGCTACTGCATCCACTCCTGGAGGCTGGGGTGAAAGCTGGCTTCAGCCAAAGGCAGTTCTAGGGGAGAAAGGACACCAAATTTTCCTGTGAAGAAAGGAGTATGTCTGTATGCTTTTTTTGGTAAGTGCTGGGCTAGAAAAGTTGAGGTGTTTCCCAGAGGAGAAATGTGTGCTGTGGAAAAGTTGTACTGACATCATAAACGAGGAAATTATTATTGTCTTGTTCATAACAAAATACTTTTTTTTTTTTAATGATGAAAACCCAACCTTGATTTTGGATGCTTCATAACAAACCAGAACCAAATGACCTACAAATGGATAATGAGATTCTATGACTGCTGATTCACAGCTTTCCTATGCTCATTCTCAGTTGTTCAGGATGAACTGGGCTGCCATCAGTTTTTGCTTATCCAGTCCTGATATCTGTAGCTGATCACTGCATGTGAAACTGTTCATGACAGACCAAAAACACTCTCAGTGTGTAAATCTGAGGCAAAAGGGGGAAAGCAAAGCTGAAGGAAAAGGCTCAGATGAAATTATATTGTTTTGTATTGGTGCTGAGGGACTCTTGGATGCCGACAGGTTTGCAGGGCTTACCAGACACAGTGGATGAAGTTGTTCTCCTCTAGACAATGTTCAGGCCGTGAAGCTGAAATCCGTGCTCTAAAGCATCTCCCACTTCTCTTGAAGGCAGCTTTTTGCCTTTATCTGCCCCATTTGTTCATAGGTGCAGTCTGAGGTGGGTTTCCTGCAGATATCTCTCAGACTTCTACCAAGTGTTGGGAGGAGAACATGAAATTCTTTAGGTTTAGTTCCAGCTGGGTTGTTTCCTTAGGATGCAGCTGTTTTACAGTTTTATGCATTTAACCTTGTTTAGCCAATGCAAGGCAGTCATAGTTCCAGCTTTCCATAGTAGGATTAATTCACAAACTTTAATCTAAACTGGACAGAAATGTTCAGTGTTGGCTTAAAGAAGGTATCATTTCAGTTATTCCGACAGAAAATCAAACTTTGTGGAACAAAGTAGATTTTCTTTTCTTTTTGTGTAGAAAGGCTCTATTTAAGGAAAAGTGGTTTTATTTTTCCAGTAGGAAATATTTCTAAGAGAAAATATTTCATCTCCTAAATTGAAAATGTAAATTTTAACCTTGCTTAATAACTCAAAATTATTGCTCCTTTTTAAAAGTTTTTGTAGAACATGTCTTTATTTCTCTGCTTCCAAAATTCAACAGGACTTTGAAGATGAACTCAGATTTGACAGACACATTTTCAAATTTAAAAGATTTATGGTAAAGAAAACTTGTCTTCCTCACAAAGTACACAACTGTGTAATCAAAGAAAGGTGAAGGGCTGGCTGAATCTGTTCAGTATTCTCAGTTACTTTCCAAACCAAACTTCTGAATGCATGGTAATTATTCAGATTAAGTCATACTCCCCAAATCCCTCCAGCTTCTGCACTGGAGATGATATTTATACAGCACTAATAGAGAAAACTTGGTGTGTTTCAAAAAATAATTCCCAAGTAAACCAAAGCTGGGTTCAGCAGATATATCAGGGGAAGTTTCAGGGAAGTCTGACTATCTTCTGTTGTTACAAAAGGCCAGCTTCAATTTAATTCTCAGCCCCTCAACATTGCAAGGGAGGAAGCTTTAAAAGCATTAAGTGACCCACATCAATGTTTGTGCTCCTAATCAAAATATGCACCCTCTTTTTGTTACAAAATTTGCCAGAATTAATTGACGCTGATGTTTTAAATTGACTTTTGGTAATGGAGTGCTTTATACATTTTAAATTTGTGAAAATTTTCCCGACTTGAAGCTTTCGTTTCAGTCTAGAGCTGTGGAACTCCTAGAAATTTCAAACCATTTGTTGGATGGGAGACATCAGGCTCCAGTGACTTTAGTGAATATGAAAATGAAGTAGGTTCTTGCTATGATTTAGAACAAGAATAAATATTAGTAACAGCAGTGCCCAGATTCTTCAGTTGAGATCAGCATATCTTATAGTCTAAAATGCGCTTCATATTTAGACTCAGATGGCTGAAAGTACACACTTTTGTCTGCATGTCTCTGTCTTTTTTTACTCTGATCAGTCCATCATTTACCCATAAACTTTCTAACACAGTGATGTGGTGCCCTATTAGAAATAGTAACCTTGTAAGCGTGAAACTGTACTCGGGCCTTTTTCATACAGGCTCATGCACTCATATATATCTGTGTGTCAACATATACTGGCTGACATAACAAATATTTTTGTTTTTAGAAATAAGAGGATTTTCCTTGGGGACTGTAAGTAGATTCAGAGGATATTCTCAGATATCCGACTGTATTTCACTGTGATATTCATATTGTCAATAGTGGGACCTTTCTGTGGAAAATGGGGCTTTTCCTGTAAACATAATAATATTTCTGGATGGTGAAATATACTGTAAATGTTAAACAAGAAAAGAACTAAATTGCAGACTATTCCCTGGTCAGCAAAACTCGCCCATTATTTTTCAGTTTGCTGAATCTGTAGTTTTTACTATTTTTTTAAAACTGTGACTTTTCAGATTCATGAGGGTAGCATAGGTAATCTTCATATTTATAAGGACACACTGTCAACTTGCTTTTCATAATTTATAAACTCTTTTTTTTTATTATTATTCCTTTTCCCTGTTGGAAGCCTGAAACTGGCATGTTTCCTTAATAGAGCTGGGAAGAAACTCTGCATTTTTGCTCAGGGAGATGAGTTCTCAGAAATAACCTATCTGTGCTTCATGCAAAAGAGAAGTCTCCGAGCTGGCTGAGTAGGGCTGGAATTAGTGCTGTAGGGTCTATTTTGCAAGTGTGTGCATGCTTTAGACTTTCAAGTTGCAACTTGCATTTTGGCTTGGTGAGGGATTTGTCAATACATTACAGCTTTGTATGTCTTTGTTGATGTGAGCTGGATGAACGTTCATTACCTTGTTAGGTTGGACCCTTGCCTTTACCCATTCCAACCAATCTCCTCTCCCCATTGCTTTCTTCACAGCATCTCTCACTTTCCCATCTCCTGCTGTGTGCTCCTGGCATGGTGAGAACAGATATTCTTTTCTTCTGCCCCTGCACTGATGGACTGGCAAGGACATGCATCCCTTATTCCAAGGTGAAATGAAAGTGATTTGATAGCCATTTCCTCTTTCCCTTTGGAATTTCACTGAATTAATTTCCATGGGGTTTATAAAAGTAAATATTCCAGGCATTTAGGTTAACCTTGCTCCTGGCTGTTGTAAGTGGGTAGAAACATTTCTGTGTTCTCAGAACTGATCCCGGAATTTGCAAGAGGCCAAGTTTGCTTTCAGAAATAATTCACGGTGTTGATGCTGGTTTATAAAACACTATGAAATTTTGTGACTGGGTACTTCAAATACCATCTCTGGGCATGCTAGTCACTATTATGGCAGATAAAATCTGTTTGGAATTACTTTTAATGGCTGTTTGAATTTAAAAAGCTGGTAAGGATTGATTCAAATTGAAGGTCATGAACTCCTTTACCCACTTCCCCTTACTGGCTCAACAAGGGTCCTATTTCATGATCTGTTGGCCATGATGCAACTCATCTGTTTAGTTGAGAAGGTGCTGATATGAGCAATTAAGCTAAAATGGCACTGGGGAAGAACCTGTTAATATCTGGTAACGTATCACTGATTCTGTCCATCCATCTGCCAGTCTCTTCCCCATAAGTTTCCAACTTGCTGGTTAGTTTCAGCAAAATTTGGCACAGGAGTGGGGATATTTATTACCATTATGATGCTAAATGTTTTTGGAGAACTTACAGCTGGTGAGGGGGACAGTTCTCATGCTGGAAGAAAGGACAGCTCAGGCAGAGCAGACGTACAGATTGGACTGTTTAGAGGTGGATTATTGTGTCACGGTGATTTAGACAAAGCACAGGACGTGCTTGAAGAAACTTGGAATCATTAGTGCCACTGCTCAAAGAACATCTTTTTATTTCTCTCTTGCAAAACTTTTACCACTGAAGAGGGCCTGGACCACTTATGTGCCACTTAAGCCCTTTTACAGGGTTGGATTTCCTTCAGTAATATCCCAAGGAAATAATATGGTTCTGAAGTGTAATACTGTTGATATTCCTTTAGGATGCCCTGCCCTGGGAGTGTCTGTGAAACCTGTCTGTGAAACACTTCAGAAAAAAGGTCTGTGTGAGAGGTAATCGAAACTTCTTCTTTTTTTTTTTTTTTTTTTTTTTTTTTTTTGCTTATGCTTAGACTCCATCCTGAACTCTCCTGCAGGATTACAGCAGATCCTGACCCTGTTGACCTGGTATCAACCCTCTTCTGTAAGCTGAGCACAGCAGAGGAGGAGGAGGACAGATACTGCGAGGGTCTTAGGGCTTAGATGCAGTGGGCTCTGAGCATCAGCTCGGGTTGAAAGGATCAAAGGGGGTCTGCGACTCTCTAACCATTCTAATAAATGGGAGAAGTGGCATTTGGCCTTCATTATGGAGTTTAGGAAAGAAAGAGAAGTCAAGTGTTTTGTCCTGTGGTAAAGCACCGAGCAAAAGCTGGTGAAAGTAACAGAGCCATCTCCATTTGGTTTTCAGCAGCATTTCAAGAGGATGGAGCCACTTATGAAGTCACGCTTAGGCAGCACTTTCTTAAAAGTTAAATGTCTGATAAATGCTGATACTGCCTGCTCGGAATTCCTAATATGCTTCTAGACACAGCAGGGCCTTGCAAAGTTTTCAAATCCTCATGGCAAGGAGGAACTTTTTAGTAAAGGACTTCCTGAGCTTCTCTTGTACCATCTTTGGATGTGGGCTTGAGCCCAGCGGAGCTAATTCTGTCTCTCACCAGCTCAGGCATCACCCCATGCCTTCCATTTCAATATCTCTGGGTTGCTACAGAGGTAAATAGGAGGACTCAATGACCAGGACTCACACTGGCAGCAGCCTTGGGCCAGAACACTGATGGGCAGAGGGAGAAATGAGCATTTTAGGGACTTTTTTGCATTAGATGCTTTATTAGCTCTCAAAAAGGGGAATGTAAAGCTCTCTTCTGAATCCTGAACAATCCTTCCTAATCTCTGACCCTTGCTTTAACTCATTTGGATACTGCTTAAATTTGAAAGAAAATCACTGGTTATAGGAGGCTTTACCTTAGGCATGGGGACACATTCTGGCAGTGGGGTCACCTGCTTATTGCCCACTTGCATTTCTACATGTATGCATGGTATCTTTACCTCTACCTACATGATATGTACAAATATGTGTGTCCAGGCCATAAAGACTGCAGTGCAGTAGTTCCAGTTCTTATTTATTTAACCATGCTTTTATACTGGCAGTGCGTGCGAATTTGGAATTTGTGTAAATATACCTTTATGTATACCTGAGGATGATCAGGTTTTAACTAAACAAACAAAAAAATCATGGAAAACATATATTTTCTGTGGAAATACCTGGTTTTCCCTGAAAATTGATATTATATTTTAAATTTGCTTTATGTTTTTTCCTGTGAATCTTGCTAAGGGAAGGTTCAAGGTGTTGGAAAGAGGAAAATCTGGTAATTGACTTTAATTTAGAAATACTCTATTTCTCTAAGTTTCCAACGAATGTGACCTCATACAAACAAGGGTCTGTCATGACTCTGTGTTTGTGAGTGTGGCTTGATGTGCTTATGCTCTGGTGTGCATATGTTTGTTTTAAACTACAATAGCGGTATGGACCAAAACTGCTAATGGCATGATTTTTATCATGGTTTCACTACAGAACACGACAGCATGTATGATCATCGGGCATTCAAACAGTGAAATGTGTAAAGCTATTTTTCCATAATTGGTCCCAGGGCAAGGGGTTGATCTCATGTATAAAAGCCTCCAGATATGCTCTTGGCATGGCTTCTAATTAGGGAACCAGGAAAGAACTGAACTTTGGAAACTGTGATGAGTCCATTCCTTTAAAAAAAGAGGAAATAATCACTTTGACCTTGAACTCCAAAAGGCCCTGAAATCAACTGATTTTACTCTTTAAGCTCCTTAACAAGCATGGGGATTAGAGACGAGCTGTGTAGAATGGTTCATATTAGATATAAACGATAATGGACAATAGAAATTCATCTGTGAGCTCAGCACAGGCATCCTGTGCAAACTCCATTTCCCCAAGATATGGTGATACCATGTTACAGTGCTATATACACCACTGATAACAATATGACTTCATCAGTTGGGAAGAGACAGAAGAAAACTCAATAGCAGCAGGGAGATGCAACTTTCAGAGATGTCCAATCCTGTTCTAATCCAAGTCCATTTAAATAACCACAACCAGGTGTATAAAAGGTCAAATATAATCACCTTTCTACCCTGTGTAGTGAATAAAACATCTGTTTAGCTGCTTATTTCAAGTATGATGAAATTGCCCACGCTGACAAAGAAATAAAACCTATGAGAGGAATAAACCTACTATAGGTTGAAACTGCACATTTCAGTGGCTTTCCACCTGTCGACAGCTAAACAAGGAAGGGATGCTGCTGTCACTCCAAAAAACCCCAACTTCTTTGGTGATTTTATTTTGGCAAGTTTTTTTTTTCTTCTTTCTTTTTCTCTCTCCTTTAAAAACAGCTGGAAAAACCCACGTTGCTCTGAAAAAGAGGATCTCATCTTGAAATGGAAAAGTGCATTACATTTTCAGGAGAAAAGGAGAAAGGTGAGACAAACATCTGGATGAGGAGAGAGTCTGATATAACTGAAATAATTGGTGGCTTTTATTTGATAAATGTAACCCACTCAACAGCTGTCATTGCCCCAAGAATATACTAAATTCCTATGCAGATCTTTAAAATAATTTCCCTTATGAAAATCATACCTTCTGAAAAAAGTTATCGTGCCTTTTAAAAGGCACCTCTTAATCTTATTGCTGATATAGAAGGGTGAATGATGTGGTTAGATAGGCTGCTGCCTGCCATGAAAACTAGTAAGAAATGATGTTGCACAATCCTTTCCCTCATCTGTTACTCAAAATTTGTTATTTTACTTCACTTTTCCCCGTTTCAGTCTGTGTGGCCTGGCAGACCCACTGGAACCAAGCCTGCAATAATATTGCCTCAGTGAGCTGATAGGTGTGAGGGCACCTGCAGGCAGATAAAATGTGTTTCTGTTTGTATCAGAATTCGCTACGGAGAACTCCAAATTGTCATGATTTCAGGGCAATCTGCAATTTTCCCCTGAATGACTTGGAAAGCAGGGAAGCAAAATTAAAAAGAAAATCAACTCCATGCTTTTTCATTAGTTCTGGCAGCTTCCCCCAGAAACACACCCATACTCAGCAGTATCATTCTTTATTTAGCTCTGAACAGACTGAAGGACCTTAGTGAATTCTTTCTCCCTCCTCCTTTGCAGATAATAGCAATGATGCTGCCACATATTTTGCAAAGTGCTCTTTTCTGGAGCTGAGATTGAGTTACATCCAAAGTGATAGACCCCACTGGCAGCCGCGTGTTCTTAGCGGAGACATTCCATTACCATGCCAAGTTATTTTTAATTCTATCTGGTTTTTTAAATTTTTTTTTTAAACCAATGCATAAAAGAAAGCTATTGAGTTGCTCAGTCAATGTTAGTTTATTATTGCTTACCCAAGTGTTTAATAAACCTATCCCAACCCTGGACGTAGCTTTAAATACTTCATTGACTGTAACAAAGCAGATTTTTCGTATCAGACCAAAGTGGCTCTATAAACTATAATTAAGCACTAATTATGAGCTCTACTGGTCAGATAACAGAAGGCAAGGTCCATTGTGCTACTGGCAGAACCGGCAATTAAAGGAGATTATTGTTGTCAGAAATGGAATAAAACAAACAAAGGAAAAATTTGGGAGGAGGGGAAGATTTGCAATTGACCTGAGTAAACTTTATCTTGTTTGTGGCTTTGGGAGACTATGACATCATGAATGTGAAGAACCCAATTTATGATGACATAGAACAGATGTAAGAAGTTCTTCTAGAAAATCCACTTTTTTTTTGATAACAGGTTGTACAGTCAGGTTCTGCTTGGCTCCACTCTCCTACATTGCAAGCCAATCCCTTACAGTCCAAACCAGAAGTTGTATGTTTAGAACGAAAATATTTTCAAGGAAAATATTGTCTCAGTACTTTTTTAAACTTGTTCTTATAAAGCATTCAAATACAGGGAGTGCCACAATGCTCATGGGTTTAAGAAGTAGAAAATGGAATTGAAGTTGAATGAAGACTAGATTGACTCCCCGGGAGGGGGGAGAAGACCCTCTACAACAGGTGAAAAGGAAGTGCGGTTTTATAGATTTGTTCCATTTTAACGTGACTGGCTTCTTTTCGCTTACTCCATTTTTACACTGGCTTAACTTGATTGGCTCCAGTGGAGTTTTCAATTATGCCAGATCCCACTGAAGTGTTATTAGCAGCCTGCTTGGAATTTCTCTTGAAAGTCTGAAAGTGTTTCTGAGTTAACAATATACTCTTCCCCTTTCCCCCTTTGAAATAAAATGTTAGCTCTGCAGAAAACCTTGATGTCCTGTTGAAACAGAATGCTCAAGCACCAAAATGATTTGACTTTTCACATACAAATTTTAAATTTCCATGGAAAATAGAGTTTCCAGTTACCTCTAGTGATTGGTATGCTAGTCACAGTTCATGTATTCCTAGACCTGATACAGACATTCAAGGGAGCCAAAAGTCCTTTATACACACACACACAGGCACATTACAGCTTCCTGGAACACTGTTTAGACTTTCAGGTGATGGCTGGGAATGTGGCCAATATCAGAAGGTAAAGGGCAAAAAAAAGCCATGAAAATGGAAATGACAATATTTCTTAGGATCAGGCAGGTGCCTTTGCCCCTGACTCATGGTTGTGCCTAAAACTCACAGCACCGCTCTCTCCTCTCTGTGTTTTTTCTTTTTGAAAGCAATTTGCATCTTTCGAAAAAAAAAGGATTAATAAATTTCAAATGTTCCCGGTGCTTCTGTGCCAACTGGCACTGGAGGGGGCCTGTAACCTTGCCCAACTGCACTATATATAATTATTAATTAGAAAGCAACCTGGGAAGCAATGATCCTCTCCCCCAGCACAAAGCAGAGGAACTTTACTGAATTCACCGTAGGAAAGAAAATTGGTTTTCCTAGGTCACACTTGGGAGCAAACTTTATTTTGCTTTGACTAGTGGTTCGCTATCCAGAGTGGAATTATGGGAATTAATTGGAATAACTTGGGTGCTCATTTTATAAATCAGCTGGCAGAACTCCTGCCGTAATTAATGGGTCCGACTGGCAGTTTTCCACAAACACACACCCATTTCCCAGTGATTTCCACTGTGAATACATGCACTTTGGAGGAGCTCAACTTGCAAAGGGACATATTTAAGAGTTTATAACTGTCCCAATGACAGCAAGTTCTAATTTAAAACTCCTATGTAATACTTGTTAGGAAGTTTTAATATCAAAAGGGCAGCCAAGGTCTTCCATGAGAAATTTCTAGACAGTGAAAGAAACTAATCCTTTTTAGTGATGTTTGGCTTCTTCTCTGCAGTAGCTGATCTCTGATTTCATATTTTATATCCATGGTTTGTTAATGAAATTTTCTCCTTTAAAGAGTAACCAGGCGGATAGGAAAAAAATAGCTGATACTTTGCAGTAAACGTTTGAAGTGAAATTCAAGTAGCAGCCTGAGGCTCACAGTATGTAAAACCAACTACCAAAGTTTTAGGGGGGTGGTTAATCTATTTTTCCTTCTCAGGGGACCTCTGCTATATTAAATTCTTTGGCTGAAGAGTAGCAGGCAGGTTGGCATTAGAACTGACTTAGCAATTTGCATCATTTGAAAAGGGATTAGTAAATTTAACATGCTCTTGGTGTCCCTGTGCCAGTTGGCACTGACAGGGGTCTGTTACATCACCCGTCTTCACCACCACATGCCGTGGGGCTACCTGAAAGATGTCATGAGCTCCACTTCAAAGAGAACAGGAAATTAAGCAGCAGGAAAATGTTAATGTCCACACTTGGTGGCATCACTGCTGTTTATGGTGCACACAGGGATGACAGGTTTGCTCCAAGCTCATCCCTGGATGTGTTGTTCAGGCTCTTCTTACCTGGCACTCAGGTTCATGAAGTTTTAATTCTACTTTGAAATGCCCTCATATGTGTGAGGCCACATCCCTGGCCTCACCCTGGCCTCACAGTAGCTCCAGAGGTGTGAGCTGGATCTCACTGGAGTCTCAGAGCCACACAGGTGAGAATTTGATCCTGATCTAAGTTAGTCTTCTGGCACAGTCATTAGCAGTTTTGGGCCCTCTCTCTGTAAACCATGGAGAAGAAAAAGCCATTTGACTGGACAATTAATTACATCTGTTGTAGGATGCGTTTACCTCCAGTTCTCCAGTGACTGTGGAACCAGACTGGGAAAATGCAGCTTCTGGTAACTTATGGGGAAGAATTGTGTTGTTATAAAGGGGCAACTTTTGTCTGTGGTCTGCAGAAAGAACCCAGACAATTTGCTTAGCTTGGGTGGCAGTGTAGGTGACCAGTTTGAAGTCTGCTAAATATAATTGCCAGAGTACAGCTTCAGATTTTCTTCTGAAGAAACCAAAATCATCCAGTAATAAACATGAGGTATACAGACATAGGTAAAATTTGGGTGTCCAAAGGTTTCTTGGAGTGCAGGACAATGCCAATTTTCAGTAAAATATTTGACATTTCCTCAATTTGGCCTCTGGAAGTTTTTTTTAGGAAGCCACATTACATTTTTATGTGTGTTTTTATAACACTGAAGAGACTCCCAGGAAGTCAGATATTTTCGGTAATGATCAAAATCCAGTCTTCTGTTTTGTGGGACTTGTCTTCAATTTCTCTTAGTTATATAAAAGGTGTACATTTTGCTTGTGCAAAATTCCCCAAATATCTTCTAAACTCCATTCTGAGGGCAAATTAGCCTGGGCTTAGGAGTGCCAAATTATCAATCTGTCTTGATACTGAGGATGCTCATTTCCTTATATCAAAAAGATGAGGGGGCAGCACTGTCACTGTCACAGTGATGCTGGGGGAAGGAAACAGCTCATCAGACAGTCATATCCAAAATCAGGTTCAGGGCCTCCCACCATGTCCAGCAGGATGGGAAACTCAGGGGAGAACAAGCCCTTCTCAGCTCCCTACCAGGAAATAACACTCCAATTTCAGATATCAGGCAGGAGAGTGGGAGCTTATGTTGTAAATGAAAATTTGAGGAGTGCTTGCTTGCACTCCCCCCATGCAAATTTTACATTTCCTATGTACATCGTCTGCTATTATGTGCTTATAATCTTTTTTGATTTTAATAAAGTCCACCTGTTTGCTTTACTTTTGATGTTTTTGCAATATTTGAAGCCCTATAAAACTCTGTGGGTACTTCTGTTGGAATAAATATGGTGGGCCAAATCCAGCCCATATTGCTCACACCAGATTTCTTACTTGAGCTGAGAGAGTGATAATGTGTGGACAGTAAATGAGGATAGGATGCCAAATAATTGGAGCAGATTTTTTTTCCTACCCCTCCCTGAGGTTTCCCTGTTTGATTTGACCAGGCTCATGCTGTTGGAGGTCTGTGAGGTAGGCAGCAGACATAAGGAAAGCACTTTGTGCAAGTTAGTCACAAAAGACCTCTGTCTTCCTTTCTGAAGTAAAAAATTGTGCAAGGGAAACAATGGGAAACCAACACATCTCAGTGCCACAGAAGGAGGGAGTGGCCAGATCTCCACAGCGATCAAACCATGTATTTATATGTATTTAAACTACAAATATCTATCACTAGAACATGCATATGACATGTGTGCACATGTGCAGAAAGGGAAGTAACAGCTTCCTTTCCTCTCCATACCTGCCTACACTCTCTGAACTGAGGGAGAAGAGAAGAAAGATTCAAATTAAACACCCCAAATTACTTGAAAGTATCCTGAGTTATTAGGAAGGCAAAGCAGCAGCCCAGCAGGGAGTGGAAAATGTAATAATGACAAGTTTTGCGCCTAAAGGGAAGGCAGGAATGAAATCAGAAAGATCCAGTGGGGTCAGGTGAGTAAAGAGTCAGCCAAGCACAGGAGTGAGAGATACCCGGAGGCAGTGCAATGTGCTGGCAAGGAGCCACACTGCTGGGGAGAGAGGAGCGTGTGTGAGACAGAGAGCAGAGAGGAGGGGGGGACGGAGGGATAACACACCTTTGTGGGCACTTGTGAGGTCCTTCTGCAGCACCAACCTCTGTCTCCTTAGCAGTGGGTGTGGGTGTAGGAGGAGGCTCCCTGTTGCAGAGCCCCAAGAAGGCAGGAGCCCAAGCTTCTGTGTCTGGTCCTTCACCAGGTCCCTACCCCAGACCCCTGGGTGGGAGTGGACAGCAGGATGCAAGCATGGGAATACTGAAAATACCAAACCCCTGTGATCTCTGGGAAGCTGGAGGGAGCTTGGCTGGGGAACAGACTCTGATGCCGACCGTGGTGATGTCGTTTCCATCAGCCCGTGAAAGACAACTTCAAAAACAAGGTTTATATTTGCCACTGGCTGTTTAATAGGGGATTAGTTAAAGGGTATAAACTGGCAGTAGGTTGAGATGGATGTGACCACAGGGACAAAGGCTTAACATGATGTGCTTGAAAATGACATTTGCCTGTTCCCAAGCAGATGTGGCCCACTCGTACCTGTTGCTTTGGGGTCATGGGCAAGGAGCACAGAGGGAGGGGGACCCTGGCAAGCCCATGGCTGGTCACATTCCCACCACACCCCCTGAACTGTGAATCAACCATGTGGAGATAAGTTTTTTTGAGCAGTACTATTAGCAGAAGACAGATAGCATTTCTAGGTTTGCAGAGGTGTGTACACAACTCCAAAAGTCTCCTAACTTGGCAGTGTGTGTGGAGACACAAACACTTGGACTATAAAAACCTGACTGTTTTCCTACCCCGACACTGTCAGGTTATTCCCTGCTCTCTCCTGATATTTTCCTCATCCCTCCAGCACCAGCTTTTGAGAACCTCAACTTCGGAAGGTGTTGCTGTGTCTATTACTCCTTATGTCAGTCTGTCCCTGATGAGCTGGGAGTTGCACAAAGGGAACATGAGAACTCTTCAGCCTTTTTCCAAAGCTGTGGCTCGTTGGGGAGTGATTGCCCTCACTTTTAGCCAGGTGATTTTTCTTTCTGGCAGGCAGCAGGAATGCCACTCAAGAAGAATGAGCCAGGGCTGCCCAGGCAGTGCAAGTACTTGCTGAAGGCAGCTTTAGCCAGGCAGCCAAGCTGGACCTGCTTGAAAAAGAGGGCAGGAAAGTAGGGCTGGGAGGGATTCACTGGTTTTAGGGGGTGGCCTTGCTGCCTTGGATGCTGTTGTAGGCACAAGCAAAGCTACTTCTTGGCCTTGATAGCATCTGGTGTCTCTGATCACAGCTAGCTACAGGATCTGCAGAGCAGGTTGATTGAAGGCCTTGGGACATGTCAAGGGGAACAAGCACAGGACAGAGTGCCAGCTCGCTGGGCAAGCTGCAGGAAGCCTGCCTTTATCAGGATGCTGCAGGCAGGAAATGATTTGAAGTACACTGCCTTCTCTTGTAAAGTGATTGAGGGAAGGGAGGAGAGCAACAACAGGAGCAGCTGTGGCTGTATTTCAAAGTTGGTTTCCATCTTCTTTCTTACATTACTGCTCTTTCTTTCCCCACCAAAAAACCCCACCCAAAAATCAAAATAAAACAAAACCCCAAACAAACAAAAGAATCCCTCCACCCCTCCAAAGCCCCCTATGTGTTTCTGCTTCCCCTCCTTCCTCTTTCCTTTTTTTAAGATAAGTGCCCTAGACTGGTGGCATCATAGGTACATGGAGAGAGTTGATTTAAATCCAATCACAGCTCCCTCGCTGGTTCTTACAGGCTGCTTAGGGCTGATTGTGGAGTGAAGTTTAAGGGATTCTGTGAATGTCAGAGTGGTGGGGTAGGGACCCTAAGACGACTGAGGATCAAAACAAGGTGGCCAGACCGCTGGTAAGGAAAGCCCTGAAGGAAGGTGGTGTGGAGTCTGGCAGACACAGCCAGAATTCCCTTCCATGGCATCACCCCCAGCCGGGGGGAATGACCCTGTACTCCATAGCTGCAAAATGCAGCTGCCTCAGGAGATAGGAGGAACCTAAACACTTGCAGAAGTGGTGGTTATGGCACTTACACCTGCAAAGCTGTGCCCTTTTGGCTACCCAGAGGAACCAGGTGAAAAGCTGACTTAGTTTGGTTCAACTGCAGACATGCACTTCATGCCAGAGATGATAAACCCTCAGCCTTCTTCATTTCACTCTTCCATCTTCACTTCTGCTTGCCTTCCTTCTGTAATATTGTGAGACGTTTTTCTTGGCTGTCCTCTTCCCCCTAGAAGATCAAACACAGGCCCTGCTGCTGAGGTCCTGAGTTTATGACAAGGACCAGCTCATTGTAGCCTCAGTTTCCATTAACAACCAGCTCACAGGAGCTGCATTCAGACCATTTGTTTTGTCTTTTGGCACTAGCTATTTTATGAATGAGAAACACAGCAAAGGGCAAACAATCAGAAAACTGGTTTCACTGTTCTCTACCTGGTGAGAAGTCTTTATAGCCCTATAGGTCTGGTATAAAAACTTACAAACTCTACACTTGTAAGTGTTGTGTATAAAGCTGTTATTGCCCTTAAAACTAGTCATTGGAGTTGAAAGATAAATATTATTCCATATCTTATTGAATAAAATATATTATATCACAGGTGATGGAGACAGATTGTCTCAATAAATTCTGATACTGTATTCGGTGGAAAAGTGGCAATAAAAATGCTGATGACTTGACACGGGGAGAATATTGAATGTCATTAACATGTTATTTCCTCTGTTCTGATATCACTGTCATGTTCTTCCCACTGCTCTAATCTCTATCAGTTGTGGGCTTTTTTTTTTTTTGCTTTGCTTGTTTGAATGAGAAAAATGACATTTTTTTTCAGCCCTTTAAATTAACCACTACTTGAGAAATGCTTAGAGATAGGAGGTGACATCCTCAAATATAGAAATTAAAGCATGGTTTGATATTTAACCGTATGCTAAGTATGGGCTGAAGAGGAATCCTTAAGACTGTCACCATCATCTGATAGTTGATTATGACAGTTGTAGCCATCTGCATAGTGATAAGAGCAGTATTATTGCTTTTATAAAAAGCTTGGAAAGCACTTAATGAAGGTAGTTGTTGTTTTTTTGCAGATGGGGAAACTGAGGGATGGGGAAGTTAAGTGAGTCACACGAGGTCATTTCCTTGTCCAGTGGCAGAGCCAGGTTCCTGTGATGTGTCTAAGCTTTATCCTACATTTGCTGTGAAACTTGATTAGTTGCACACTGAAGCCACTTTTCCCAACCCATGCTAAACTGTACCTGATGGAGCCACAGCCCAGCGAGTTTCCAGTTGTTCCTACCTGAGATACTTCTGGTTTTATTTCCTGCTCCTGTGTAGATATGGATTGTCTCTCTCACTGTATATATCCCACTATGAGGGCTGCAGAGCTGAGAATGTATTTGTGTGCAGTTATGGAATGAGCCATCTAGGAAAAATAACAGCAATCCCTGTCTTCATCCCCTTTTCCCAAACCAGAATAAACCCAGTGCTTTTCAGAAAGCCTGAATCTGCCCAGGCATTCCCATTCTGTCACTCTGTGCCAGAAAGCCTGTTGTGATAGCCCTACGGGCAACTCAGATCAGCTTGTACCAAAGAGCATTTGGATCACGTGGGTTGTTTGGCATCCTCATGAGAGAATATGCTGCTGGTCTTGAATGATAGCAATTAAAGGTGCAAAGAAGTCATCTGTCTATTTGCTAGGGCCAGTATCTAGTCTGGTCTCCTACTGTAATCTTGTGCTTTATCCACAACTAATTCTAAATGACTCCAGGAATAGCCACCACTTCCATTACAGGACCATTTCATGCACTGTTATAGTTTATTGTCAGATGGTTTTCAGCAATTAAATTCTAAATTGATTTCACAGTAGCACACGCTGTTTCTGTTATTTATTTTGGTCCTCACCTGTCAGAGGAAACGGGGTGCCTCTGTCTCTTCATAAGTAGATGCTGCTGTAGAGCTGAACAGAATATTTTAAGTGCCTGCAAAAATAGACTTTTACATAGAAATAGTGTGCTAGGCAGATATAACAGAATTTAATTCTCACAAAGCCTCAGCAATAACACTGATGGATTTTTAAAAGGGCATAATATTGTAGATTTTTTGCTAAGTGTCACAGCGCCTACGTTTTTCTATTTGTTCTGGTGTCCTGTAGGAAGGTGTGTTATTTCTCAACATAGAACAGAAGATGGAATTAGCTACCTGGTATGGCTCCATTACTGCTCTGCTGTACACTTCCTGACTTCAGCTCAAGTGCCTACAGGTCCTATCCTGCTAAGTTAATGGGATCCTTTCTGATAAGGCAGATATGGGGCCAATAAACCATAACAACTTTATGCCTCAATTTACCCAGGTGTAAAATGGGAATAAAATTCCTCGTGGTTTGTAAGACACTATTGAAAAAGCAAAAGGAGCTGGCTGTAGAGTTAAAGCTACAGAGTAAAATACTGTTAGTCCTTTAACCCTCATGCCTCACCTCTTTTGAACAGGCACTTCCTGAGTACAAATCAAACCCTAATAAAGTTCTCCTGCACTCAGCATTTCCCCTCTTGCCTAGTGTGCATGCTGGGGTATTTGAAAACCTTCTTTTTCTTCCATTTTTAGGGGTTTTTTTTTAACATATGCCGTGATTTTTTGGAAATCATTCTGGTTTTAGTGAGAACATATGTACTTTTTCCTGTAGAAAGTGTTCTCCAGGCCAAGATCAGCTTCAGGGCAGTTACTTTAGTGACAGGAAAAAAGGAGATATTGGCACCAACTTGGCACAACGTCATTATTATCATGCAAGCAGTTCCCCTTTATTATCAACATATAAAGAGAACAATTAAATTTTGCAAGGCAGGACTTCTAATCTCCAGGATCAGATTCTTCACGGCAAGGAGGGGGTGTAAAAGTTTCTCTCTTTCTCTGTCTCTTCATGGCGCATGGTCCCAGCTGTATGACTCTGTTCATGAATATGCATGAAATCAGATATGACATTCCCCTGCTCCCATTAATAATCTTGTCATCTGACTTGTGCAGCATTAAGCTTCAGCCCGTGGCTCCTCGAAGCGAAAGCAGCCTGGAGGAAAGGGAGGGAGGGGAGGAGAAAAAAAAAAGGGCATGCCTTTTTTTATTGGGATTAAGTGCTTGAAAATTTTGGCAGGGGGTTGCCAGGAGAGTAAGGGGAGGGAGAGAAAGAGAGAGAGATGCACACAGGGACAGAGAGACGAGAAATCCTCCATGAATGCGTTGGCTTGTTAGAAGCCCAAAGCGGTGGGTGTAATGGTATGCGAGCTGACCTTGAATATAGCCACTGTGGGTTGCCCCAGCTTTTTTGTAAAAGAAGCATTTGCAGCAGAGGTTTGGATTTCAGGCTTTGCAGTCATCAATCATCTCAGCCTATTCTCCTCTTTGACAGCTCTGTACAAGGCCTGACATTTGACACCCAAGACCCCAGGACTTACACAGAGGCACAAGCTGAGGCCCTGGGGAGGAGACAGGGAGCAGGGGGAGAAAAAAAAATCACAACAGGAGAAATGTTTTTCTTTTTCTTTTTAATTTTCTTTTTAAAGAAGCTACAAAACAAATTATAACTGTAATAGGAATTGATTTAACAGAAGAACATTGCACTGAGTTCCATTCCCTGCATTGTGCAGCTCATGCTGACGAGGTTAAGTCAAAGAGGTGGGAGAGGAAAGGCAGGCTGAGAGGGATTTAGGAGAAGCAGGATGAGGCTCTTACCCTTTTTCTACACACCCTGGTGTTGCCAACCTACAAAAGTTTTATTCCATTTCAATGAAGTTAACCCGGACTTGATATGTCCCAATTCAAGCCAATCTGACCGATGCGTCCCCTGAGACACATCGACCTGTTGGAAGCCAGGATGGACCCAAGCCAGGTTGCCTAGACTAAATTTCAGCAAAGCTAGTTGTGAAATTGAGTATTTGGGTTGCAATTCTCGGGGCACTGGGAGTCTAAAGGGTGTGAAGTAAAAGCAGATATGACCTGTTAAAATAGATAAATGTTTTGGGATAAAACTCTGTCCAAGTCAGTGCTTACTTGAGCTGGCATGTTTTGACAGTTACAGTCTTACTAAGACAGTTTTTTATGTCTTTTATAAGCAGTCATTCTTAACCTAGCTTTTTTTGTGAGCCCACCCTTTGTTCTTACATCCTTCCTTATCCAAGCAGTCTCCTGTCCCTCACCCCCACTTCTAGCTAGGAACAAGAATGACAAGTTTGATGTAACTAACCTTTATGTACTGTTAAACTAGATATGAAACCAATTTCTTGTGAAAGCCATCCATGGTTCCCTGCTACCTCCTTGGTCATAAAAAGGAAGGGAATTGGGGATTTGTAGGATTCTGTTGCAGATAACTTTTGGCACAAGGAAATTTGACACAAGGAGCAAGGGCAATCAAATATGTGAGTGTAAGTGGGCAGGAAAGAACACAGGAAAGTATTTCTCCTCAGTGTTTAACTCAGCAGTGGCACATGGCATGTTTAAATTGATCTAGAAACAGGTGACAAGGACTCTCTGCTTTATGCTAACTTTGGATTCAGCCCAGAAGTATGTATCCAGCCTGTGAATTTTGCTGACACAGGAAGTCAGGTTAAATACTCCGGATGATTTTCCAGGAATGTCAGGCTGTCCCTCAAGGACACTTTGGGTCATGGAATGGTTTATTTGAAAAAGTAGCTCTCTGTATTTTTCTTTGTTTGAAAAAGCAGTAATTCTTCAGGAATTCACCATTTTGATCTGTTGTGAATTTTGTTATCTTTCACTTCGAGTATTTTCTGTATGCCAGCCCTGATCCCACCCGCTGGGTCACACAGAGATAAATGAACAGTTTGAGTGCATCATTTCTGAAACAAACCTTCAGAGAAGCACTTCCAGAGTAGTTAGCAAACTTTTGCTTTCCATAAACAGAACTGCTTGCTCCAATGAACCTTCCTGGAAAAGGGTCACAAATGATGTCAAAGTGAATTAGTGGCTTTTTATGTGAATGAATGTTTGCAAACAGTGTTCGGCTGTCCTGCTTCAAACTCGTAATTACAGTTGCAGCTCCGCATAGGGAAAACCCAAGCTCACTCTATAGGACACACATTTACTGCCTGCAGGGGTTAGGATGAATATTTTTCCCGAGCTAAATGCTCTACAGATTTTGAGGGTTGCCTTCCTCTGAAGTATCAGGGTTTAGCCGCTGCTGCAGGCAATGATATCAAACTTGATGGACCAATAGGCTGATTCAGTATGGCAATTCCTCTGCTTCTCGTGTTTTTCAAAGGGGCTTCTATGTGCACATGCCCAAGCAATGATTTATCCCCTGCTCTGGGAGACCCTCTTGCCTGGAATTGGGCAGGATCAAGCACATTGGCTGTGTTTGTGTGTGGGTTTGCATCTGTGTCCAGAGAGAGACAACAAACAGCTGATTACTGCTGTTTTCTTTCTCTGCTCTGGATTTAACCCAGTGTGGGACTCTTCTCCTTTACACTCATTCCAACATTTCATTCAATGTCGCTTAAATTTCCAGGCTTTTGACTTTTCCAATTGGTGTTCAGGGTAAAGGAAAGAGTTAGAGGATAAGTATTTGTGTTTTTAATTATTCTTTCCCTCACTAATTTTCAGGTTCAAGGAAAACCCCACTAACACTTTTCCAGACTTCAAACCCGAGTCTCTTCTTTTTTCTAGTTCTGCACTCAAAATGAGAAATTTGCAATATTAGAAAAGTCTTACTTTATTGGGGAATCCTCTGATCCATAAAATAAGAAGATTCTGTTTTATTTTATTTTTTTTTCTCTTCTATAAGTTTTTGAATAAGATTTAGCCTAGCTTAGCTGAGAAGACTTGAAAACAGAAGTTTGAAAATGTCATCCTGGGTGCAAATGAATTTTGTAAAGCAGTGAGTGAGGTACTACTACAACCTGTTGCTATCAGTCTATTTTTGTGGCAAAGCTTTGAACTCCTCTGTTAGAGAGCTAAAAGTAGAAGTGCGTGCTACCAGTGGTAGCACATCCTTTGGCCATGGATTTTCTCCAGGTCCTTCCATCCCTCGTTCAATTACAAATAGACACAGTCTTGAGGCTATTTATTAACTCAGTATGCTTCTTATCTGAATCTAGTATCCTTACCCAATTCCTGTATTTTCTGTGTGATTACTAGGCTGCTATATTTATGTAGCCCTTAGCTGGGCTCTTTTTAAAATCTGGAGTTCTGTTAACAAGTTCGATGTGTTCAGTGTGTATCCCTATCAAATACCTGAATAGCAATCGGAAAGTCACAGAGAGGAAGAGGCTGTCCTTGTCCATGAAACTATTTTGTGGTTTTATATCCAGGTCATTAGGACCCTGGCGGATTTGCTTTGAGTTTTTACATTTGTTTGGAAACCAGAACTCCAGCTATAGATGTACAGGACATGAAAAAGAATGGAAGAGAAGCAGTCCATGGAGTGTAACTTGCATCAGATGCACCACACGAGAAGAACAGGTGAAAATAATGTATGCAGTGCAAATAAATTAAGGGAAAGTGAAAAAGGCTATTACAGATTACAGCGTGCCTGGTTCTAAAGAGACTAATTAAAAAATGTTAATAAAGAGTAGTAAGAATTGTCTAGTGTTTAAATTCCTTAATTGAGACACAAGAACTCAGGCAAAACATAAATCAAAGTATAAGTTTTTCCTTCAGCAGAATACAATGAGAACCAATATGTTGTTATGTAGTACATCATAAATATCTAGGGATAAATACTGGAGAACAAAAGAAGAAAAGATGGATCATTTTTATTTTACCTCTTCTTTTTACTATTTTAGCTATGTTTTGCTGTATAAAAATTATTATTATTCCCCTCGTACGACCGCTATCAATGTGAAATTATAGTGTAAGTGAAGGGTACGGGATCCATTTCAGCAGCCAGGCAGCCTTGTTTGAGGTGCTATAGAGACCGGTGAATGAAGAGTCCTTGCACTGGTGATGAGCACGGAAACAAGTATTTGTGAAACCAGATTGACAATTCATCTGCAAACAGACCGATGTGACTTTCCCTCTCATGCCCCCACGAACTGGAACTGCAGCTGCGTTCAGCGTCATTCAAAACATTGCCTCCTCTTCCCTCGCGCATGGGTGGGCAGTTCAGGATGCTAAATAGGACATTTTGACTGCTCATATCTGTACCTTGGGGCCTACCAGATCTGAGGGCAGTGGAGTGCCTGCTCATTTAACTTGCACAGCTGCAAAGCTTCCAGCACAAATGCTCCTCGAACGCTCTGCGCGGGGGCTGGATGTGACGGCACATCGCTCGGCTGAAGAGGGAAAATAGAGACAACAAACTCCCGAGCCTGAGCAGAGAGAGCACCCTCCCCAAGCCTAGGAGATTAAAGCTATAGATTTTCAAGTAGCCCTTCAGAGTGACTAATTTATATGGATATCAAGGATCCAGTTGGAAAATTAAAAAAAAGTAACTAGGGGAAAATATGGTGCTCTCTAAGTCCCAGTGGTATGCCACATTCATTTTACTAGAGAGTTTATTCTTTAGTACTTTCATGGATTGACATGAGGGAGGAATTCACATGTCAGGACAGATAAAATCTCCCTCCTGCCAAAGGAGTCTATTCAGACATGCATGTTAGTAGGTTGATAACTTATTCTGTATTGCAGAGGACTCAAAGATAGACATTTCTCCTTTTATCTCCATCTCTGCGCTCCCTGCATACTAAAGATATGGGGAAACAGCAAGATACATCTTAACTAGCCCTCTCAGAGAGCACTGACTTCTCCTAGCCTGTTCCGAGAGATGCAAACTTAAAGGAATAAGGTGTCACACAGACTAATAGCAAACACATTAGCAATGTTTATGCGCATAATTTAAGCCCTGTGTGAATATTGTTTAAAAAAATACAAACCCTGGACTTTGTGGTTAATTTTTGTAGCCAAGAAAAATGCACAGCATTGCAGTGCTCTTGTTTCATGTTGCTCTGCTAGAGGCATGGAAATAGGTTGGGAAAGATGGGGGACCGGGACAAGTAAAATGTGTTGAAGAATCCATCTTTGACAAGCTTTCCAAATATTAATGAAACCTTCATGTTTTTCTGGGAGTTAGGCCCATTCTCCTTCTAAAGACTGGGGAATTCAGTCAAAAAACTCTACCCCTTGACCAGAGCAGTAGAAGTATGTCTGCCCTTCAAAATGGAATTAAAATTCAGGAATGTTTAGTCTTATACTTAAGCTGATCATCTCCATTTCATATACTTTTGATTTTTCTGGGGCTATCAAATGGTGTAATTTTAGGGAAACTTGTTATTTAAGAGTATTAAATTATGTGAGTGTCATTCCTAAGGAGCCACGTTTAAAAAATAAGGTATAAAGATCCTCCAGAGTGCAGCTCAGAGCATCTCTGAACTGCCCCTTGATAGAAGGACTTTTTCCTCTTTCCTTTTTCTTCCAGTGATGGTGCTGGGAGAGCAGTCTCCTTCACCAGGCACTGTGGGGCTTCCTTGCAACTCAGTTCCCAAAAGCAGATTCTGATTTTTTTCGCTGCTCACATACGTAGATTGAGATTAAAGTGGTTCAGAAAGTGTTTTATATAGATTTGTATACATACCTAAAATATTTGCCTAGATGTATCTTATCTAAACTTCTGCACAGATCTGAATTTCCCAGGCTCGAACCAGGCTTTGTGTAGATCGGCGTTGTCTCACTGCCTTTGACTAAGCTTATTTACGTCAGCTCTGGAATTAGGCCCCTGTATTCTGGCCAGCACTTAGCTGCAAGAGTCAAAATAACATGGATATGTACTGTTTTCCTGTTATCTCTACTCTCTCTATAAACAGAAACTATTAGAAATATTGTGAGAAAGCTATCTTGCGAGGTTTGCTCCCCACTCAAGTGTTTTTAGATGGATATCTGACAAGAATGTGCAGTTGTACCAGTCCTCAAACTTCAGCATAGTTTTCTTTGCCGTAGCAGTAATTAATTTTGATTTGCATACCCCAGCTTTGAGCTCCTGTAATTTCAGAGATCTTCAAACAACACATTTTTCATTTTTCCTTTTGCCTCACCATTTTCATATATTTCCAAGCTATCTGAATGGAGAAATATAACATAAGAAAAATAAAAACACATTAAAATTCCTCCTCTTCCCCCACCCTCCCCCATTTTTTTCCTCTGGGAAATGCTGTCTATAGTGTGGTCCCTTCTAGAGAATCTTTTCATTCTACCTAAGGTGTGATGCAACAGGCTTCATTTTGGAAATAATAAGCTTTTCCCAGACAAGACTTAGTGAAGTAGTGACTCAGAGGCACAGACAGACAAGTGGACTGTTTGTTTCATCTTAATTATTTATGTGGTGTTATCCTAACAATAATATATTATGACATCTCTTCCAATGAATTCTCCTCTATTTGTGTATCACTTAATGTGAGAGTGAGACTGTGAGAGATGACATCTCAGCATGGATAATTATACAGAAAAAGTTAAGAAATGGTAATATAGCTGACCAATTTAAATTCAGTCATAAATAATATAAATTCTATAGTTGTTTCTTTATTAAAGATTTCTTTTCCTGTTGCTATTGACCAACAAATTCTTTGATGTTTTAAGAATGTTTTAAACAAAGAGATTTCAGCAAGGTGAGCTTAAAAATGTGATTTCAGCTTTGAATTGTTCTTTTCTATTGATCTTCCTGTGATTTACAACCATTTCCCACCAGAAAGTTCTTTCCTGCTTTATGTCAACCAAACTTGGGGCACAGTTTCATCCTTACGGTGAGCACCTGCTTTGTGTCCCCTGTGAAGGGAGATTAGTCTCTGGCTTTGGGAATTTGTTGCCCGTTGGCTCTCTTCACCTTAAAACCAACCAAAAAAATTCTGCGTGTTTCTAGGTAGAACTGCTTGGAGATTTGTAAAATTATTTTGATCTTGAACCTGAGCCTGCCATTAAAGTGCTTGACTTGCCTTGACCACTGTAATTTTAGAAAGCTGACCCTTCTCCCTTGCAATTTACACAGTGTTTTTAGCCTAATGCAGAATTTCCCTCTTCTGCAGCTGGGAAGAGAATATCCATCATTTCCAGATGTGGACATATGATCCAGGAGGCAATTGAAGGGATTTTGGAATCATATGGTTTGCCTTATGGATTTGGATTGGTCAAGAGAGATTTGCCTGAAACCCTTGAGAGAGCGTGGCACCTCTCTGACTTGGGAGGCATTTTAAAATAAAACCCAAAGTTAAATGCATTTTATAGAGAGGCTTAAAACTTCTAAAATATAAATCTCAAATATTTATATGTGGGCTGCAATGGAACAGAAGTTACGACCTCATATGTGAATGTCTGGGATTTGTTTTTTCCTTCCACCAGCCCACCTGGAATGACTTTATCTTTCAGCCTTACCTCAGGCTGTACCCAGGTTAGCTCCCAGTGACTTATGACTCCATCAATCTGCACAGATATGTGCTGTACTCCTTCAAGGGAAGTAGTTCGTCTTCTATATGACTGCATCCCCACCTCTTCCAAAGTTCAAAGAACCCAGGACAATTGCTTATTCGAACCGGCTTCCAGTTAGGATTGGAGATGCTCTCCCTGCCTCCCCCTGTGAATCAGAGCTTTCTGGTGAACTTTGACAGAGACGGAAACTTTCAGTGTAATCCATCCCCTCTTGAACTAGAAAGACATGCGATGATGGTGATGAAATATCAGGTGAGATTGCCCTGTGTGTTTTAAGGAGCTTTGAACTGGAAATGGATCAATTTAGAGCTCTTTTCTGAAGTCAGAGTAGCACATTTTTTACGATCCATTTCCCATGAACTAACAACTGTTCCCTATCCAGCAGACAGTTTACTTGTAGCTATTTTGACTTGCATTATTCCACTTAATGAAGATAAACATAAGTCAGACACAGGAAAGCCACAGAATGAGTATGAACGGGAAGGGTTCCAAGTATTCAGCATTTACTAGGCAAAATTGGCCAGTAATTCCTTTTGCTTTTCACTGAGGATAAAAATCCCTGAAAGATAATCATCATCATTGTTTGAACTAATATAGCACTTTCATCCATTGGTCTGAGAACACTTCCCAAAAATTAGCTGGACTGAGAACAGCCTTGAGATTAGATTCACATTATTTAAAATACACATTTTATGGACAGACAAACTCAGGGGTCACTTAGAGGTGCCATGACTTCTCTTGAGTTACAAAGTCAGAAGAGTACAGATTTCTGACTGCCATTTCTATGATTTCAGTGACATTGCAAAGATGCTTGATGTTGCTTATTCGAGTTGCTTAAATTATTCATATTACAGGCACTATAGGGATGAATATTTTTTTCTGCTTACATGCTGATTTAAAAAAATATATTCTTTTTTAGTGATTGTATGATTGTTGCTTTTTCTATATGCTACTGTCTTCAGTCTTCAGACATCTTCTTAAGGGAATTTTGTTTCTTTATTGGTAGGTCCATGGATAAAAGAGTTTTCTAGTCTTCTGCTGCTCATGTTCCATAATGACAATAAGTAGACAGTGATGTGCATACTGAAATCATTTGCCTGGGCAGGCTAAATAGATCATACCCTTCCTTGAGACTTGAATCTATACACTACAAACAGCACCATATGGTTAATTTTTAAGCCAACTTATCAAGTGTTTAATAAAGCTGAGGCTGAGAGGGTGAGGAGGAGAAATGCCTTTCATATAAGCCATTGTTCTGATGGGCTGCATCTCTTAACCCTTCGTAGCATGGCAGGAAGAAATCCATGGGATGGAGCTTTGGCTCCTAAGACAGGAGTGGGAGAGAAAGTTGTGCATCAACTCCTGGGCCAAATGCACCAAAAATGTTATTTATATGTTACACTGGGATAGTTACAGATTTATAGATCCAGTGAGAAAAACACTGATCTGGGGATTAGGATATCCAGGCTCTAGTCCTGATTCTGTCATATGTGGCTGTCTGACCTTGAACACTTCACTTTCCCCTTCTATTTTATCCACACGTCTTCAGGCCAAGGTGCCTGCAGAACATGACCCTGTTACTCAGGGCATCTCCTTCTGAAAATATATTTACAGATTCTCCCCCAAAATTTGTACAAACCTTGACCTGAATTGGGACACTTGGTTCTTTGAATTACAGCAGCACAGTGTTGACACAGAACTGGTACCACTTAGTGGGGCAGGTCTCAGTGTTTTAATTAGGTAGCTTGCAACCACCTCTTGATTTTTTCATATGAAGTTAGATTTGAAGCAGATGATGAAAATTTATTTATGCATGCATTCAAACAAGACAGCATTGTAACTGAGAAAGCTTAAAGTCTTGTGTTTAAAAAAAAACCAACGCTACTTGGGAAATGAAGTCATCTGCAGAAAAAAAATCACCCACACAACAACAAAACAGTCTTCCAACTCCTGTGTTTTTAGATTATAGCATGTCATCTTTAGTATTTATTTCCCTAAGAGTCTGCCTTTTTTTAACAGATGTATACTCCCTTCATTGGTGTTTATTTAAAACCCTGCCAATATATCTGAAATCAGCACATACTGAATGTTGATGCACCACCTTGCCTAATTGACTTAGCTGGAAAATAAACAGTGAAAGGCTATTTCAGCAGCAAACTGGTTGATACAGCTACTCATTCCCTACCTTCATCTATGTACCACACAAGCAGACAAGCATCTGATATTACGGACACAAGGTTGTTGCATGTTTTCTGCAGTCTTTAGGATTTTAGGGACAAATTTGGTGTTGGTGTCACTGTCACCCTTTGAATCAAAAACTGACATTTTTATGTCTGCAGCCCTAAAAGCCTTGTTAACATCCGGAAGATGCCATCAGAACCATGAGAACTTATTAAAAGTTGTTTTAAAAACAATAGGCTCCTGCACATTCACAGTAAATAAGGATTATAAGGCTATTCACGCAATGCGAATAATTTGCTGCTAATAATATTGACACTCAATCTGTCTGCAAAATGTCTCTGTTAACAGGAAACAATCACACTGGGAGGTGTTAGGAAGACTTTGCAGTGCAGTGGTAGAATGAAGTAATTAAAACTGACTGGAAAATGTATTAGAAGTTTGAAAATTTTATTTTCCTGGCTTTTGAATATGAAATATTAGAAAATAAATAATAATAATGTATAATTTGTAGAGAAAAATAGCTTTCTGCTGATTTTACTTTTAAAGAAGCATGTAAGTTGGTTTACAAAAGAGACACAACTTGGAATATACCGGTAAAAAAAAAAGGGGGAGACATAAAACAGTCCAACAGGGAAAAAAAATATAAAAGGAAATTTTTGATCATGGTGGTACTGATCACTGAACTGGGACATGATAAAATTGGATGAAGTGTTTTAGGAAGAATTGAAAAAGAAAGGCTTTAGCAGAAAGGTATAAAGGACTCTTACAGAAATTGATATTTCAGTTTCGTATGCTTCTTTCACACAAATTTGATTTCGTATATTATCTTTTGTTCAGCTTTTCACCAAATAAAATGATTATTCCTGGGAAAATATTTAGCAGATGAAAATGACCATTTTCAATGGAGTTTGGCTAGAAACTGATACATCTCTTTGAAGGAATGCTTTGAGGGTTTTGCATTAAAGATTTTCTATCACATATTTCAGAAGTTAATATTTATTTTTGTTAATTTAATAAAAAGGTTGCTCTTCTGAAGCTTTTCTTAAGCCCTTATCCATCATATCAAGGTATTAAATGGCTAGCAATTTTTTCCACTGATATAAAAGTGTCTTAGTATATTTATGCTATATATGTCCTTTATTAGAATTGGATTTTTATATCATATCATTAAAAAAGAATATAAAAATAGTAAAATGACAAAAGATTGATTTTCCATATGTCTTTGGTCAGGAGGAATTTTTAACTTTAAAATAGTAAATCAAAAAAAAACATAGTGAAGAAGAGCTTTCGACTTGATACAAAAGAAGTTATTTTTTTTAGAATTTTATTGTATTTTAAGGAAAAAAAAAATTCTGTGTTACTGAACGTGACCCGGATTTTTTTCCAATAATTTTCTTTTGCTTTTATTTTTATGAACTTCCCTTGATAAAATTTTTTAATTATCAAAATAATCATTAGTTGTACAGACAATTTAGTTTATTTTTTGTTTTTTTTTTTTTAAGGTTCTCCAGTTTAGTATATTCTGTAATTGCCTACTACCCACTTACTCACTGACATCATGCCTCTTACTACAGTGAATGAGGAGTTTTTAATGGCTGTTCATGGTAGATACTGAGAGGACATTCTTTGCCAGACAAAATAACATCCATGTCCTAGAGTGTCATTTCTAAGTCATTTCTAATAGTTTCACTTACTGTGTGCATTACATGCATGATAAATAAAAGAACAGAAACAGAGGAAAAGGAAGAATTTTTTACTCTCAATATCAGTTTTCTAGAGCCTAGAATTGAGACAGAACAGAGCCCAGAAAACCTTTCTAATTCTAAGCTAAAAGGCAGGAAGCTCTCTGGTTAAGCTAGGAAGAGGAATAGAGAGCTTTGCTGAACAGAATGACACTCCTGAGAAGTTTAAATTTATGTTGATCATCATGTGATGAGCTGAAAAGGCTCAGAGCTGGTGGCTTCAGAGCCACCTCCTCTGAGCTGAATGCTGTTCTGAAGATATACCTGTGTTTGAAACTTGCTTTGAACACACGGGCATGGTGCTGCCAGATAGGAGAAAATTGGATCCCATCAGGAAATGACCAGTGGAAGAGAAGGTTATGAGTTTATTAACCTGATGAATAAAAAAGTAAATATTTGGTGTAAAACCTGTCAGAGATTACACTTTTAAAACTTCTAATTCAGCTATTTCCTCTTAGAGCTGTCAGAATATGTCTTGGATAAGTTAATACAACATTACACATTGCGGAAGCTTTTGCTCTAACCTGAAGTTCAATCATTTCTTTGAGAAATTTTTTTCCCTCTTCGCCAACTTTGTGTCTGCAGGCTGCCTTCTCAAGTCTTTATTTTCATAGCTCTAACCTTTGCACTGTGTTTTCAAAATGTTTTCAAAATGTTTAAAACCAATTTTTAAAACAATAGCAACTTGATGGCTAATTACCAATGGACCTCAGGAATGAATTTTTCTCATGGACTGGAATCTCACTGGTGCCTCTGCAGCCCGTCTCCTCTTTTAAATAGCATTTCTGGAGAAGGCTAGAGAGGGAATCATGGCCCTGATAGAAATTTAAACTGAAGGAGGCAATAGGTGGAAAAGGAGCAGTCACCTCCCACCTTTGCTACTCTCACATGAATCAAATGACAACATTTTGTTATGAAAATTGAAGATATTGAACAACCTTTGCCTGCAAAATTTTCAGCATTGAGAAAATAAAATAAAAAGCAGCCGGAGAAGATTTTTTTTATTTAAAACCAAGTAGACCATATTAAAGTCTTTCCCTTTCTCTCACTAACTCTTTGCCCTCTAGACGAAGAAGGATTTATCTCATACATTTCAAAAAAAGTCACCTCTCTGTAACCTACAGTTCATTCAATCAAGGCTTAGCGTAAATAATCAGTATGGAAAACACCAATCGGCTTTGAAGAGCCTCTGGATTTAGGAGGAACTCACTGCTCATGTCTGTGCAGCTCCTCTGGGAAGCAGAGGAAGGAGAATGTGTCTTGATTTACACTGCCCTATTTCTCGGCTCTGCCAGCCTCTCTGCTCTGTCCACTTCACTACTGTCAGATGCTGGGAGACAAGCATATGGTGTTTACTTCTCTGACTGACATGTCTCTGGTTTTCCTCACTCCTCAAGAGAATCCTCTCTTGCCAAGCCAATTTGCAAGGCCTTGGATGTAGCCATGGCCCTCTGGTCGGGATCCAAGCTATTCCTCATTTTCCCTTGGCAAATGTTAGTAGAGGACAACCCCCCTCCTCCTTACAAAATTAGTGTTTCATGGAGGGAAACTCAAATCCAGAGAACAGCCTGACCCTGAGTGTCCTTTTGTACCTCCTTTGTGTGGGGCTGTGCAAAGATGTCACCCAGAGGCCGTGGCAGCTCCTCGTGCTGATCCTGGGGCTGGAGGGGAGCACAGCACTCGAGGTCCCAGGTGAGGCACTGCCAGGAAATCCTTGCCAAGGGGCTGTGGACAGCCACTGGCGCTGCTGCTGCAGCTGATGAAGACTGAAATGAAGAAGAGGTGCCAAGCAAAGGATTTGCAGTTGCTGTAGGTTGTGAAGCTTAAATGGAGTTTGGCTTGGGAGTGGTTTTAATATCCCAGGGAGTCCTGCTCCCCACTTGGAGCTGGACATGTTCTGGGATGAAAATTGAAAAAACAAACACAAAAACTTCAGTCTCTTTTAAGATCAACTTGTGCTTTATTCCTTTTATTTTCTCCTTCTGTGCCCTCCCTTGCTCTTTTCCTCCCTCCTTCCCTCCAACACTTTGATCTGGTGGTAAGGGCATCTTTATCACTCTTATCAGGTCCCCAGTTCTTGGCTGTCCTTTTGAAGTGTGACTTCCTGCACCCAGTGTTCAAGAAAGGATACTGGGCACTGCAGGTTTCCTGTTGCTTTTCCTCTGTATCTACACGTTTGCTTCACTTTCCTTCCTGTTTTTCTGTTTCATTTGTTTGTGCTTCCCTTCAGTGATCAAACCTGCCTCTCTCCCTCTGACAGGTTCTCCCTCACTTGTAGATCATTATCACTCATCTATTTTTCTTCTCCAACCTCTGTATGATCACTCCCTTTTCTCTACTGTGCCTCATCCTTTCTATCCTTTTTTCCTTCCTTCCTTCTTTCATCTGTTTGTTGAAATTTTTTTACAACTGATTAGTTTTGACACATATTTTCTGTTCTTTCTCATATGTTCCTTAGACTTGTTTTAGACCCTTGACTGAACTGGAGAAAAGCCTGAAAATGAACCAGAAATCCTTTGGGATTTTGTCCAAAGAATACTGGAGTTAGAAGCAACACTAATTGACTCAATGGGATTTAGGGTGAACTCTCTGTTCTTTCTGTCAGCAAATCTCCTGAACATTTGCTAGTCTTTCCAGATCTCTGCTGATGGTAGTTTGCAATCTTTGACATGTTATTAGTTTGAAGGAAAATCTTCATAGAAAGTTTTTATTTTTTCTTATTTTTGCTAAGAAAAGGAAGGCTCTGAAGAGATATTTAGCCTTCGCAACGAGTAAATGTAATTCCATATTTCACTACAGGCTCTAACTCTGTGTTGGGATTTTCCAGATCTGTGATGTATGAAATAATTCAGATGGTAAAACATTATTCAGGGGCTTCCCAATTAGTCCCACACTACCTGTTTGGGGGACTGAATAGCACTGAGGCTGTTTTCTCTGCTTTTAAGCAGGTTTTTGCTTTCTATGGGGAGGTGATGGTTCAGTTAAGAAACCCCACAGCCATGAGTTCAGGCTTTCTCATGCACCAGCACCATGTGAGTGCATCCAGGCACAGGAGGAGTGAGGGAAACTTAATTTCAGCCGCAATGCTGATCTTTGGCAAACGAGTGGTTTTACGGTGCTTCATGCAGCTCTGTTATTTATTTATTTATTCTCACAGATCCAGCACAGTGCCTTAATGGGTGAGCTGGGCTATCGCATTAACTCCTCCATCCAGCTGGGCACAGATTTGCATCCTGCTGCCACTGGGCAGGGTAGGATCTGAGTTTGCTCGCTGGGTATGGTGCAGCTCTCGTACCCAGCTGAGCTGTAGCTTACCAGGGGATACTTGCCCTCCTGGAGGTACAAATGGCAGCTGCTTTAGGCAATAGGAGATGGCCTTGGCATATCCCTGCTCTGTCAGGGAACATACTGTACTTTGCTCTCACCAGATGCTCATGGTGCGTTATCATCCCGTTTTCACTCTAGGAATCATTGGCTGAAAAAGCACTGGGAAGGCTGAAGGGAAAAGTGAACACAGATTTTGTAACGTAAGTTTATTGCAGTATTTGCAATCTGATCAGAACCAAAATCCTCATATCCTAAGATGACTTTCTTCCAAACTTTTCTGTGTTGCTTCATTCCAATATACAGACATGCTTAATACTGTTAAAATATCAAGTCTTTGTCTCTCTCTTATCTTTAAAAGGAAAAAAAAATGAGTGAATACTTCTAGAAATTTTTTTTTCCTTTTCATTTAATTATTATTGAACTAGAGGAATATAAGTACAAGAATAAGAAGGAAAAAAAGAGGGAAATAAGAAAACACGAAAAAATAAAATGGGATCCAAACTTCAAATTTCAACTCAAATCTCTCCCCTCCTTTGATAATTCACAGAGCCCACGAGGAGTTGCTCTGTAAGATAACATAATCAGCATGGAGGGAGGCAGAAAGACTCTGGGTTATAAATGGGAAGGTGGATTGCTGCCTCTGCACAGGCTGCTTTCAGGCGTCGAGTCTTCCTGTTGTTGTTGTAGCTGTGTGGCAGTGCAAGACAAAAGGGGACACTGCAGCTTTCGAGCTTTCAGGACTGGGGGCTGAGGAGGAAAGGAGAGAAGAGCATGATTGATGGAGTTCTGGTTGGCTTATAAAGGGCAGCCGGGAGTGCAGGGAAATAATCAGGGAAAAGGGCGTCCCGTACTGGCGCTCTCAGAGGGGAGAAATGAATCCTGCACCTCTGCATTATTAAGTTGTCAGGCGGGCTGATGATGAAAATCTGAAGGTCAGGCATAACAAGAAGCACCTTATGGGGGGATCATGACCTTTCTGGAAGTGCTACACTCATGTTTATCTGCACCTAACCCTTATCCACAATTCTTCATTTGATAAGAACATTGGGAGAAGGGATGGGGAAGGGGGGAAGGGAGAGGGAAGTCCTCATCATATGTATAAGCAGTGTGTGAAATTAGGCTTCCTGTGAAACTGATTGTGGATGCTCAATTCACAGTGAAAGATAATAAACCAAAAGGACACACGAGGGATGCAGGCAGAAATTGTTCACTACAGTGGAACTCAATAAAGGGAACAAGAGCTTTCCTAAATGACAAATTTGGTACAGCGGTGCTAAAATCAGGATTCTCCCTAGCACCGCTGCAGCAATTTGCTCTCAGCTCTACCACTTTTTATTTACTTTGGAAGTCCTAATAATGTTAGAGAGTGGCTTTTTCATCTATTTATTTATTTATTTCTCCCCAGCAATGTTTATTCTTCAACCGCTTACTTTAAACCAAAGAGTCAAGGTGAAGGACAATGAAACGTTAGATTCCAATTGATTTTTCCTCTTTAGTTTCCATATCAGAAATGAGTATAAATATAAATATATTCCAGGGTTAGATGCCTGTCCTGTGCGTGCCTTATTGACTGCTTTAATAAATGTCATGACCCCTCCTGCACGTGCGTGCACACACGGGCTCACACATGCTCGCAATCAAAGAGGTGAGGCCATTGCTCGGGTATAAATGCAGTAATGATGGCAGTCACACAGAAAATATTCCAAACCTAAATCTGCTCTAAGAACGTGCTAATAAGCATTTTATTTCACCCCCAATTTACAGCATCTTGATTGTGCTTTTCAGATCCGTGAAGTATTTAAAGCATGACAAAGTACACTTGTGGAAAAGTGAAGTCAAACAAGACTTCATAATTATTGCAATATATTCACTTTTCATGCATAATCCTTTAAATTAGAGATACAATATATCACCTCTACTGCCACTAGAGGCTAATGCACCTCTATTGAAAGCTGTGTTAAGGAAAATTATGTCCTATCCGGAAAAGTCACATAACCTTCCAAAATATTTAATGACAGTAGGTTCTGATCCTGTAATTTTTGCATACTCAAGTAGCCTCATTAGCCTTGATTTTCTTACATCAATGGACAATAACCTATTAACTTTAATGGATTTACTAATACACATTGATGTGAGATCAGAATCAGTACCTTTGGGACATCTTATTTAAGGATTACTAGAACAGCAGGAAAAGAGATATAATATACAAACTAATGAATACTTTTATTAGATGAATTGTGTGATACTGGAACCCATCAACTGCCTTTAAAATGACTCTTTAATGAACAGGTGACACTGAAAAATACTATATTGTCGATACAGCACATAATGAACCTTCTGTATCACATAAAAATGAAAGAAAGGTTTTCTATTTCTACTGCTTAAGTGATCCAATTTATCTATTTTTACTCTTCTGCTCTCCCATGTGCTTCCTGTTGCTGGGGTTTACAGACCACTTTTCACATTCTATTAAAAAACCCAACTAATAACACCTGGGCTTTGTGTAGTGACTTCCATCTTCAGATCTAGTACTGGTCCATGGTGGGGGTTTATGTCACTTATTGCTGAGGAAATGAGGGCATGGGAAATGAAGTGAAGTTTATACGACCTGAGAAACAAGTGGCAGATCCTAGGTTATCTGGTGTTAAATTGGATGGCTTCCCCATTTTGAACCTTGTTTTCTGTGGGCGAACCAGTATTATTTTAGGTGGGTGGTGCTGAACTGTGGTTTGGGTTCTGATCGAGGCTTTGGGATGGTTTTGGTGGGCATACAGTCATATGCCCTCAGCAAAAATCCTCCTGGAGTACATTTTTATTTATCATGAACAAGGGCTGCAGAAGGCAGGTTGAATCTTAGGTCCATTGCAAATCTCTTTTGACTACCAATATTTGCAGGAGCTTTTGAATCTGAGAGCCCATGAGGGGTGTAAAAACATACTTTGAAGGTCATTGTGTGGGGAGATTTGCCTCCAAGCAACAAAGCCCATGAACCACTCCAGTTTTTCTACACAACGGGGAATCTCACGTTTCAAGGGGTGTGGGAATTGGTAGCAGATTGGCCTTTCTAAACCATTTGGCCATTCCCAAAACTATGCCTTCATAAGCAAGCCTCTACATCCACTGTGATGTGATCATCATGGCAAAATAAATTTGTCTCAGCTCATGTGTATTTGCTCAATATTGTACTTGTTTGTTCTGTATAATGTGAGCCTCCCAAAACACCGCTTGGAAGCAAAAGCCAAATGCGAGGAACCGTACAGAATTTTCACAGCTTTGTCCTTTGTAGAACCACACATAGATTACTTCACCCTTTTCTGTGGTGGGAACTCCAATTTAAGTCCTTTTCTGCTAACCAACCCTCATTTCTGTGAACCTCAGCATCTGTGAGACTTGTGAGAGATTTTATTATCTTTTGAGACTTTTTCCCTCCTCCTCCTGTCATCAAAATTGGAACTGGCTGATAAATGAGACGGAGAAGCATGATCTCATAACGTGGTTTGTTAGAAATAGAAGCTAACAGATAATCTGTGTAAAAGCTGGTGGCCAAATCAGATTTTCTTACAGATTTCAGAATTGTATTCTTTTATATGTTTATACGACACATTCTTGCTTGTGCTTACCTTAAAATATCACACCAGATATTACTAAAAGTCAGATGTTGGGCATTTTTTTGCCCCCTTTTTTTTCCTTTTGTATTACAACGTAATGTTGATATGACTTAGGAAGGGCTTGGCTGTCATGTATACACACTGGCAGCATCTTATGAAAAAATGTGGAGCCAATAAAGCAGAGTAAGGTACTGATGTTAGAAAAACCTACAACTAACCTGTTCCCAAACACAAAGAGCCTGATTTTGTGCAGTGCAGAGGACAAAAGTAATGAAAAAGGAAGGTTACTAGTTGCTAGTTAGATGTGGTAAATCCTATGGCAGATCTTAAACCTAATGAGTCTGAGGTAAGGAATAAAGAAGCCTTTTTCTTCACAGCATCCAAAAGAATGAGTGATGATTTCCGGTTGAACTCCCCTAAAATCAGATCTGGCCAGAACTCAGTGGGCAAATTTGCCTCACACAATGGATTATTTTTAGGCCAAATGCAGCTTCCATTGAAGCCAATGGAAATATTTTCCTTGACTTTAACAGATTTTGATTCCAGAATCTCTATCTAGTAAGCTATATAAAGTTCTGGACAATCAAGGAAAGGGCATTTAAATGGTTCTTTCTAGTGACTTTGAAACCCTTAAGGGATCACAAAAATCAGCTCTATTTTTTTGACCACACCTGAATTTTTAGAGCCAATTAATCAATAACTTCAACTGAAACTCTTTATGCTGTCCAAAAAAATACCAGATGCATTTAAAAATAGCTCCTGAGAAAGGTGTGCCACCAAGCCTTTCCACTGCTGTTTTTCAGCTGCACAAAGCAGGAATATATTGCTTTAGTGATGACTATTTCTGCCCTTTGTTTACAAAGCCTGCATTTTAGACTGTGATAATCCTCTAAACTCTATGCAAGCCTCAGAGGGCTGAAAGCTGGCATGGGAGATGCCAACCCAGGTGTGGTGCTCTCTTCAAAGCATGACGGAAGCCATGGCTGAGTTACAGGGTGGCAGCTGCACACATGTCGCTTGGCCAAGTTGCTGCTAAAAATGGCTTTAATATCAAAACATGACAGTTTACAAGCAGCCAGTTAATGCTTCACATGGGCCAAGTGCCTGTTGTGAGTGAAGAGGGGCAAACCTGATGGAGGAGACTTTTATTTTGCCACCCATTCCTGTCACAAAAATAAAGAAAAATCCTATCTGTTCTTTTTTCCCTATTCTCTGTCTTAAGTCTCTTCATCTTCAGCCTTCCTGCTACTCTTGCCAGTCCATTTCTCATCTCCCACAATGTCTGTCCTTGTTGATGGTGTTTCTACCCATGTTGTTGCTCCTAGTTCAAC